>CM037152.1:47606743-47994243 GCA_020921065.1 Vaccinium darrowii | reverse complement strand
GACGTCGGTTCAACCTACAACACCCACGGTAGGCGGCGAATCTTTGTTAAGGAGAGTGTGGTTACACACGACTCGGCAGTTTCCAATCTACTGTTTGTATCTCTGTTTCGATTCTATTATTTTCGGTTCATGTAATTTGTTTACATTTTGTTCATGTTTAATGTTATAAAGAGAATTTGTTCTTTGGATCTGTGATTGCCACTATATTTTCTCCAACAGTTTTAACGAGGGGGCATTAATATTGATATCGGTAATGAGAAAGCCAATTTCATTTTACTTGTTTGTTTTGCATTAAATTAAAAGTTAAAATTGTTATCTAACCAAGTTTGTTTTATACAAGATTGAGTTGGATTGCAAGTGAACCAACCAGATCAAACCGTATGTACATATACAAAAAGTCAAAGAGAAAAAGAGAGATACAAAAGGGGTCTGAAAGAAAGAAATGGCAAATATTAGTAAAACAAAAGCTTTTAGCAACAGAAATTCAAAAAACATTGTTCTATTCCTGCAGGTTTCGCGATTAATTAAAGGATTGGTATAGAACAAATTTATTTATTTTATGATCAATAAGCTCTTCCAACTATTGTTATCCAAAAAAAAAAAAACTATTTGAGTCGTAAACGTTTCAAAATTCTATTATATTTTTTCATTTTTCTTTTTAAAATGCAGTTAAATTACTATGCTAGCAGTGCAAATTAGCAATCCTACACATCCAAAACAAACCGAACGTGAATTCTTCGAACTCCACTTTTGTAGTCTTATCCCGACCACCTTGAAAGCTGCTATCAAACATGGCCCTAATTTATTTTTCTCTTATTTCTTAAGAAATCATAAAATTTACCTGTCCCTTGTGTCTTTACTGTTTTCCTCGTTAAAAGAGGTTTGATCAAAATGTGCATGCCATGACCTTATAGATTTGAAAACATTTTCTTAAAAGCCCATAAAATCAAAATAGTAGAGGCCAACCATGTGGTTGTCATACCTTAGCTCCCGAACCAATGGGAATTTCTGTCTATATTTTCCTAGTTTTTCACAAACTAAGTGGCAACTCTCAAAAGGCATGCTGCAACAGATGTCATCGACGCGCGAATAACTCGGAAACACAAAACGGACAATGTGGGTAGCCACACCATTCATCAGAAAAAAGCAGTTGCTTTTATGACCATAATGTAATGTTCTTTGTGATTATTCCTTACGGCCTCGTTTGATTCGCGGACTAAAATAGGTGGGATCAATAGTCCTGGGATTAATAGTCCTAGACTATTTGTACTGTGACTAATTTAGTACTGATCCTCGTACAATCCCCTGTTTGATTCATGCAGGATTAACATTGGGATATCCCATGTTTTGGTCAATCCCATGTTTGGTTTCCTAAACTACATTTCGGGATTAATTTCAAGACTCTCTCATTTTGATTTACTAGGATGTAAATAAAAAAAAATTCAAAAGTCATAAACAAACACCTACTGAAATGGGGAAGAAACTAGATGCGAGAGTGTTTGAGATAAACTGGGAAAATACCAAAACTTGATATACACAACAAACTAATGCTGAATGCTTCAATCAGCGCCCCAAAAACCCAACAGATCTGGGTATGAGTGAAAGAGACGATGGCAATTTTGTAATATCTCAGTCTTCCTTCCATGTGTTTTTTATCCTGGACTAATTAGTCCCACACCCCCCAGGTATTACACAGTACCATACGTATTGGACTAAAACTGTCCTGGGATTGTTAATCCCATGCTATTTTTCAGGAATCAAACGAGGGACTATGCAGGATTAGGTACAAATAGTCCAATCCCAGGTACCTAATACCCGAATCAAACGAGACAGGCACAAAATAGTGTAGAATAAGACTACAAGTTACCAGCCCGGAACTAGTAGGATTCATCTTGGAGCTTTTCGCAAGATTCCTGGTAGCATGTTACGAAACCTTTTCTTGAAGAAGAGTCTAAGAGCTGGTCCCACGAGGGGCCAAGTTGTTACGATGGCAATGTAGGCTAGAAGCCATATTGATTTCCTGCTGTGTCGCGAAAGTTGATCCACGTATCTTCCTTTAGGCATAATTATGTCATTGATCTCTTGTCCTGGGGGCTGGGGAGATTCATCCGTCAAATGTGTTTGGTTTCCCATCACGCGATCACTACCCTGTGTTTCTGAAATTTCATCTTTGTTCTTGTCGCTCTGAATCATGGGCTCCGTGTTTATGTCCTCTACGTTTGTTTGCTCATCGGCCATTGCAGCCACCATCCCATCTTCCGTGATATTAATGTATGGACCTTGGTCAATTGAAGATTCAGGAGGACTGATCAAGGGGGAACTTTGCATCTGTAAGACAAAACAATTCATATAGCTAGTAAGAAAGCGGCCAACAGCAAAGGTCCTTTCGATCTTTCAAAATTACGATAAGAAACAGAAATCAGACAGTCAAAGTTCCTTTTATCCGTAAGGATATCTAAGATAACTAGCCAGCTCTCAACAACAATCCCCTTATTTATTCCTCACTGAAACTGATTGGCTCCTATGAGATCTAAAAGAGAGAATCTCCAATAATCATGCAACATCAAAGTCTCATTACATATGTGGTATTCGGACAAATATTCCAGACGGGCTCGTTTGTGCATTGGATACCTTGTATATACAAGCAAGTGCATCAGAAGATATGAACTCTCCTAACTCCTAAGATGTAGTACAAAAACTTTGGTTTTCCTTTTCCAGTGGTGTGCCGACTTTTTATCGCTCTGCTTTTTATTCCTTTCGTTTATTTCAGAAGTTGTCTGATTTGTAATAGTGAATGTTTGTGCACCTGGCCCTCCTTTTTTCTGCGAATTAATGAACTCGAGTGTAGAACACTGAAGAATTCGTGAACAGCCCCAACCCACCTGCAAGGAAGAGAGCACGAAAACAAGGCATTAAACGGCCAACTGGACACATTAACAAAGCAATGCAAAGTTCTGACATCAAAACCCTGAACTGACCGTAGTTTGCATGTATGTGCACAATAAGCATGCTATGCAGCTCTCAGATACATTTAAAGATATAGCTAGTGTCACAAAAATAGCCCAGTTTAGGGTTCTCTTTCCTGTCACGTACTACTTGGGAGTAAATTTTACTTTTAAAAGTTCATAAAGTGACTCAATTATTTTAGAAGTTACTTTATATCTCGACAACTGAGCTTAAGCAAAATGATGAGGCTGAAACATGCACCTATAAAAAATAGAGTTTAGAATTTAATTAAGTATCCTAAAAACTTGTTCTAACTATTAAAATCCCCAAACGTAATATATTTTGTTTCGTTTTAAAAGGAACATTTTAAAGTGACTATGACAGTGTTATTCCACTTAAAATATGTGGCCAATTGAGTGAAAACCAAGTATTGAACGCCTCACACTTCTTGCATTAGGTGAAGGTTCAAACCTCAACAACTTCTTCCCTTTCTCCTAAATTAGTAGCAGTAGAATAGGATTTGTTTTCTTAAAAAATAAAAATAAAACTGCACATGTGAAATGAAAAAAAAAAAAAAACGGGGGGAGGGGGTGGCCTTGGCCTCACCCAACCCTTACATGGCTCCGCCATTGTCCATAAGAATAAAGACAACAAAAGCATGCAATCTAAAAGTGAAACGCAATTACCATAAACTCTTTGCAGTTATCCCTTGATAGTATGCCAGATGTCCTCCATGCTGTGTGGTAGCTAGAACGATGTTTTTATTTGCCCTATAGATGGGATAATACCAGTCAGCTGCTCAAAAAATACCAAATGCTGAATGTAATCTAACAGAGTTACAGTGTTATGTTGTCTGCCTAAACCGAGACAGGTCATACGTCATTTGTCAATGGCCAATCTGTTCCGGTTTCAAGTGTTTAAGCTGATCCATTTTGCTTGATCATACCTGACAGCCTTCTACCAGCCAGAGTCAATTATCATCAGCTGCAACAAGAAACACTCATTTGTTTTGCATTTCTTGTTCTTTTCCCTTCAGCTATTGACTACTCTTTTTACTAGATAGTACTAGTTAAGCACTGAAAATTGACAATGAGAAAATTTTTCCTCCCTTTCACAACTAAAAATGAAGTATTTTTAATAAATTCGTCTGGTAACTGGCATGAGTAAGTGAAAAAAACCTCCGGTTCAGAACACATTTCGAAAGCAATATAGCCAAAAATTGATTTCACCGATGCCCAAGTTCCCAACTACCTCATGCAGATGATCTACTTCAGTCAAGCACCACATTCCACAACCTCATTTGTTTTACATGCCCTAACTGGTCTTAAATACTCGGCAGGCAGAGTTGGAGGTCTATCAGGTCTTACGTGAACACACTTTCTTACAATGTCCTCTGGACCCGATAAAGACCTTTTCATGCTTTCACATAAAACAATTGAAGGAAACGCTAAGGAATGCTCAACATCCATGTGGATGTGTTGGTGAACAGGACAGCTAAAGGAAGAATGCTAATCAAAATGAAGCTACCCTTCACGCATAATTCCATCTCTCCTCTCTGTGTGTAATCAAAGAATGAATCTCCTCCACTTACTAGTATTTTGCAGAGAGAAAAATGTTTATAAAAAGAAACTCTAGAGTTTCCCTACCTGCATTCATCCCAAGGAATGGCTTCCTTTGTACAGACTGGATCGTCCAAAGCACTTATGCAAAGAAGTGGAACGGTTACATTTCCTACAAAAGCACTACTACGAGTTTGCCTATAATATGTATCCACCGTCTGCAAAACAAGAGAATCATGTCAGAAAATTATTGAAGCATCTGACAAGAAGTCGAAAGACTATTACCTCAAATTTTCCAAGGAGCCGAGTCCCATAATAGTCATATTCCCGAACAGAGCGTGACTGTTAAACACAACAAACATTAACCAGAAATCTCATATAAGTATAAAAATAAAATTTAAAAAAAAAAAAAAAAAAGACACAGTATCAACCAACAGTATTTTTATTTATCAGCCAACGGTTTACTTTATACTTTCAAACTAGTTCCAAATACACAGCCTTAATGCATGACTTTATTTTACACTTCTAATTTTTTTTTTTTTTTGAAGAGCAAAGAAAAAAATTCATTAATCCCAAAGGAGCCAGACTTTATTTGACATTTAATGCCTTTTCAAAAAAAAAAAAAAAAAATACACGTGAGGTATGAAATTTTGGAAACATTAAGTTATCAAGTATAACCAAAACTTGTTCATGACATGCCTACGCTATCCTCAGAAAAGACCCAACAAAAACTTTGTAACCTTTTACCTTTAGTTTCTTCTGGTGGTACAACTTAAAGTAAACTTCCAACTGCCCAAACAGTTGGGACAAGGTTTGGTCTGCTACAAGCAGTTCAGCGCCAATATATTCTTCCATTACAGTTGACCGAATTTTTTTTTCTCATTTACTTGTGATTGATTTTGTTAACGAAGATGAGGGTACAAAAAGAGGTTGAGAAGAGAACAAAGGTGACCTTTAAAATGCCTTCCCAATCTGCAAGACGGGAATAGACATGCTGGTGCCTACAAAGAGTTCCAAATTTGGTCATGTACAAACACTGTGAGAGCATAGCCTACTAGGCAACTAGATGAAAGTAAGTATAACTAGATGATAAGGCGAAGCTGACATACAACTGAGCATAGCCTACTAGGCCAAGTCCAAGAGCTTTGTTATAGATCCTCTGCAAAGCCCTGCGGTGAAGAAACCTGTCACATATCTGCAAGAACAAAAAAGATGAAGATAGACAATAAAATGTAGAATGCAAGATTGTGCGACTCCCAATAAGGTCATAAACAGCAGGATTAACAGCCGTTCTACTATTACCATTTTCCTTTTTGACGAGATTAGTATATTACCACCATCATCAAGAATGAATAGTTATCGAAACTCCAGGCAGGCAAAAGTTTCAAACCAACCCCCATATCCCGGACAAGTTTTTCTTTTTTTTCTCTTGTTCTTTTCACTGTCTTCGAAGGAAGGAGCAGAAAGAAGAAAACTAGATGCCAGACAAGAGAATCAGAGAGGAATCCAAAAGATATATTGTTTCATAAAGTCAGAGAGCAGAAAAAGAAAGATGCCAACATATTACCATGCTCAGGATAAAAAAATAATTACCCTCCTTGTATGATAGTAACCAGGGAAAATACATTGTAAGGCTAAGGATACAAATAGCCAGTTAGACAAATCAACAAAAAAATAAAAAACGATGAATAAGTCAAGTTGTACTAAAATGGTGCCACTGACACAACCCCAACAAATGGTTAGCATGATTCAGTCTTAACGCTAATGGCTGGTGAATAAATAGAATAGTCCTAGTTGGCAAAAGAAAAAATGGCATCCTCGTAAGAAACGTATTTTCTTGTGTAAAATTGCGGTCAGTCACATGATGTAGTAAAAGTACAGACCAGAGGGTCCCAAGGAGAACAGACAGCTACAGCACCAGCAATTGGGCTATTAAGCCCATCCTCGCCCAGATATTTTACCTGAACGGATAATTTCCAATCATTAAATTAAAATTTACTACAATAGGAAAAAAAAGTGACAGGTTGCCAACACATTCATTTATAGAAACAACAGAAATAATTACAAGAAATTTTCAACAAATATTTGCACGCCATATATAGAAGTCTAATACCAGAACATTTGCACCGACGCTAGTTCCAACAACAAAAAGTGGAGCCTCTGGGTATCGATGATGGAGATGGTCGATGACTTCCCGTATATCTTTTGTCCAGCCACCATTGTAAACGCAATCAGACTGCAAATATTATAACAGCCAAAAGAACTTGTAATACATGACAAGCTTCGCTTAAATTTGTAAAATCCACGATCGGCATCATCTTGCAGTTTTCATCAGTAAATGAATAAGCATCCTGCTCGTGCCATCATAAGATGGAGGTGCAGGGTTCAATGCTCAATTGGATGCAGGTGAGGGAACATTATCATAATTATCCCACAGAAGGTGTTAAAGGAAATAAATTATTAATCAGCAGCTGGCTTAAAAGAAGTCCACATGAAACATAGTCTGCCCCTCACCTTACGAACAAATGCATCTTGGAACATGTATAGACAAATATTTATAATAGCAAGACAGGCTATAAGAAAATTCCACAAAAACACACACACACACATACAAATCCGCACAAGGTTACGGGTCGGTTCGATGAAAAGAGACCTGGAGTGTGACGCCACCCATATGTGTCCAAGTGGTTGGCAATTCACGGAGGGCCATGTGCCCGGTTTAATGGGAGGAAAGCAAGTACTTGGGAGACTATAAATGCCAAGGGATCGACCCTAGAGGTATACACACTCTTCTAGATCTAAAAACACTCTCTCTATTGTGTTGTTGACTTGAGCGTTGGAGTGCCTTCCGGTGAGGCACTAACGGTTGTTGCTTGTGTAGGTCGGAGCAACAAGGAAGATGGTTCGATCCGATGAGGATCCACAAGCGAAATCACCCCACCACACAGATGGAAACAAACACCTGTAGAGCATAAAAACATGTTTCTTCTCCACCGCAATTATTATTCTTCCTATAATACTTAAATACTGGATGTCTTGCAGCTTTCGGTCATATCATATGACGTAATATAATGAGTTTTAAAAGTCTTCATGTTGCATTAAGCAGTGTTGTTGTACAAGGGATCATTGGGTATAAAAGTAGAAAAGGTGCACCCAAATGACAAATTATTAGCTCACTCACTAGGTGATTTCTTGTGATTATTATTTCCTTGGTTAACACTTTTGGTGAGTTCTTGTAATTCTTACTTTATAACTAAGAAACGTCTTATATGGTTTTGGGAATAACTCAATCCCAAAAGCTAGCCCATGAAGTGAGTGTGCCCCCACGCTTATATACTTCATATTACTTTGGTACCTAGACAATGTGGGACTTCACTTCACACCCTCCCTCACGCGCAGCATACTCACTCGGTAGCACTTGCCGCGTGCAACTGTGCAAGTCAAAGACACTCACCCTACCCATCTCTAGTACCTAGCTCTGATACCATGTTATAGGGTCTTGGGTAGAACTCAATCCCAAAAGCTAGCTCATGAAGTGAGTGTGCCCTCACATTTATATAATTCATATTACTTTGGTAACTAGGCGATGTGGTTCTCTTCACAAGGTGAACCATGTAAACCACGGTGTTGGGCATCACGACAAGTTGACAATGGTATTCTAATGAAAAAGGGGTATATTGTAAGGTCCTCTAAGAGTCAAAACTGCAACATCTTTTTAATCAATAATATTCAGAGTTAGATGTGTGTTACATGTCAATCTCTGTTCCTTCATCACATATTGGTTTTTGATAGGGTAACATGTAACACGAATCCAACTTTTTTCTTCCCTCTCATTTTCTTCTCTTCCTTCATCACTATTTTGCACATCTAAAACCCAAAACCTCTTTAAATTGGTTGTCATAAAAATTGTGATAATAAGCCACCTTAAAATGAACATACACAAGAAGATAAATGCTTTTAAATTTTTTATTGGCTAAAGAAGACATATATATGTAAGCGTAACCAAAAGAGAAAGTAAGGCTTTTTTTTTTTTTTTTGGATCACCTAGAAACGCTATTCAATCGACAATAATTGCAGGCATTGGCAGAAATAAGAAGTTTGTGCTAAAGGAAAAGAGACGGTAAGGCTGTCAATCTTAAATAGTTGCAATACCTAAAAAATGTAAGCTAACAAAATGGTTCCCCCGTAAAATCTCCTTATCCACTATACGCAATCGAATCACTCAAAAGAATAAAATGCATAATGTCATGAAGAGCATACTTACAGTAATTGATATTCCCCCTAGCCCCCGATGATTGCTGACGACAACATTCCAACCACTTTTTGCCATCTTCAAAGCACAATGCTTTACATACTGTGACACATTTTGCACACTTGACCAGAAGTACAGATAGCAGCACAAGGCTTGAAAGAGCAAAAAACACATAAAAAGCTTACAGCAGCGGCAGAATCACTTGTCAAGCCAGGAATCACTACTACAATGGTTGTTTTATCATCTTCTGTAATGGTATCTTTCGATTGGAAGGAAGTCTCTGGAACTGGAAAACCTAATCCAAAAATTAGAACGTTATCTCCAATAAATGGTACAAAAGATATACTACTCAAAATTTTATGACAAATGATGCATTAGGAGCTCATAGCTCATATTAACTATCAGCGGCTGCTATAAATTGCTTACCTAGGAAATAAGATTCTTTTCATAACACCTCAAACAATTGTCAACTAAAAACTCTCTTGTAATTCACTAAGATCTACACGACATGTTACTAGCCATGTTTCATCCTTTGAAAGGTTCTTTTATTTTCATTACCCTGTTGTCAGTGCTATTTTACGAGACAGAATAGCACTGACAACATTAGCCTATTTTACGGGACAGAATGCTGGCCTGTTAAGAAGCAGCAAGTGAACAAGATAAGTGTAACGGAAATGAGAATGTTGAGGTGGATGTGTGGTAAGACCAGACGAGATAGGATTAGAAATGAAACAGTTCGCGAGATGGTAGGTGTAGCACCTATAGAGGAGAAGTTAAGGGAAAATAGGCTAAGGTGGTTTGGGCATGTCTATCGTAGGCCAGCAGATGCAGTAGTTAGGAGAGTGGATAGGATAGCTTTGGGTAGAAACGCACAAGGGAGGGGAAGACCCAAATTGACATTAGATGCGGTAGTACGCAAAGATCTGAGTATACTAGGTTTAAGCGATGAAGCAGCACTTGACAGAGCTCAATGGAGAAAAAGGATTCATGTAGCCGACCCCAATTGATTGGGACATAAGGCTCGGTTTGGTTTGGTTACCCTGTTGTCAGTGCTGCTTCATTTGGTCTTTATCAACTATCATGCCCTTTATGCGTCAATGAGAGCCTATCATTTTCTAATTGTAGTTTTTGAAACAGCTGCTTGGTCCTTCAATAAAAATCCACTTCCACCAACACGGTCTTCAAAAGTAGCATGTGAAATCCAATCAAATGTCGGTTCTCCCAATTTAATCTTGGGATTTCTTTTATCCACTACGAAAAGGCAATTTGGAATGTCAAAGGTGGTCCCATTAGACTTTCCAAAGAGAAAATAGCATGTGAAAGGACAATGGATGAGTGAAATTGGCACGGAGGGCCATGCACACAAAAGGAAACCTTTCAGGTATTGTGGTAGTAGATAATGAGAAGTATATCAAATCATTTTTGTACCCTAGATCCTATTAACCAAGTATAAATCGTAGTGTCATCTTCGTGTAAGACCAGATCAAATGTAGAGTGTCCAATATCCAGTGCACCTTCGCAACAAAAAATGGAGAGACAGAATTTTATAAGCTCACAGTTAGAAGAAAAGTGACTGCCTTTGGCCCCGTCCGTATTAACCTGTTGTTTTGCCAACATGATAACTCGGGCCATGAGGTTTGGGTTTAATAATCAGGGTTCTCTATGAACCACAAATCAAAGAAGAGGTAAAGAAACACCTTAACTCAGTTAGATTTTGTAGTTCCAATATGCATAATTCTTTTGGAGTTTCGGTTCGATGAGAAAGTTATCCGTGTAGGAGGCTCTTCACAATTACTTGAATTGTTGGATTTTCCCATGTTTTTCAAAAGGCAAACAATGTTTCTGATTTGGTTTGTAAAGTTCCAGCTAGTCAATTTGTCATCTCTTTTTACCAACTGATATTCACGGGTATGAATCTTATGAAAACAGTGTTTACGAAGGCTTAGACCTTCGTTAAAACATAACTAGGGTGTAAAAAATCTACTCTCCCACCAATCTCATTGATAACAGGTTGTATGAGCAGAAAAAACAAACTTTATAATTTACTACCAGCGTTGTAAAAACTCCCACCAATCTTGTAGCTCGATACATTTAGACACATAAGTGTTTCTAAAACTATCTTATGTTTAAATAAATCTAACCATACGCAAGCGATACATGTCTTACTATTCAGTACGTTCAGATATAAAACCAATAAGTATCTCCAAACATATCTTGCAAAAGAAATATTTTTTAAGATCCCCACGTGATCTATGATGCGATACTTGATACTTTTTCTTATAGGGACACGTTATGTAGTAGAAGGCGTGAAATTTTTAATCATCACAATTTTTTAATTCTAGGGAAATGATTTTCACACCCCTTTTATCCCCAAACACTCCCATTTTTGTCTCTCTTCATTTGAAAGTACCAAATTACCTCTTGAAGGGCAATTTGGTACTTTCAAGTAAATAAAGACAAAAAAGGGAAATGGGTGGGGAAATCATTTCCCTTTATTCTATTTCTGCAACGTATTTACTATTTTGGATTTGTATGCGGTAAAACTATTTTTAACTTATATCTACACCTATTAACGTTTCTGATCCATAAAATTCAAAAAAACAATACACAATATATCTCATTCTGACAACGTTGGTTCTACCAGAGTGAACTTAGATCATGGCACAACATATAATCAGAAAAGCTATTTTACCATTGGAATTCCGCAGCCAATCCAAAGCAATTGTTCCACCATCAGACAGATGAAATAGCTGTCTGCACACAGCAACACACCACATAAGAGGCCTTGTTTGACCGGGCATGACCCTCACATTGGACTATATATCCAGGAGCTATGGATACAGCGGTATATATCTAGTGTTTAGTCAATATATTAACAGTATGGATTAAAGGTGACAATGGTGTGAAACATACAATGTCACGGGGGCGTGCTATTACTAATCTCATCACAATTAGCTTATGGGATTGTAGCACAAGTAAAACAAAATATCACCTTCTGTAGGTGAAGGCAGGACCCCGACCAAGTGAGCTCAAAAAAACTGTCTGAAGATGAGGACTAGAAAGCCATGGAGTTGCCAAATACCTGCAAGTATACATATGAAACCCAGTAAAACACAACTTTCATAGAACTTTAATTAAACTCATATTTTCCTACAGTTGACCTCTTTTCACTGATTAAGAAACGTTCATTGCCATCTAGGTCATTATGGGTATTTTCCTATTTGGTCTAATTCGGTTCTAACCAAACAAACACTTTTGGAACATGAAAAAAAAAAATTGGGGAAAAAGCAAAAGGGTAATGAAACATCAAATTGAGATGGAATTGTCATAGTTTTACCTTCCATGGAGAATTGAACACTTGGAGACGACTTCTTGGTAGACATCGGAGCAAGAATTGAAGGTCAAACACACCGGTTGACCTCTAAAACAGGTGAAAAGATCTTGAATGAAATGAATCTCAAGGAAATTGTAGAGAAAAGCCAAGGAAATGAAAAGGAACCCAAAAAAGTAGTGGGAAATGGGTATGAGAGACGCTGCTGTGAGCAGAATTTTGTACGGCGAATCGTTACTCTCGATGAAGTTGGAGCAGTCCATGGCGGATGGACGATGAACTCGGTCAGAACAAATGGTACTAATTATTTTTTTAGTATTATGGTACATTTGAAGGAGCTACAACCATTCAACTCACTTCAGTCTTGCAGTCAGATTTTCATAAACGCACATCAGCTTTGACATTTTTCTGCTACGCACTGACGTTTTTATACAAAACAAAGTGGCGGGCGATGCAGGGCGCAGCCTTGAGGCTGCCTTGAAGATCCTCTCCCCATATATTGTGGAGGGAAAATTTTTCAATGAGGAGCGGGTAATATGGCATATCGGTGCACTTTTCGGCCGTCCAAAAATATATTAGACGGATTAGGAAAACTCTACACTAAAAGAGCTTCTCTATAAGAGTATTTAAAATTCGGACCATTGATTAAAGAGATAGACGCTAATGATGTGCGTTCAGGCACCAAGTAGGACAGTGTCTACTTGGCACTGCAAATTTTCTTGTTGTGGAGGTTTTAAAACTATAAGAGCTGACACCTCATAAATGAAGGAATCAAAAGGGTCGAGATCCTCGTCACCTTGTTTGGTTTGAGTCTTGAGACCCACCATACACAGTCCCTAATAAAATTTTCTCTCTATCTCTTTCTACTCATTACCCTCAAAACCCAAGCAAGGTTCTTATACTAGTTTTCCTATTGGTACAGTACGATACATATGCCGGCCATTACCGGATGCCGTTTCGAATTTAGCAATTTAGCAGTACTATCAGTACACTTGAACTTATGTAGGATTAATAGCATAATATTGTATACATATTTAAGGATAAATTGTAATTTGTAATACTACGACCAAAAAGGAAAGAAAATACTCAAACAGTAGTATTATAGCAGTATGGTGTGTTGCAGTTGTACCCTAACAAAACTCTAAAAAGTTAGTAGTGCTAGTAACATTTAATGATGATATCTAAAAAATTACGAGATGATATCCAAAAGGGAAATGATTTTCACACCCCCCATTTTACAATCCACACTCATGTTTTTTGTCTTTATCCACATGAATTTACAATATTGCCCTTCTTCAATACACTTTTTTCACACATGCAAGGGCAATATTGTAAATTCATGCGGATAAAGACAAAAAAGGGAGTGTGGATTGTAAAATGGGGAGTGTGAAAATCATTTCCCTATCTGAAAAGATAATTGCAACTTTTCTGGCTGTGACTCCAATTAATAAACGTTTCCTCTTCAACTAGGCGGGAGCCCCCACAGGAGTGCGACTCCGGACTGCAGGGAAAACGATATTTAAGGGACCTCGGAGTGTAATTTCGGTTATATGCCCGACCTAATTATTTCGCTGTTAGTGTGTAATTAGGGTAACATGTTTTTAGAGAAAACAGGGAGAGAGAGAGAGAGAGAGAGAGAGAGAGAGAGAGAGGCGAGAGAAAACGCAAATCTCAGAGAGATTGTGAGAAGACTTGTACTCTTGATTTCGATTTCAGTGGACAGGTGTGGCTCCCGTGGTTTTTCCTCGCGTTGAGGTTTTCCACGTATATCTGTGTCTCGCTTTCTTTTTCCGTTTTTCATTACGCACGATTGCTTGTTTTTCTGTTCTGTGATTCATTGTTTCCAAGATCCGTAAGGGTGTTGTGGGGTTGCGAAAGTCCTAACAATAAGGAAATCATTTTTGTTTTTTTGATCGGCTGTGATAAGGAAATCATGTAATCGGTTGATTAACAAAATTAGCAGAAAAACCAAGAAAGTCATAGGATAGGAAATTTTTCATTTAAAATGGTAATTGAGTAAGTCTTAAAGGTTTCCTTTTGAAGAAATCTCACCATACTTATAGTGATTGAGCAACTCTTAAGGTTTTTTTTTTTTTTTTTTTCAAATGGTAGGAGATGCAGGAGTCCTGACTAATTGTGGTAGCCCTAGTTGGTGATCCAATATTTTTTCCGCTTGAGTGAACTCCTAACCTCCTCGTAATCTGTAGGAGTTTTGACTGAGCTAGCTATAGTTGGTTATCTTAAGGTTTGCTTTGAAATTCTAAATTGGTTGATTTTGTTTTTTTGTAATGTGGTTATCTCAAGTCATGGGATCACTTTTAAATTGACACTGCCTACAAAATCTTGTAGTAGTCGACACTTCAATTTAAATGGCTGGAAATATTAAGAACCAATTTGGTTTCCATTTACATTATATGAAATCCAGTACTCCAGTCAAATTATTTTCACCCCAATCCAGTACTCCAATTACAGGTATGAAAGAGAAAAAAAAATAAGGCAAATTTTTGAATTATATATCCTGTGTTTGGAGTGCTAAAAAAGATTGTCACATGTGCCCACTAAAAACTCCAATGACAATCCACTTATTTCTTACCACTTGTCGCATCCACAATCCTCCTCACAAAAACCCATTTTGCAATACTATATTAGATTCAAGAAGAATAACTTTAACTTTGAAATCTTTGTGAACTTGATTTTTCTTATGGTAGTAGTATATTTTTAGTCGCATGTGAGTGCTTACAAACGCTAATTAACGAAATATTATTTTTGATAATAATCCCAACAATAAATTAACCGTCCCACTCACAAATGCTTCTGGGGCATTTGTTTAGGTGCAATAAAATATACCTAAATATAGGGATTGTGTTTATGGAAACTAAAGCATAAATTTTTACCAGTATTTTCATATTAGACATAAATACATTTTTCTATTGACAATCTTACCTTCATTTCCATTTTAGACATGATTTTGCCATGTAAATTTTTACAAAGCACACTTTTTTATTTTATTTCTCGATGGAAACAATAAATTTGAAATCTGAGAGGGCAATCACTATCTCAAGTACTATCATTCACTATGGCGGAAAAAAAAACCGAAGTATCTCCCTCTCTCTCTCATACATAAATGTAGATATGAATCTATACAAAGCACAGAGAGGGATGAAGAACGTGGTCATTTCCAGATTTGGCTGTGAAGGTTGAAACCCATTTTCTCCTCTATGCCCTACCCAATCGTGTCATACCGAGTCAAAAATATATTTATAAAAACTAAGAATTAACTATTACACCATAGAATAGTGGCCAAGTCCGAGTATCGATCCACGGAGACAGATTGGCTCAGTTACAATAAATTCGATTAAGTTCTAAATTAATTCTGAGGAAACAATTGAATTTATATCAATAATTTTGAGGAATTTCAATTGTGTCAATAATTTATTGATCTGTGTTTGGGAGAGAGAGATGGCAGTGGTCAAACCGGCTATCAAACAAGCCTTTAAAGCCCATGTCATGGCCAACTAAGCACAAGTTAGACATGTCAACATTTTCCGTTATCAAGATGACGGAAGGGACCCAATTGAAATTCCTCAAAATTTATGAGGACCAAATTGAAATGCAAAATTTTGTAGGGACCATATTGAAACTTGATGTATATTTTATAAAGACCAAAAAAGTAGATAAACCATTTCATTACTAATTCCTATATACATATGTATACATTGATAAATCTTTTGTCCGATACGAACCACCAAAACAATAAAAAAAACCAATTGTTTTCTTTCCTATGGTCCCAACAATGCTCTCTCACTTTGGTCGTGGCAGTCTTTCGCAATATGGTCTAATTTCCCATAGGCGTGTGTATTAGCGACTACAGAAAGGTGGTTGTGATCTCCTCCAGGAGTCCCACACGTCCCCTTCAAACCACTACCCGTACTGTCTTTGTAACCATAACAATCTTACTATCCTTCCATAACCCATGATCGTAGTAGTTTGTCTTTGTTAGAGTCGTTACTTGGTCCGGCAAACCCTCAAAAGTTGAAGATAGAGGTGTCAAACGGGCCCGTCGTGCTGTGTCGTGCCGCTTTTCTTCCGTGCCAACCATGCCCGTGCCCGTGCCTGTTTACTTAATCTTGTCATGCCATGCCGTGCTTAAGCACAAGTTAGACATGTCAACATTTTCCGTTATTAAGATGACGGAAGAGACACAATTGAAATTCCTCAAAATTTATGAGGACCAAATTGAAATGCAAAATTTTGTAGGGACCATATTGAAACTTGATGTATATTTTATAAAGACCAAAAAAGTAGATAAACCATTTCATTACTAATTCCTATATACATATATATACATTGATAAATCTTTTGTCCGATCCGAACCACCAAAACAAAGAAAACCAATTGTTTTCTTTCCTATGGTCCCAATAATGCTCTCTCACTTTGGTCGTGGCAGTCTTTCGCAATATGGTCTCATTTCCCATAGGCGTGTGTATTAGCGACTGTTGAAAGGTGGTTATGAACTCCTCCAGGAGTCCCACGTGTCCCCTTCGAACCACCGCCCGTACTGTCTTTGTAACCGTAACAGTCTTACTATCCTTCCACAACCCATAACCATAGTACTTTGTCTTTGTTAGAGTCGTTACTTGGTCCGGCAAAGTCTCAAAAGTTAAAGATAGAGGTGTCAAACGGACCTGTCGTGCCGTGCCTTGCCGCTTTTCTTCCGTGCCAACCGTGCCCGTGCCTGTTTACCTAATCGTGCCATGCCAAGCCGTGCTTAATCGTGTCGTGCTTAAGCACAAGTTAGACATGTCAACATTTTCCGTTATCAAGATGACGGAAGGGACACAATTGAAATTCCTCAAAATTTATGAGGACCAAATTGAAATGCAAAATTTTGTAGGGACCATATCGAAACTTGATGTATATTTTATAAAGACCAAAAAAGTAGATAAACCATTTCATTACTAATTCATATATACATATATATACATTGATAAATCTTTTGTCCGATCCTAACCATCAAAACAACCACTAAAACAATAAGAAAACCAATTGTTTTCTTTCCTATGGTCCCAATAATGCTCTCTCACTTTGGTCGTGGCAGTCTTTCGCAATATGGTCTCATTTCCCATAGGCGTGTGTATTAGCGACTGTTGAAAGGTGGTTATGATCTCCTCCAGGAGTCCCACGTGTCCCCTTCAAACCACCGCCCGTACTGTCTTCGTAACCGTAATAGTCTTACTATCCTTCCACAACCCATAATCGTAGCACTTTGTCTTTGTTAGAGTCGTTACTTGGTCCGGCAAAGCCTCAAAAGTTGAAGATAGAGGTGTCAAACGGGCCCGTCGTGCCGTGCCGTGCCGTTTTTCTTCCGTGCCAACCGTGCCCGTGCCCGTTTACTTAATCGTGCCATGCCATGCAGTGCTTAATTGTGCCGTGCGCATTTTTAGTCGTGCCGTGCCGTGCCATTTTTCTTCATTCGGGCTTAATCGGATTGCTTTCACAAATTAGAAAGGAAGGCTGAATCCTTCATGTGGTCTTCACTTTTTGGTGTTTGATTTAGAAAGTTCATGTTTTTTTCTTGATTGATCTGTGTTTGGGAGAGAGAGATGACAGTGGTCAAATCGGCTATCAAACAAGCCCTTAAAGCCCATGTCATGGCCAACTAAGCACAAGTTAGACATGTCAACATTTTCCGTTATCAAGATGACGGAAGGGACACAATTGAAATTCCTCAAAATTTATGAGGACCAAATTGAAATGCAAAATTTTGTAGGGACCATATCGAAACTTGATGTATATTTTATAAAGACCAAAAAAGTAGATAAACCATTTCATTACTAATTCATATATACATATATATACATTGATAAATCTTTTGTCCGATCCTAACCATCAAAACAACCACTAAAACAATAAGAAAACCAATTGTTTTCTTTCCTATGGTCCCAATAATGCTCTCTCACTTTGGTCGTGGCAGTCTTTCGCAATATGGTCTCATTTCCCATAGGCGTGTGTATTAGCGACTGTTGAAAGGTGGTTATGATCTCCTCCAGGAGTCCCACGTGTCCCCTTCAAACCACCGCCCGTACTGTCTTTGTAACCGTAATAGTCTTACTATCCTTCCACAACCCATAATCGTAGCACTTTGTCTTTGTTAGAGTCGTTACTTGGTCCGGCAAAGCCTCAAAAGTTGAAGATAGAGGTGTCAAACGGGCCCGTCGTGTCGTGCCCTGCCGCTTTTCTTCCGTGCCAACCGTGCCCGTGCCCGTTTACCTAATCGTGCTTAATCGTGTCGTGCTTAAGTCCAAGTTAGACATGTCAACATTTTCCGTTATCAAGATGAAGGAAGGGACACAATTGAAATTTCTCAAAATTTATGAGGACCAAATTGAAATGCAAAATTTTATAGGGACCATAATGAAACTTGATGTATATTTTATAAACACCAAAAAAGTTAATAAACCATTTCATTACTAATTACTATATACATATATATATGCATTGATAAATCTTTTGTCCGATCCTAACCACCAAAACAACCACCAAAACAATAAGAAAACCAATTGTTTTCTTTCCTATAGTCCCAATAATGCTCTCTCACTTTGGTCGTGGCAGTCTTTCGCAATATGGTCTCATTTCCCATAGGCGTGTGTATTAGCGACTACTGAAAGGTGGTTGTGATCTCCTCCAGGAGTCCCACGTGTCCCCTTCGAACCACCGCCCGTACTGTCTTTGTAACCGTAATAGTCTTACTATCCTTCCACAACCCATAATCGTAGCACTTTGTCTTTGTTAGAGTCGTTACTTGGTCCGGCAAAGCCTCAAAAGTTGAAGATAGAGGTGTCAAACGGGCCCGTCGTGCCGTGCCGTGCCGTTTTTCTTCCGTGCCAACCGTGCCCGTGCCCGTTTACTTAATCGTGCCATGCCATGCAGTGCTTAATTGTGCCATGCGCATTTTTAGTCGTGCCGTGCTGTGCCGTGCCATTTTTCTTCATTCGGGCTTAATCGGATTGCTTTCACAAATTAGAAAGGAAGGCTGAATCCTTCATGTGGTCTTCACTTTTTGGTGTTTGATTTAGAAAGTTCATGTTTTTTTCTTGATTGATCTGTGTTTGGGAGAGAGAGATGACAGTGGTCAAATCGGCTATCAAACAAGCCCTTAAAGCCCATGTCATGGCCAACTAAGCACAAGTTAGACATGTCAACATTTTCCGTTATCAAGATGACGGAAGGGACACAATTGAAATTCCTCAAAATTTATGAGGACCAAATTGAAATGCAAAATTTTGTAGGGACCATATCGAAACTTGATGTATATTTTATAAAGACCAAAAAAGTAGATAAACCATTTCATTACTAATTCATATATATATATATATACATTGATAAATCTTTTGTCCGATCCTAACCACCAAAACAATAAGAAAACCAATTGTTTTCTTTCCTATAGTCCCAATAATGCTCTCTCACTTTGGTCGTGGCAATCTTTCGCAATATGGTCTCATTTCCCATAGGCGTGTGTATTAGCGACTATTGAAAGGTGGTTGTGATCTCCTCCAGGAGTCCCACGCGTCCCCTTCGAACCACCACTCGTACTGTCTTTGTAACCGTAACAGTCTTACTATCCTTCTACAACCCATAATCGTAGTACTTTGTCTTTATTAGAGTCGTTACTTGGTCCGGCAAAGCCTTAAAAGTTGATGATAGAGGTGTCAAACGGGCCCGTCGTGCCGTGCCATGCCGTTTTTCTTTCGTGCCAACCGTGCCCGTGCCCGTTTACTTAATCGTGCCATGCCATGCCGTGCTTAATTGTGTCGTGCGCATTTCATTAGTAATTCCTATATACATATATATACATTGATAAATCTTTTGTCCGATCCTAACCATCAAAACAATAAGAAAACCAATCGTGTTCTTTCCTATAGTCCCAATAATGCTCTCTTACTTTGGTCGTGGCAGTCTTTCGCAATATGGTCTCATTTCCCATAGGCGTGTGTATCAGCGACTGTTGAAATGTGGTTACCATAGTCCTCCCTCCCCAGACCTTCACAGCCATCTTGGGGTTGGGGAAAAACAAAGGACTTCTCTGCATCTTAATGGAGTATTTCAACTCATAAGGTCGTTGGAGATGCTGAAGACACGTTGGAAATTTGCTAGGAGACGAGATTCATGACAGAATCAGGTTTCGATCATCTTGTTTGTCATTTTCGCTTGATTCTATAATTTCTTCACTGCAAGGTACGTCTTGCAGTACCTGCCGGAACTCTTTGAGTAAAAATGTAAAAAGTAAAAAAAAAATGAGGCTAAAAAAGAAATACATGAGATATTCTACACATCTCTTTCAAACGATACTCACTACTCATGTTGTAAAACGCATTTTGTATATATCCTCCAAATATTACTCATGTTACAAAATGCATGTCAGGAGTCTGGCCCACCTGAGGTTCTTCCCAGGTGCGCGTAGCCCCAATCTGTTGGGGAGTATGCACAGAGTCCACCACATCACATGGACCCAATATACATTAAATGACCTATATCCACTTAAAAGGTTAAGCTTTGTAAGTGGTGAGTTAGAGGCGGCTCCAAGAGAAGGGTTGGGTGATCACCCGAACACCCTGAATTTTTTTTTTTTTTTTAGAAATACACATAATTTTTTTTTATATTTTTTTTTATCATTTTGAACACCCTAGCAAAAAATGTTTGAACACCCTGCCTAAAAAATTTGAACACCCTACCTTAAATGTTTGAACACCCAACCCAAAATGTGTTGACCAAAAAGAAAAAAAATGTTAATATCTTCTCTAGACTCTCAATTCTATGCAAATACAAATATAGGGACTGATATGTAATTAATGAAAAAAAAATCTGTAATTTATCAAATATGTGAAAAAGGAATAAGGATGAAACCTTTCCTAATCTTTCTGACTTTCTGCAAATACAAAAACAAAAGAGAGCCGTTTCGTCATGGTCCATCGCCTAATCTAATCGGAACCTCTCCTAATTCTGTGATCTCTCTGGAAAAACATTTGCCGTTTCACCATTCTCCGTCCATCACCGTAGTTATGGTAATGATCCACCACTCCACAGATTATAATCAAGAAATAAACTTTCCTTTAATTGCTTACATGACACATGTGCTTAATGCTTACATCTATCCACGGACTATAATAAAGTATAATACATGTTAAGCTTACTGCTAGTATAATTTTTTATAGTATAATAGCAACTTTGTTTCTGTTTTAACTTTTGTTTGTTTAGTTGGAATCATGGACAAGTTTGTGATAAGAAAATCAAGACTGGTGTAAAAGTCATCTCTTATTAATACTTTTGATGACAGCAACCGGCTATTATGCAAGAAAATCAAGACCGGCTATTATGAAACTTTCCTTAACTTTTGTTTGCTTAGTTGGAATCATGAAACTATTGTGATAAGAAAATCAAGACCGACTATTATGCAACGGTTTCAAAATATGAAAAGTTGTCGAAGGCAATTGTAATATGCTAAATACTATGTTGTTTTTTGGTGGCATTGTTGATATTAATATATATATATATATATATATATATATATATATATATATATATATATATATTTTTTTTTTTTTTTTTTTTATGTACGGTTATGATTTCTAGAGGATCGTAGTAAAATTTCTGAACACCCTCACGAGAATTCCTGGAGCCGCCACTGGAGAGCCACCTTGCTTACTAGCCAAGTGCTTCACGCTCTAGGAAATTTTCATGCTACATCGAGAGTACCCACTCCATCGAGAGCCACCTTGTTGCCAGCCACCTATTGCAAGCACCAGGAATTTTCTTGCTCCATTGAGAGTTACAATGAATTTTTCCTGCTCCTTCGAGAGTCTTCATGCAAGCCCACAACCACCGATGCTTCCAGGAGAGTCCGCCCATAGACCGTCAGCCATTGGCTCTGATACCACTTGTTAGGAGTCTGGTCCGCCTGAGGTTCTTCTCGGGTGCGCGTAGGCCCAATCCATTGGGGAGTATGCACAGAGTCCACCACATCGCATGGACCCAATATACATTAAATGGCACATATCCACTTAAAAGGCTAAGCCTTGTCAGTGGTGAGTCATCCAATAGTATATTAAGGTCCAACTATTTTTTTGTTTATCCAATATGTGACTCAATCTTTCACACATGTTTCCAACAACGCATTTCGCACATATGCCCAAAGCACTCGACAAAGTAATACAGTATTGTCATAATTCAAAAGATCAAAATATGCAAAACTCAAAAAGTAAAAAAATAAAAATGAGGCCTCAAACAAGCTCGGTCTACAAATGGGTGGCCCAACATATAAGCATTCTAAAATTCATAAACGATGACAATTTCTCGAAGGGTTGCAAAACCAGTCAAGCGTAGTTTATAGTGTTGGATTGTACGATTTTAGGACAACGACTAGTCCCGATGGATCTCATAGGTTATTTTTCTAACTATATTAGCTAATGGCGTATATTTAATTAATTATGTTAATGATTTTCGTGTTTTTGTGCCGTGTTGTATGTTCTTTTATTATTGAGAGATAAATTGCTAAGAGCTCTCCAATTCTAACCCCTTTTTTCTTCTACCCAACCCCTTTTTCCAAAAAGAGGCTTTCAAATGGCAACATGGTAAATATAAGATATAAGATTAAGCCTGGAAAGAAATGGTAGAGAAAATGACTTAAGGCTTAAATTTTCCCAAAATGTGATTGAGAAGTGGGCAAAACCCATTTTTGGTAGAGAAATATACATACCATTGAAGATGTGATTTTGCTTTTTTACCTAAAAAAAAAGATTTAAGTGAAGAAATGGGTAAAGATTAGAGATGCTCTAACATTTACAATACGAACCTAAAACTTTAGTTTGGCTTAATTACTATAAGAGTTTAACCGAATCCTTTCAACAAGCGGAATCTTGAGCAGCCCGCAAGCATCTTGTTCCCTTTCCATGCAGTTGCCTCGAGTTTTTCCTTGTCTAAATAATTCTTTTAGAAAAACTGAAGGAAATAAAATCTCACGCTTTGTTTGGTTCTCGTGGAAAAGAAGAGAAAAGAAAAGAAAAGAAAAAAGAGGGGAAGTGTGAAGAAAGTGGATTACTTTCTTTTGTTTGATTTAGAGAGTGAAAGAAAATACTAAGACTCTGTTCATTTGCCAAGAATGTTACACGAGAAAGTTAATTCCGAGAAAAGTAAAATAAAGTGAAGTAAATGAAAGAAAAAATTAATTTCCTGTGAGTGTTCGCTTGACAAAGAATTTTTCCAAGAAAATCATGAAAAATATTTTTCCTTTTGTTTGGCTTCAATAAGGAAATAAAAAAAAAAAATTAGCCTTTCTAGTCTTCTATAGGTTTATTCGATTTCGGTCTCAAGACCTGATTTTTTAATTATTACCCAATCATTATTCCTATTTTTCTTCAATCATTACCCATATTTTTTGTTATTATTCTTTTTTCTCTCTATAATCATTACCCCTAATTTCAATTATTAATTTCATTTCTCTCAATTAAAAATCTAAATCCCAAATCCAAACCGAACAAGGTTTATATGTCTTCTCTCCCTTTCGCTTCACCAATTTTTTATTTTCCTTTCTTTTCCTCTATTTTGCATATCTTCCAAGCTTGGGCGTCAGTCTCTAGTTCAGTGTATCGGCCCGCAACCTACGGTAGTAATCAAACCAGCAGTTCCCGCCACGGCGCCACCAACCTCACTCTCTCTCATCCACCTCAGACAGCCATGCCCACGGCGGCGCTCACCTACTCCTCCACCAAACTCCTCCCCCTCCGCCTCACCACCACCCGCACTTTCATTAACGCCAAGGTCAAATGGGTCCGAGACCCATACCTCGACACCGCAGTTGAAAAAGAAAAAAACCTCAACCCACTCCTCTCCCTCAAAAACCTAATCCTATCCCAACCCTCCAAAACCATACCAATCTCCACCGCTGCAGCCCACAAGGACCGCCTCCGCCTCCCCACCACCGTTAGAAAATTCATCCAAAAATACCCCTCGGTTTTCAAAGAATTCCGGCCCATCAAGAAGTTGGCCCTGCCACACGTGAAGGTCACGCACCAAGCCCTAATTGTGCACAACGAGGAGGCCCGAGTGTTCGAATCGGCGGCGCGTAGGAGAGAAGCAGCAGAGAGAGTTGTGAAGCTGTTGATGATCGGTGGAGCGAGAAGAGTTCCGTTGCATGTGGTGGATGGGTTTCAATTCGACCTGGGTTTGCCACATAATTATGTGCTAACCCTTCTTTCTGAATTTCCTGAATATTTTCAGGTATGTGGTATGCATTTTGAAGACTCTTTACCCTTCTTTCTGAATTTCCTGGGTTTGCCACATAATTCGAAAGGGTGAGATGAGAAAGGGACCGAGCCAATCAAACAATTTCATTTTCCTATTTTTCTCTCCATTTCTTACCAAATCGGTCAATCCAAATGAGCGAGCCCCTCTGGATTGAGCATTTTGGTGAGAAAAAAAGGGCAGACGTTTCACAGGAGGGATTGTGATTGTAAATATCAACAAAAAACTGTAAGAAGTTTAGTTAGTTGGGGGTTGTTTGAAGAGATGTATTTTGTGGGGGTCTTGCTACAATCCTTAAGGTGATTCATACCAGTCCTATGATCCAAGTCCATATATAAGCTGTCACATCTAAATTGGAGCTATTGTCATGGAATAGATGCCAAATCTTCTCATTGGAAATCCACGTCTATACAAATGAATCGACGATTTCAAATTCAACCTGGGTTTGCCCCCTATTTAGATTCTCACCCTGCTTTCCAATTTCTGTATGTACTTTCAGGTATGTGGTATGGACTGTAAGGACTCAAATTGTTGTCAAACGCTAGGGTTAGAGTTGATTTCATGGAGAGATGAGCTTGCTGTCTCTGCAACGGAGAGAAGGGCAATGGGTGTGAATTCTGAGCGCAGAAGGGGTTTGCGAATTGCATTTCCGATGGATTTACCAAGGGGATTTGATTTGGATAAGAGAGTGAAGAACTGGGTTGATGAATGGCAAAAGTTGCCTTACATTTCGCCCTATGAAGATGCATTTCATCTTGCTCCAGATGGCGACCAAGCAGAGAAGTGGACAGTGGCTGTTCTTCACGAATTGCTTCATCTTATGGTGTCAAAGAAGACCGAGATAGCCAATTTGTATCGGCTGGGGGATTATCTGGGATTCGGGAAGAGGTTTAAGAAGGCTTTGGTGCACCATCCAGGGATATTTTATATATCAAATAAGATTAGGACTCAGACTGTGGTTTTAAGGGAGGCTTACAGGAAGAACTTCTTGGTTGAGAAGCATCCATTGATGGGTATGCGACATAGGTATATTCATCTCATGAACAAGATGGTGAGACGGCGTAGACCAATTCGAGTTGGAGCTAATGGGCGTCGAAAACAGATAGTTTGATTACCGATGGAGGAAGATAAAGAAAAAATAGTCATACAACATAGAAGAAGAAGAAATAGAGTTAACTTGAGCGGGCGGGGATTACCAGATCAGGGTGTGAAAATTAGGTCTGTGACAGGGCAGTTGGAAAATATGACCATGGGTTGAAGTGGATTAACAAGTTTGGCAGAAAAAGCCCAAATGGACCACTCACTGTCGATCAAAAGGAGCTATATTCAATGTGGAGAATATACTTGAAGACGGCTCAATGGTTCTGAAGGACATGATTGTTAACAAGACGGAGGTCAGTATAGGATATTGTTCATGTTTGGGCTCCTGTGGATGGCTAAATCTCCTTGAGGCTGTTTGGCGGTGAGTTTCTTAGTTGAGCCCTAATGCAGTGAAGTTATCTATTGCAGCATCTTCATAGAGTTAATTGATGTGCTTTTGCTCTAAAAGCAGTGGCGGCTCCAGAAATTTTTCTAAGGGTGTTCATAAATTCTTGTGGTCCACTACCTCTATAAACCACAACTTAATATAGACAAAAAGAAATTCCATTACTATCGACAATGCCGCCCAAAAATAACGGATAAAGACATAAAATTTATTACAATTGCTCTCGACGAGTTTTCATAATTTGAAACCGTTGCATAATAGTCTCGTTATCAACTGTATCAAATACATCACTCTCAATATAAGTACCTAAGCAATCATTCATCCATTGATCTCTCATTCGATTACGCAAATTGCTCTTTATATACTTTATCGCTGAAAAACTTCTTTCAACCGATGCAGTGGCGACAAGAAGAGTCAACACCAATGTCACAAGCAAATAGACCAATCTATATATGACATGTTTATCTGTCTCCACCAACTTTACAGCAAGTTCTCCAATCCTTTTAAGCCCAACAAATCTTGTATCAGATCTCATATCTACAATGAAATTTTGAAGTTGAATGTCCAATGCCATTATGTCCACCTTAGAAAAGTCAACAGGTAGAGTTTTGCGAGACGGACCAACTTTTTCCTATCAAATGTCGAAAATGCATTTTTAGGACTCAAGCAAGCCATGCAGAGTAGCAGCTCCGTATTCGCCTCTGTGAAGGTATTGTTTAGGTCTTGAAGTTGCATATCTATGACTGAATAAAATAGATCAACACGATAATGATGGGAAGTGTGATTGAGGGAGCTTTGCGTTGTGGCTAATCACTAGAAAAAAAAAAAAACATGTCACTCATGCCTTTAGCTTTTTCGGTACTTCACTTACTTTATTTTTATTTGGGCTTTAATTATTTGGGTTTCAATTTGAATTGAGCTTGGGCTTTTTTTTATTGGTCTTAAGTGTTCAATACTTGGGCTTTTTTTTTGGGCATGATGTTGAATTTTTGGGGCTTGGGTGTTCAATTTAATTTTGGTAGGGTGTTCAACAATGGACTATACAAAAAATTTCTACATGTATTCTAAGGAAAAAAAATTCCTTTGGGTGGTCATGTGACCATTGAAGGCTAAGGGTGCCGCCGCCCCTGTCTAAAAGAAATGTCATGCAGCATTGTTTAGGGCTGATTATACAGTAAGGTATGAACTGTAGTGTTATGTACCATCTGTTACCTTAGAGTTCATCAGAAACATGGTTTTCCGATAGACTAACTTGAGATTTATTATATGTTAGTCAAAAACTGGATAAAATTGTGGTATATAAGGAAGTTTGATAACTGTATTAACCAAACGGTCCAAACATTAACTACATGAGTTGATTGTTGGAAAAAGTTAATGATTGTTTGGAAATAGTATGTGGGTAGGTTGACGAGATGTATAAATTTTCTCCGAGGACATTTGACACTTGTGTAGTTGCATTAAATACTGAACAATCTTGCATAAAGGGATATGTAGAAAGCTCACTCAAATTATTTCGGTAAAAGGGCCACACAATACGGACACACATCATTCAAGATATCTCGACTGTGAATTAGTAAATCACTAAATCGTAGTTTGGCTTCCTTCAATGGAAAAGAATCTTGCGTGTCTAAAGATATATTGTGGATATTTGAAACATGCCTGGTTTATTTTAAACAAGCGTAGCGTGGAACGTCTGATTAACAGAACTTTAAAGTATCTAACTGGTGTGTTTGTCTTGCAGATTATGCAGAAGAGTGTTTTTGTCTTGTCCCTCATCTTACATTCTGGTGGTGCTTTAAGCACCCTTCATTGCAAAAGTCTTATCGCTGCTGGTTTCACAGGAACTGATTTCCAAGAAAGTGTCCTCAAATGGAGCAATGTTAGGTATGCATCCAACTTTATATCCGTTTTTCCATCCTCTCTCAGAGCTGATGCTGGAGTAGATTGAGTTCGGCCTAACTTAAGTTTTGAATTTTTTTGTGCTTATTATCAATTTTTCTACACTTCTAGATTTGTTTTGGTCCAGACTCTATTGAGATCCTGAGCGTCGAGAGTAATGGAAAAAGGCAACAAAACGGGGGCCAAAAATTTGAAAAATGAAAGTAAGTTATTAGCTGTACTAAAAGTTTATTCAAATTATGTATTTATGTTTCCAGCATGCATGATGATGACATCCTTGATGAGATTTCTAACTTTCCTCACCATTGACATGATCACAGAACGGTAGGATAATCTTTAAACCTGGACCCCATTGCCATGTTATCATCTGAATCCGCCCTAGCTTTTAAGAGAGAGAGAGAGAGAGAGAGAGAGAGAGAGAGAGAGAGAGTTCTTGGCCAATAAAGGGCGTGTCGAGCGTTAACCTTGCAAGGGGAGAGGCCCTTCAGGATCTTATTGCTCTTGCTACATTTCTGCAGCTTTTCCATTCTCTGTTGTATCCATATATACCATGCCATGTACACCATTTTTTAGTGTCGATGTGGGATGTCGTAGTAACTTCATATTGAAGCTTGAAATCCTTACAAAATTTCTTCAGGTTGTTCAACCATGGAATGGAATCCATTTGCTAGAAGTGAAATTGGTGAGCAAGTGCAAATGTTGGCGACGAGCTACTTGTCACAAAATCCTAAGATAGGTTGAGGATAAAGAAGATACTTGGGAAAGTAATTTATTGCGAACTACTCTGTTTTATTGCCTGTGTTCTAGAAATCTTCGCCTTTTTTTTTTGTTAATATATGATTTGGGTGCTCATATTGCCTGGCTGATTCGCATTGGACCTTTTAATCCATCAACTGCTTATTTAGATGTCTTCATTTTTACTTGTCAATCAGCTTTGGCATAGTTATGGTTAGGCAATACGTATTACTTATAGCTGCACCCTTTGGTTACTTCTCAGTATTATGTTGGGCCGATCTTTTCGCTCTGCTTGTTATTCGTTGAATGAAGAGCTTGTTTAATCGTCTTTTTAGTACTTACTTGACAGTTGGCAGTGAAAGCTCGGTGATCACAGGCGAACAAGATTTTATCGTGATAACGAAGATTGCATATGCCTTCGATAACTACCCAGCTGGAGAGTATGAGCTTCCGGAGATCAAGATGAGATCAAGAGTCTCACCTCTTGTTAATTATGGTTGGATTCTTTTGGTTGGCAGCGCTTCTAAAAGTCCTGCATTAAGTTTATGGTTTTTGTTAGTTATGTCTTACGAGATTGAATTTTATCCTCTCATTTTGTTGTTCTACTAGAGGTGGGATCTGTATCTAATTACGGATGAATTCGATCACTCAGTTGAAATTTTTTTCTGGTAAAATAAAGCTCTTCTGCTTATAATTTTTAATTTTTTTCATCAAATTAAAACATACCAATTAGTTCTTTAATTTGGTATGGAAAAATTTAAAACAAGATTGACAAAACAGGAGCTGAGCTGTTTAATTGACCACAATCTTAGGATCTATATCACTATCGTAGATACGAAACCGTTGACTCCGTGCCACCGAAATTGAAGTGGACGTACTAAGTTATTTTCGTCAATCACCTAATATTTGTAGATGTGATTAATCATTTGGAAATTTGTTTCAGGTTGTTCAACAATGGAATTAGAATCCATTTGCTAGAACTGAATGATATCTTCCAACAAGAAAGGCAGAACCAACCCGAAAGACAACCACATTTCATTTTTTGAAAAACGCAAAATTACCAGAGACCCCATGTGTTTCATTTTGTTCTTGTTTTGCATCTCTGATAAGAAGAATTAGATTGGTCAAAGACGAAAGAGTGGAGCGATACTTTGATAATGCGGATGGAATTTTTTGAATATGAAGAATTGCGGTGATCAAACTAATACTAACATACTGATATCATAACGTCGAGTGAAAAAACAAAAGGAAAACTAATAAAGATAGCCACCAATGTTCTAGTCCACTGTTTTTAAAGTCCACGCTGTCCACACCTTTCATTTTCCGATCAAATTTTGATGATCGGAACTATCTAATGTGTTTAAAATGTGTTTTTAAGGATCCTTTAAAGAAATCATAAAAAAAGGGATCGGGAAGGGTTTCATCCGAGTAGTTTTTGATAAAACTGTATTTAATAAAAAACTACTTGGATGAAGCCCTTCCCGGTCTATTTTTTTGATGATTTCTCGTGGGGATCCTTAAAAACACAAACACATTGGACGGTTCCGACCATCAAAATGTGATCGGGAAATGACTCGTCTGGACAATCCCAAACCGTAACTATCCCTGACTGGATAGTTACTGTAAAGATAGCATAGTCAGTAGTGAGGATTTCATTTAGAAGTAGAGGAAGAAAAAGATGATGAAGACAAGGGTTAAAACTTAAAAGCATTTCAGGGTTAAATTGTTTTCTTAACCTCAAAGTACATGGATGCAATGCACATTAATTCATAAAGGGTAAATTACACTGACCTCCCCTAAGGTTTCTGACTTGTACACTGACCACCCCTACTTTATCTCAAATAGTACTGACCTCCCCCGAGTTTTATATTTTAGTATCAAAAGCACCCTTCAACAGTACCGACGGCGTCGGGGACCCCCTTGTGGATCCCCAACGGTCGATCCGAGCCGTCCATTCATTCCAGAATCGAATTCCGAGTGGGTCTACGCGGGAATCACCTCAATCGGATGGTCCTAAGTGCTCGATCCAAAACTTTTGAACAAAATGGGGTGATTTTGGATCGAGCACTTAGGACCATCCGAGTAAATTACACTGACCTCCCCTGAGGTTTCTGACTTGTACACTGACCACCCCTACTTTATCTCAAATAGCACTGACCTCCCCCGAGTTTTATATTTTAGTATCAAAAGCACCCTTCAACAGTACCGACGGCGTCGGGGACCCCCTTGTGGATCCCCAACGGTCGATCCGAGCCGTCCATTCATTCCATAATTGAATTCCGAGTGGGTCTACGCGGGAATCACCTCAATCGGACGGTCCTAAGTGCTCGATCCAAAACTTTTGAACAAAATGGGGTGATTTTGGATCGAGCACTTAGGACCGTTCGATTGAGGTGATTCCCACGTAGACCCACTCGGAATTCGATTTTGGAATGAATGGACGGCTCGGATCGATCGTTGGGGACCCACAAGGGGGTCCCCAGCGCCGTCCGTACTGTTGAAGGGTGCTTTTGATACTAAAATATAGAACTCAGGGGAGGTCAGTGCTATTTCAGATAAAGTAGGGGTGGTCAGTGTACAAGTCAGAAACCTCAGGAGAGGTCAGTGTAATTTACCCATTCATAAATCAAAAAGCGGTTATGTGGTAGGTCCACACGAGAGGGGTAAAATCGCATTAATTCCAAAACACGGGGGAAAACCTGAAGTTTGGTCTTCTTTCTACGTGGTGGTGGTTCTTATTTTATTTAGCTTTTAAATGTAACAAAAGCAGTAGCAACCATCAAAAGCCGCTGTAGCAAACTAAGGAAACGCTATTTGTTAACTCCGGGTTCAACTCCCGGCAGCGGCAGTATTCTTTTAATTAATTTTTTTTTTGTCAATCCTCATTCCTACGAAGAGGGGGGAATGATACTCGATCTTGGGATACAGTGTGGGACATCCTAATCTATTAGTACTTAATTTATTTATTATTTTGATAACTGGATGTTCAGGTCAATTTGTACGCATCTTGATTAATTCCGGGGCCTTGAAAGTAACGAGCTGGCATAGCCTCCAATGGCTCCAAGGTTTGAGATGGTTGACCTTCGTTGGATTTGAACATGTGACCTTGTGATTTTTTAATTATTGCGGCAATTCTTTTTGTTTATTGCTATTAGCTGACTCTTAGATAAGCTTACCTTATTTCTTTCCCCTAAAAATGTTGAATCAAGAAAACCAAAATTTTAGTTTCCCACGTTAAATATACATTTTGACAAGTTAAAAGAAAAAAAAAAATTTAATCGGCTAGATAGATTTTCTTTTTGGTCCTTACTCTTTTGAAGAGTAGTAATAACTCCTATATATATTCACAAAAAGAAATTTTAAGAATTTATAATTTTCGAGACGTAATGATGATGTTTTCATAAATAGTTAAATTCTCAAAAGAAAGACTGAACTTGTGAGACGGGGGGAGTGTTGATTAATCAAATGTATGAAATGTTTTAATGGTATCTGAAAATGTGTTTGTCAAAGACGAGGAATTCCCACCAACAATGTTTTCCTAATTACCCCTTTATACAAGCATGCAAAGTTTTTGTTAGGGTTTAAGGCTACTTGCATCCGGTTATAAATTCAAGTCTAACTTGTGTATGTACAAACTGGCCTGAATATCTAGTTATCAAAACATAAATAAATAAAAAGAGTATTGCCGCTGTCGGGAGTTGAACCCGAAGTTTAACAAATAGCGTTTTCTTTTGTGCTACAGTGGCTTTTGAGGTGCGTGCAAATTAACTCAGACATCCAGTTATCAAAAAAAAAAAAAAAATACATGTATGTGCCGACAAGCTTTAATTGAGCTGATCTCGAGTTATTTGAATTTTTATACACTTTATAGTATATGAGTAATTTGTTCGAGTTTGGTTTGCAAACTTAAGTAGATTCGATAAAAATGTTCAAGCTTATTTATTTCTGTTCCAAATGAACTTTTAACGAGTAAATATAGCTCAAGATTAGAGTGGTGTGATTTATTTATCTTGACGAGAAAGGGGTTGACGTAGATATACACTCTCCGTTCCTAATTAAAAATCTATTATGACAAACGGAAAGTATTTGGAATAGAAAAAAAAAATGAAATAGCACAAGAAACAGCAGCCGACGACTGAGATTCACTCGGTACACTGTGGAGGATCTCAGCCGTCGGATGCCGTTTCTTTTTTTTTTTTTTTCCCCTGTACCGTACCAGGGCTATATGACAAAACGTGGAATTTTAATACTAATAACGTAAAGCATTTTCGCTTAAAATTTTTAATTTTTTTTCAAAACATTAAAACATATTTATTAGTACTTTAATTTGGTGTGGAATTTAAAAAAAAAAAAAAAAAAATTAACAAAAATATGTACGGGAAATGAGCTGTTTACAGTTGGATTATTCCCGCTTGAGTCATTACTAAGGTGAAACTGTATAAGTCAATACCTTTTAAAAACAAAAATGTCCATTTTTTTAATTGACCGCAATCTTAGGATCTATATCACTGTCATAGATGGAAAACCACGGACTCTGTACCACCAAAATTGAAATGGGTCAACCTGAGTTATTTTCTTCGATCATCTAGTATTTGTAGATGTGATTAATTCTTTAGAAATTTGTTTCAGGTTGTTCAACCATGGAATTGGAATCCATTTTGCTAGAACTAAGTGATCTCTCCATACAAGAAAGGCAGAACCTACCCGAAAGACAACCACATTTCATTTTTTTTTTTCTGATGACAAAGTGGTTCACTTATATATACCCCTCTGTTCCGAAATGAAAGTCCATTACGATAAAATGTATCATTTTTTAATAAACATATAAAGCACTTTCTTGTTTAGTTTTTAATTTTTTTTTACACCATATTAGAATTTTCTCAATTAATTCTTTAATTTGGAGTAAAAAAAATTAAAAGAGTGGGAGCAAAAATTAATAGTATTGTGTACATTACATTCATAAATCAAAAGGCGGTTATGTGGTAGGTCCACACGAGAGGGGTAAAATCGCATCAAGTCCAAAACACATGGGGTAAAACTGAAGTTTGGTCTTCTTTCTATGTGGTAGTTATTCTTGCGTAAGCTTTAAGTCAAATACTTCGCAATACAATAACACAGTTGCAAACGTGAAAGCCGCTGTAGCACAAATCAAGGAAACACTATTTGTTACTCCGGGTTCAACTCCCGGCAGCGGCAATACTCTTTTTATTTATTTATGTTTTGATACTCTTTTTATTTATTTATATCTTGATAACCGGAAGGTAAAATAAGTTATACTCTTTTTATTTATTTATGTCTTGATAACTGGAAGGTAAAATAAGTTAAAACTTGTTGGACTACCATTAGTTTGTCTACTACGCCCCCCTCCCTCTCAGATTACTCGCTCTTTGAAGAACCGTGTATTTTGCGCACAAATAACATGTATTTATGAGATTTTTTTTTATGAAAAATATTTACACCAATGTTTTCTTCTCAAATGAGATCTGTAAATTGGTATAAAAATCTTGAAAAAAAAAAAAATAAATAACCCATGCTCATGATACATTATTTTTGTATGCCAAATGCACTATCAAGGATGAACGAATTAATTACTACGTGTACCTTACACTCAATTAGTGTTTTTCTTCAACAAAAATATGAACTGGAGTTGAGTCTGCGGCTAGATTATTTCCTCTTGAGTTATAATCAGGGTAAACCTGAATTATTCCCCCTGAGTCATGACTAGGGTAACACTGTATATGTCAACTTCTTTTAAAAACCAAATGCCCAATTTTTTAATTGACCACAATCTTGGGATCTATATTGTTGACTTTATGTCACGAAAACTAAAATGGGTAAAACTGAAGTTTAGTCTTCTTTCTATGTGGTAGTTATTCTTACGTAAGCTTTAAATGGAATACTTCGAAACACCGTTGCAAACATGAAAGCCGCTGTAGCACAAACTAAGGAAACGCTAATTGTTACTCCGGGTTCAACTCCTGGCAGCGGCAATACTCTTTTTATTTATTTATGTTGTGATACTCTTTTTATTTATTTATGTCTTGATAACTAGAAGGTAAAATAAGTTAAAAGTTGTTTTGATACTCTTTTTATTTATTTATGTCTTGATAACTGGAAGGTCAAATAAGTTAAAACTCGTTGGACTACCATTAGTTTGTCTACTACGCCCCCCTCTCTCTCAAATTGTTCGCTCTTTGAAGAACCGTGTATTTTGCACACAAATAATATATATATATATATATTTATTTATGTCTTGATAACTAGAAGGTAAAATAAGTTAAAAGTTGTTTTGATACTCTTTTTATTTATTTATGTCTTGATAACTGGAAGGTCAAATAAGTTAAAACTCGTTGGACTACCATTAGTTTGTCTACTACGCCCCCCTCTCTCTCAAATTGTTCGCTCTTTGAAGAACCGTGTATTTTGCACACAAATAATATATATATATATATATATATATATATATATATATATATATATATATATATATATATATATATTTATGAGATTTTTTTTTTTTTGAAAAACATTTACACCAATGTTTTTTTTCTCAAATGAGATCTTCAAATTGATATAAAAATCTTGAAAAAAAAAAAATCCATGCTCATGATATATTATTTTTGTATGCAAAATGCACTATCAAGGATGAACGAATCTATACTCTTTATAAAAGTGTGAAGATTTGTCTACTTTTTGTTTCCTAAAATACCCCCAGTCAACTATGGGAAATAACAGTGGCAGCCCTGACTCCACTTTCGTTTTGCGACACGACACGATGGTCTGGATCCGTGATATCCTTTACCGACCAAGTGCATCGTTTGGCATTTGCGATTCACTTTCATTTATACCACTCACCTCTTCGTCTCTCGCGCGGGCTCTCTCTCTTGCACAGCCCACCGCCACTTCTCTTCCTCTCCTCCGACGCTGACTCCAAAACCCACAACTACCTTTACGACTCACCCTCAACTCCGACTCCGTTCATAAAAATAAGAGAATGAGGGAAGCAACCCAAGCAAGGTGGATTTTTTTCTAATTGATTGTCGTCAATCTTCAAGGAGATCATCGCAAAGAGGTAGTTTGTTTGTTTTTCCTTCTTCACCTTTCCGAATTGCAATTACTCTTACACATGCAAACCAAAGCATCTTGGAATTAGTTAGTAGTTTTGTCGGTCGCACCCACTAATATGTTGGTACTGTCAAACAATTACAGGAATAGGAGTGTGTTCAAGACTCGGTTTGCAGCCCTTGTCGGCAAACATTTTTCCGTGAAAACCACCTCGAGGTAATTCATAATCTCTCCCTTACATCTCTCTTAAACCATAAATGATTGGAGGCGATAATAAGTTTAGTTGTCCCAACCTGACTTGGACATGTCTCCTATACATGCTTGGGCTAAGAAGAGTGATTTTCATGGCTTTGCCTATCACTTGTGTTTGATAACTGAAATGAAGTATTCTGTCGTTTGTCATAGAGTACTTGAAAGATGCTTGGTAGGTGTTTGATAAAATGCTCACAAGAAAACCAACATGATGAACCGTTGTGCGATAATATCCTTGATAGTTTTATGAATGCCATCTGTTTCCTATATAACGGGAAAAAGGATAGAAAATGATACAAGAGTTACCTATATTCAAGTTATCATTAGTATCCCGCATGCAAATAAATGATTGATTGGTGCATTTAGAAACATTTCTCTTTGTTCATATTTTTGCAGTCCCCATCTTTATATTCTCTTTGTTCGTATTTTTGCAGTCCCCCATCTTTGTCTTCAGGGGGGAAAAAAAAACTCTCTTTTGCAACATGGAAGCATAGAAAGATTGCATTGCACAAACTACAAGAGAAGTGAACCTGGTGAAGTATTAGATATGTTTTCCTATTTCTCGAGTTCATGCTACTTGAAAGGAGTCATGCACTGGCCTGACACTGCTGCGAAATGGTATTCTCCTCTTGGTGAGGTTTATGAATTCAATGTTGATGATGGCACAGTCTTAAATCCCAAATTTTTGTGCTGGTATTTGATTTTTTCTTAAAGTCGTATGCTATACATCAGCGTGGTTTAGTTGTGTAGTTAGTGGGTTATACAACCAAAGGGGGTTTGATGTCTCTCCATGGACTCGAATCCCAAACACCCCGCTTGACAAGCAAGAGGTATAGCTGCTTGTGCTCCAAAGTTGTTGTTTTTACGTTTATTAGATGTTGTGGAACGGCATTGTGTTGAGAGATAAATTAGAAGATTTGAGCCCGGGTGTATTATACTGGAAAATGATTCGAAGAACACAATTATTGGGGTCGCTAGCATGGAAGAGAACCTTTCAAGTTAGTATGTAATTGTTGTTTTAGATTAGCCATGCAAGATGGAAGCTATTAGCCCATCACCGGCAGTTCAAAAAAAAAAAAAAAAAGGCCTATCACCAAGAATTAACAGAAGAAGCTAACAAGGTCTTAATAAACATTTACTAGCTCTTGTACATAATTTGATTAAGAGATTTTAGTATCTCATATGGACTTTTCTAAAAGAATTTATTTAGACATCTTAGTACCGAATAGGGTTGAGGAAAAATATCACGTGCGAAGCACGTGTTCTTTTACTAGTTAATTACTAAGTGTACCTTACACTCAGTTAGTGTTTTTCTTCCACAAAAATATGAACTGGAGTTGAGTCTACGGCTAGATTATTTCCTCTTGAGTTACAATCAGGGTGAACCTGAATTATTCCCCCCGAGTCATGACTAGGGTGACACTGTATATGTCAACTTCTTTTAAAAACCAAATGCCCAATTTTTTAATTGACCACAATCTTGGGATCTATATCGTTGACTTTATGTCACGAAAACTAAAATAGGTGAACCAGGTTATTTTTGTCGTATTTGTAGATGTGATTAATCCTTTGGAAATTTGTTTCAGGTTATTAAACCATGGAATTGGAATCCCCCCTTTCTTGCACTCTTCTCTCTTGTCCCCTTGAGAAGTTGCACAGTACCGATACCAACCAAAGTCCTATGGCAAATGCTCTGGTTTATTCTTGTTTTTCATGCTCTGGATAAAGGCGTTGTTTGTCTCAACACCTTTATCCATCACATGCGGGTTTTTTTTTTTCTTGGACGATTTCAATCACTCAATTAATGACTAAATTTTAGTGTGCTGGTATTCGAATTTCTTGTCATCTTTATGGCTCTTGAAAGTGTTCGAAGGGGCGGTTTGGTTCCTGGCTTATTTGCTCATTTCTCCTGATGACAAAAGGGGTATGCACCTTCCATTGCTAATTAAAAAAGTCCATTACGGAAGAACGTGTCATTTTTTTAAAAAAAACAAAGCTCTTTCACTAATATTATTTTTTTGGGGGCACAGAATTTAAAACATCTCAATTAGTTTTTTAATTTGGTGTGAAAAAATTATAAATAGATTGTGCACAAATTCAATCCACTATCAATTATGCAAATTAATACTATTGTGTACATTACATTCAATTAGTGTTTCTCCGATAAAAATATACACATAAATTAAACTGTCGTCTGCAGTTAGATTATTCCCTCTTGAGTCATCACCATGGTGACACTATATAAGACAACTTCTTTCACAAACAAAATGTCGATTTTTATAATTGACCACAATCTTGGAATCAATATCACTATCGTTCTCGCAGAGAAGAAACCATAAATATTCACTTCCAAGAAAACAGATGGGGCAAAGAGGGTTTCTCGAGCACTTCTTCTTATGCAAGTTACCCCTACAAGCCTGACATTTGAAATCCTTGGAAATTTGTTTCAGGTTGAATTCAACCGTGGAATTGGAATCCCATTTGCTACAACTGAATGATCTCCCAACAAGAAAGGCAAAATCAACCCCCAAAACAACCCCATTTCATTAATTCCAAACCTCAGACATGCATGGGCCTCATTATATACAAAAAATTGGGAGGAGATGAGGACCGAGTACGTGAAAGCGGCGGGAAGTGGCGGAGCTACATATAAAGGGTGGAGTGTGCCCGGGCACCCCCGCTTTGGCCATGAGCCCTTCATAGATGTGTATTTTTACAAAATGAAGTAGCAAGAAAATATGCCCAAAATATGGCCGGAAAAAAAAAAATGCCCAAACCCAATATATGGACTAATGTAGTAGTAAGGCTCTTGGTTGAACTTGTAATTTTTCACACCCCTTTTTTAAAATCCTGGTTCTGCCACTGTTAAACCGGTGGTGGTGATTGATATGATGTTACTATTTCTACTATTGAAATCCTCATTTTCCTCCAGATTTTGGTAATTCGAATTCACACTCTTATTCCACCTTACATTTTTTTTTCCAAGTCTCTTGTAGCTATGAAGGTCCATGGTCAGGGTTTCTAGTATGCATTAAGGCGAATGTGGTCCAAGTTTACTGGAAAAAGAGGTGCAATTTTTCAATAAAAAATAAAGTCTTTCCATCCATAATTTTTTAAAACTTTCTTGGTATCTGATTAAAGAGCTCAGTGAGTTATTTAATTTGGTGTTAAAATTTTTTAAAATTATGCTGGTAACTTGGTAAGTAATTCATCTTGTATGAAAAAATTGCACTTATTATATAATGGACCAACTTTTTGAGAAAGATCGAGGATGTGCTAGTTTAGTACACGGAATTTGAGCTCAAAGATGCCGAGCGCAGGAGAGGAGGAGGCTTTTTTTTTTTTTTTTACCAGCAAAGGTGGAGGATTTGATGATGGTCGATGGAATTGACATGTCAACGACTAAAGGTTAGAGACATAACGTTACGTTTTTGGTTTGCAAAAAAGTTTGGCTTATCTACTATTTTGGTCCCAATTAACCGATGAAAAGCAAATACCAAGATAGTAACTTATATCTTCCTTAGGAAGAAATGTCAAACCATCCGCCACTTATTGTGGGCCTCACCGTACGTTCATTGCAGTACTCTGAATTGTTCATCGCTTAGGGTCCGTACAATATATAGTATATTATTTCTGCAAAAAATTACTTTGACAGTGGGGACGGAATCTTTTGAATATGAAGAATTGTGGTGATCAAACTGATACTAACACACTAATATTAGAAAGTCTGGTAAAAAACAAACGAAAAAAAATAGAAGTGATAGCATAGTGAGCGGATTGCATTTAGAGTTAGAGGGAAGAAAAAGATGATGAAGACAAGGGTTAAAAGCATTTCAGGGTTTCTTACTATTATTCAGCTATTTTTCTTTGTTTCTTAACCTCAAAGTACATGGATGAAATGCACATTAATTCATAAATCAAAAAGCGGTCATGTGGTAGGTCCACGGAGGGGTAAAATCGCATCAAGTCCAAAACACATGGGGTAAAACTGAAATTTGATCTTCTTTCCATGCGGTAGTTGTTCTTGTATAAGCTTTAAATGCAATACTTCGAAAAGTGGTAGCAAGCTTCAAAGTTCAAACGCCGCTGTAGCACAACTAAGGAAACGCTATTTGTTAACTCCGGGTTCAACTCCCGGCAGCGGCAAAACTCCTTTTATTTATTTATGTTTTGATACTCTTTTTAGTATTTATTTATGTCTTGATAACTGGAAGGTAAAATAAGTTAAAATTTGTTTTGCTACTCTTTTTATTTATTTATGTCTTGATAACTGGAAGGTAAAATAAGTTAAAACTTGTTGGACTACCATTAGTTTGTCTACTACGCCCCCCTATCTCTCAAATTGCTTGCTCTTTGAAGAACCGTGTATTTTGCACACACATAATATATATTTAAGAGATTTTTTTTTTTGAAAAACATCTACACCAATGTTTTCTTCTCAAATGAGATCTTTAAATCGGTATAAAAATCATGGGAAAAAAAAAAATCCATGCTCATGATACATTATTTTTGTATGAAAAATGCACTATCATGGATGCACGAATTAATTGCTAAGTGTCCCTTACACTCAATTATTGTTTTTCTTCAACGAAAATATGAACCGGAGTTGAGCTGTCTGCAGCTGGATTATTCCCTCTTGAGTTATAATCAAGGTGAACTTGGATTATTTCCTCCTAAGTCATCACTAGGGTGACACTGTATAAGTCAATTTCTTTTAAAAACAAAATGTCCACTTTTTTAATTGACCACAATCTTGGGATCTACTATATCGTTGACTTTATGACACGAAAACTAAAATGGGTGAACAAGGTTATTTTCGTTGTACTCGTAGATGTGATTAATCCTTTGGAAATTTGTTTCATGTTGTTCAACCATGGAAGTGGAATCCCGTTTGCTACAACTGAATGATCTCCCAACAAGAAAGGCAAAATCAACCCCCAAAACAACCACATTTCATTAATTCCAAACCTCAGACATGAATGGGACTCATAATACAAAAAATTGAGAGGAGATGAGGACAGAGTACGCGACGGCGGTGGGCAGTGGCGGAGCTCCATGTAAGGGTGGAGTGCCCGGGCACCCCGCTTCGGCTATGATCCCTTTATAGATGTGTATTTTATACAAAAATGTTGTAAGAGTTTAATAAATCCAGCCCCTCCCTCGTTCCCCCTGAGCTAGCGTAAAGTAGTTTCTCCTAAAATATGGCAGCAAAAAAAAAAAGGATGGTGCAAACCCCACATATGGACTAATCCTCTTGGTTGAATTTGAATTTTTGACGCCACTTTTGAAAATCGTGGTTCCACCACTGACAGCCGGTGGTGGTGATTGATATGATGTTACGATTTCTACTATCGAAATGCTAATTTTCCTCCAGATTTTTTCAAATTCACACTCTTATTCCATCATTACATTTTCTTTTCTCCCAAGTCTCCTGTAGCTATGAAGGTTCATGGAATCATGGTCAGAGTTTCAAGCATGCATTAGCCGAATGTGGTTCAAGTTTTAATTACATGAAGATGCACAGGTTTTTCGGCAGTAAATGTTTACTCCCTCCGTCCTAAAGAGTTGATTTATTGGGAAATGACGTGCATTTTTCAAATAAAAAATAAAGATCTTCCGTTCATAGTTTTTAAAAACATCTTGATATCAGATTAAAGAGCTCAATGAGTTATTTTAAAAAATTATGCGGGAAGTAATTCATTTTTTTCACAAAAATTGCACTTATTTTATGATGGACCAACTTTTTGAGAAAAAGAAGTACTATTTTAGAGCACGGGACGGAAGTTGAGCTCAAAGATGCCATGCACAGGAGAGGTGGATGCTTTTCTTTTATTATTATTATTTATTTTACCAGCAAAGGTGGAGGCTTTTGATGATGGTCGATGGAATTGACATTTCAACGACTAAAGTTTAGAGAAATAGCGTTACGTTTTAGGTTTGCAAAATAGTTTGGCTTATTTACTATTTTGGTCCCAATTAAACAATGAAAAACAAAAATACCAAGATAGTAGTAAATTCTGTCTGCCTCAGGTAGAAATGTCGCAGCCTCCGTCACCCATGATGGGCCTCACCATACGTTCATGATAGTAATCTGAATCGTTCATCGTTTAAGATCCACAACGTAGTATATTTATGCAAAAAATCAACTTGGTTGAACATCGATAAATATATCAAATATAATTTTGGTTTATAAAATAGACGATTATAGACAGTTTAACTTTAAAATTATTAACAGAATCAGACCGTTTATTTATAAACCGATATTCAACTTTTAATATACATACCGATATCCAATAAAGTTAATCTTTGCATGGATATATAATTTGCAGAACCTACAAAATGAACGATCCAAATAACTACAATTAATGAATGGTACTACTCACAAATTGGCGGTGGCTGAAACTGTAGGGTTTCAAGTTTCAACTGAGACGGAAAGAATTGAATCTCAAAAAGCAAAATGGATTTACCTGAAAGCATAGGATTCCGCGTAAATTAGGCCAGTAGATTAGAGAAAAACTTGTGTCTGGGACCGGTACACTCACCACGCATCTCGGTCGCAAAAAAAAATTTAGACGGTTCGGATTTGAAAAAAAAAACTCTTACCGGTACCGGTAAGAGTTTTTTGTACGGGTAAGAGTTTTTTTCAAGTCCGAACCGTCCAAAAATTTAGACAACTGTAATGGAGCGTTGCGGGTACCAAATTTGACATCAAACGGTACCCTAGTTCCACCCAAGTTTTCTCTCCGCAGATTATATCGCCAGCACATAAAAAATGGAATTTTGGAACTTGTTAGCAAAACATTGGACCAACAAGGCATTGAAATTACGCAAGTCATTCACAAAACAAATTAAAACACCCGTGACCTAAACCTTAAAAATAGTCCTCTCCCCACACCTAACTTTATACAAACACCCTGTGCCTCCTCCTCGTCCACGGACATCGGCTGCTCCACCGCCATCGCCACCGTCTTTTTGTTTCCTAAGATGTCTCTCAGGGCAAGGCAAACCCCCTCCAAGCAAACATCTGCATCCGATGCCACTCCTACCACCACCGCCGCCACCAGAAGTTCAACATCTACCGATGAAAATTCCCCCGATACCCCGAAATCCCAATCACCACCACTACCACCCTCCCTCGCGCAACGTGCGCTCTCTCAAGGCTTAACTAGTACCGCCCAATTAGCGAACCTCCTCCCAACCGGCTCCCTCCTAGCCTTCCAACTCCTCACACCAATCTTCACCAGCAACGGCTCGTGCGACTCCGCCACCCGCCCCCTCACCCTCCTCCTCCTCCTCCTCTTGGCCACCTCCTGCTTCCTCGCCTGTTTCACCGATAGCTTCAAAGCCTCGGACGGACAAGTCTACTACGGCTTCGCGACGCCCAAAGGGATGTGGGTTTTCGATTCGCGTGCCGCTAGTGCCTCGGTTCCTGACCTCAGCAAGTACAGCTTGAGCTTCATTGATGTTGTCCATGCTGTTTTGTCAGTTCTTGTGTTTGTTGCAGTGGCTTTGAGGGATAAGAATGTGAGGAGTTGCTTTTACCCAAGGCCTGACCATGAGACTGGGGAGGTTTTGGACATAGTTCCTATTGGGATTGGGCTTATTGCAAGCTTGTTGTTTGTGATCTTCCCTACCAGAAGGCATGGTATTGGTTACCCTGTTACACCAGGCAAATAATTCCTCTGTTTTCTTTTAATTATAACCTCAATTAATTGTTACAATAAAACTTCTTTTTTTTTTGTAAATATTAGGATACAGGAAAAGTTTCCCCGAAAAGATCCAAAAAAGACAAATCAATAGTTCAGATTCACAATGATGTGAATCTAAACCGTTAATTTCTTAATTGTGAATCTAAACAATTGATTTTTCTTTCTTAGACTTTTTTAGGAAATCTTTTCCTGTATCGTACAATTCCCCAAACTTTTTACAATGAAGATTTTATTTTAACTTATTCCGAGGACACGTGTCATCCCGATGATGGCCCGATTACTATAATGATTCTTGTGAGTGGTTTGGGATTAGGATGGAGTAATAATTAACAATATGTACAGTCATGTAGTTTGAATATTCCAGGTATTTAGTTAGGATCTAGGAAAAATAAAGTCTATTAAGTTAATCGGCCCGCGTATCGTATTTAATTTATTAGCATGTGTTTGTCTTTGTTGTAATGTCAATTGCTCGTTAATGAAATACTTTTCTTTTTAATCATTCTGGTTTTGTTATTGATGTGTATATGTCTCGTTTAGGAGCAGTGTCTCTTGGGCATAATCTTGTTTCAAGCCGCCCCGACTATGTTGGGCATAATCTTATATAACTTTCAACTTGGGAATTAATTGCACTAAAACTCTAACTATTCGAACTCTTTAAAATATATTGTATGAAATCTTGACTCCGTCACTTTAAAGAATGACTCATAGGCTTTCGGCCCAGCCTTTGGCTTTCTATTTACTAAATTAATTATGCTTAAAAACAGTCTGCCTTATTGATGTTTAGTGATTTTTGTAGTTTCTTTTTCAAAATTAATTTTGGAGATTAATCATTATCTCCACGAAAGGAATGGAACAAGCATAAATGGATAGACTTGAGTTGAAAAAAGGTTCCGATAAGATACGCTTTAGAGATATTATTAGGGAGTGATTGACAGGTTACTTTTTGGCTTTTTATTTTTAACTTTTTGATTTTTTGGCTTTTAAAATTGTGGTCATAATGTATTTTGATTTTGATAATAGTGTTTGAGAGATATGTGCGGAATGTATTTTGCAACATAGGTAGTGTTTGGGAGAAGTCATAAAGTTTCTCCCACTCAGTTTTTTCATTCTGCTCTCAGATGTTCAATTCTGAAGACTCATTCTCAAAGAATGAGTTCTGGGTGTTCTCCCCCAAACACGCAGAAGATGATAACTAGAATGGGAAAATGCAAAAAATGGGTTGCCAAACACCGTCTAAAAGCACCTCTTCCGAACTTCAATTTTTTTCATCTTTAATGATACTCCTAATTTTAATTGGGGAGTGATTTCCACACCCCCAAAGTATTATCCACACCCTTTTTTTTTTTTTTTGTCTCTAGTGGAATTTTCATGTGTAAAAATTTCACTAAGAGATAAAAGAAGGAGTGTTGATACAATTTGAGGGGTGCGAATATCAATTACCATTTATCAATTTTAGTCGTCGAGATGAATAAATAATCTTTACACAAATTGGTGCGAATCCGATGATAATTCAAAGAGGAGATATCTAAAGGCGATTACCCTAAACTGACCCAAAAAAAAAAAAATGATTATCCTAAACTTAGGCCAAACTGGAACATTGCTCACTTTTCATGCAAGAGGAGTAATTGAACTTTTGCTAATTTTACCATTTTTTTTTTATACACAAATTGACTTTAGCTTTTTCTACGTGGAAGTCCTTCTCCTGTGGTCTTTTCTTAAGGAATAAACTTTATATTTTTTCAATAAAGAGATAGAAATATCATTAATAAAGCCAATCTGAGGGCAAAATACAGAAGGAGTCACTGCAAACTCAATCCACAACTACAAACTGTGAGAAACCCAAGCAAAAAGCTAAGGAGATACTAGCAAAACATAAACAAGAAAATAAACATAGACAACACAACAACAAAAACCAGGAATAGATTCCATCACTAGACACCAGTGTCCGGGTGAAGAACAAAATGACCCAGCGCATGTTTGGCTAGAAGATGAGTGCACTGAACTTCTTTCCAGTCTACTTTTGAAATTTTGCAAAAATCCAGCTTAGCAATCTCCTCCCTCAGGTTGTGGATCAAAAAGGTATCGTGGTGGTGACACTCACTCCTGCTTCCTATCTGCATAACAGCATTGAAACGGTTAGAGTAAATATATGCCTTATTAAAATCAATTTTTAGACACCATTTAACCACTTGAATAATTGCTTGGATTTCCGTGAATCCAATGACACTCCAAGTATTTTCCTTTTTTCAAGCGCTGCGTCCACACGAAGAACACAGGTTCATTGAACAGATGATCCCTTGAGTGATCCTTTAGACAATAAATGGAAGGATATTTATCTGTTTTCAGAGCTTGAGTTCTAGATTTTTTTAGCCAGTTGGTTGCTCTATGGAACCAAAGTGCATTGAATAAACTTTATATGTTTATGGGTATTCCCATGTTTGCTTTAAAGAAAATATTTCGAGACCGTTGAACAACGAAAGCCGTTGTAGCACACCCAAATGGAAGGCAGAGTTACCATTCTGCGTTTGACTCCGGCAGCGACAATCTTTTTTACAACGCTACTACTGGTACAGATCGGGTGTACCGACCAACCTTTGGGTGTAGTTTTCACACGAACGATTTGAGCCGTTTATTCATCTTAGAAGGATTTTCCAAAGGACCCTTAAGAAATCAGCTTCATCGGACGTACGTAAGTGGTGGATTCAATTCATTCGGCTCGGATCGTTCATTTAGGACCCACATGTGATCCCCGAGGTTGGTTGGTGCACCGTCAGTGTATAGAAGTTGGTACCCCTTGATTTCCTGTTTATTTCTTTCTTTTCATTACCACGTTTCCTTTAAATATTATATTTCGGGACAGCTAAACAGCAAAAGCCGTTGTAGCACACCCAATGGAACGCTTGAGCTAACATCCGGGTTCGACTCCCGGCAACGGCAATCCTGAACCCTTCTTTTTCATTAGTAATACAGTTGAATATCCCACTTGACGCTAAATAAATAAAACTCTTCTAAGAACCTAAATTTGCTCCTGTTGTTAATTCTTTTTTCTTGCTCCTATTGATAAGTTAATTCGAATGAACTTGCTCTTCTCCAACAAGAGTTTCTTTCAGTTCTCTCCAGTTTCCAATTTTACGGGCTCATTCTAAGTCCAAAACAATGATTGGAACCGTTCACGGTATAAATTCGTCTAGAACTTCAATCACACCAAAAATTATGTTGATTGGATAACGATAAATACACGATCGCAATGCATATATATTGGAAAAATTATGTTGTCTCGACCTTTAGTAAACTGCGTTTAAGTTTACCTTGCATTTTTTACTTTCGTTTGTGGCGCTTGATTAATATGGATCAATTCAAATTTCGTATCTGCAATGACAAAGAAAAATGGCTTTCCGGCTTTTATATGTTGTATATATTAACGAATGGAGCTATCGAATTCACAAACATATTCTTATTTCTTTTCTTAAAAAAAATTGAATTAAGGGATTTTCTACTTTTTCTGCTTGATACTCTTGAGTTTTTTATTTCCCTTTTTATTTTGGGATTTCTTATATAATAGATATACAGTTTCACAAGTGAAAATGAAAAATTTGTATATTTATATTTTTTTGGTTACTCTTTTTGAAGAGGAGAAATAGCTCCTTTTGAAAATAAAAGCCAATTTGAAAATTTTTTTCTTGTTGAAGAGCAGAATGAGAGAAGGATAACAACTATAATCCCACTTAATTTCTACCTTTGGTCAACATTTCCTTATGGTTTTCGAGACAAACTAAACAATTCAGCTTGAAGCGGCACACTCACTTAATTGACACGAGGCCTTTTAAAAAGATGAGGTTAGCTTTTTTTAGGTGAATCCATTTGTGGTCGATCTTTTGTTAAGGAATAAACTTTAGTGTATATCTATGTGAGACTAGTTCCTTTGTTTGCGATAAATAGAATATTTCGAAACTTTTAAGCAACGAAGCCGCGATAGTACTCTCTAATTGATCCTTCATGAGGCTTAGCTTTCCGGGTTCGACTCCCGGCAGTGGCAATCTTTTTATTTGTTTATTTTTCATTAGGATTAAATATTTGACGATTGACTCATTCTTCAGTAAACTTTTCTTATCTCTTTTATTAAAAAATGTTTAATGAACAGATTTATCTACACTTTTAGCTGCTCTTTTTGAAGAGGAGAAATAGATCTTATGTTCAAAATAAAAGCTAATTTGAAAATTTTGTTCTTGTTGAAGAGCAGCATGAGACCGGGATAACCACTATAATCCCTCTTAATTTCTACTTTTGGTTGAACATCTCATCATGGTTTTCAAGGCGAAACTAGACAATTCAACTTGAAGCGTCACACTCACTTAATTGAACACGAGGCCTTTTAAAAAGACGAGGTTAGCTTTTTCTAGGTGGAAGTCCATTTGTGGTCCATTTGTTTCTATTTGTCCTTGTTCTTAATCGCTGTTATGAAAAATTGGCTTTGTCAAAGATGAAGAGTGTAGCAATACTTTGATAATGAGCACAAAAGTTTTTGAATATGAAGAAATGTGGTGATAAAACTAATACTAACATACTAATATCATATCGTCTTATAAAAAAAACAAAAGAAAAAATAAAAATGGCAGAGGATTTCATTTAGATTTAGAGGGAAGAAAAAGATGATGAAGACAACGGTTAAAAGCATGCATTTCAGTGATAAAAGTTTTCTTACTATTAATCAGCCTTTTTCCTTTCTTTCTTAGAGCATCTCCACTCTTTACCCAAATTTTTACTCAAATTTGAGTAAAAACTTGATTTGATATGACTCATTCCAATCCTTACTCAAATTGTACGGTAGAGATTTAATCCACACCGCTGAATGACAAAAGGGTAAATAAAAAGTGCAAAAAAAAAATAGCCTTGAAAATTTGGTTCAAGATTTGGTGATGAGCAAATTTGGTGAAACATTTGAGTAAAACCAAATTTGGTGAAGGAGTGGAGTGTGATTTTTGGTGTTTTTTTACTCAAATTTGATTGTGGTGAAAGATTTGATGAAGGGGTGGAGATGCTCTTACACCCTCAATGTCAATGTACATGGGTGCAATGCACATTTCTGTCAGTTCAGATGAAAATTCCACAAATAGCGGTTATGTGGTAAGTCCACAACAAGAGAGGGGTAAAATCGCATGAGACCGGGATAACCACTATAATCCCTCTTAATTTCTACTTTTGGTTGAACATCTCATCATGGTTTTCAAGGCGAAACTAGACAATTCAACTTGAAGCGTCACACTCACTTAATTGAACACGAGGCCTTTTAAAAAGACGAGGTTAGCTTTTTCTAGGTGGAAGTCCATTTGTGGTCCATTTGTTTCTATTTGTCCTTGTTCTTAATCGCTGTTATGAAAAATTGGCTTTGTCAAAGATGAAGAGTGCAGCAATACTTTGATAATAAGCACAAAAGTTTTTGAATATGAAGAAATGTGGTGATAAAACTAATACTAACATACTAATATCATATCGTCTTATAAAAAAAACAAAAGAAAAAATAAAAATGGCAGAGGATTTCATTTAGATTTAGAGGGAAGAAAAAGATGATGAAGACAAGGGTTAAAAGCATGCATTTCAGTGATAAAAGTTTTCTTACTATTAATCAGCTTTTTTCCTTTCTTTCTTAGAGCATCTCCACTCTTTACCCAAATTTTTACTCAAATTTGAGTAAAAACTTGATTTGATATGACTCATTCCAATCCTTACTCAAATTGTACGGTAGAAATTTAATCCACACCGCTGAATGACAAAAGGGTAAATAAAAAGTGCAAAAAAAAAATAGCCTTGAAAATTTGGTTCAAGATTTGGTGATGAGCAAATTTGGTGAAACATTTGAGTAAAACCAAATTTGGTGAAGGAGTGGAGTGTGATTTTTGGTGTTTTTTTACTCAAATTTGATTGTGGTGAAAGATTTGATGAAGGGGTGGAGATGCTCTTACACCCTCAATGTCAATGTACATGGGTGCAATGCACATTTCTGTCAGTTCAGATGAAAATTCCACAAATAGCGGTTATGTGGTAAGTCCACAACAAGAGAGGGGTAAAATCGCATCAAGCCCAAAACACATGGGGCCAAACTGAAGTTTGGTCTTCTTTCTTTGTGGTAGTTCTTCATATGTTAGGTTTAAATTCAATATTTCGAGATACCAAATCTTAAAAGCCGCTGTAGCACAACCAAAGGAAACGCTATTCGTTAACTCCGGGTTCAACTCCCGGCAGCGGCAAATCTCTTTTTATTTTTATTATTATTATTATTGCGGCAATTCTTTTTGTTTATTGCTATTAACCTATTCTTAGATGAACTACCACTTTTCTTTCCCCGGAAAAATGTTGAATTAAGAAGTTTTATTCTTTCTTTTGCTCCTTTTAGTCCGGTTTTTCATTTTTGAATGTCCCACATTAAATATACATTTTGACAAGTTAAAAGAAGAAAAAAAAGATTTTCTTTTTGGTCCTTACTCTTTTGAAGTGTAGTAATCACTCCTAAATATTTTAGTTTAGGTGCGTCTTTGACATCCCATAAGATGGATGGTAATCCCAAGGAGAAATACCAGCATGAAGCCAAAATTTACAACGTTTATTATAGTGTCACAAGAAATTGCCGGCACGCTCAGCGATTAACATATTGGAATGCACTTTTCGAAATATGGTAGACATCTGTACCATAATGAAGAATTAGGCAATAAGCAGTGGCGGAGCCACTACCAAACCAGTGTGGGCACAGGCCGACACTGGATTTTAGGGATTTTTTTTTTTTTGGCATTCTTATAGAAAAATGAATTAGAAATTTCACCGGTACATCATATTATTTCTACAAAAGAATTAATTATTGCTCTTGGGGCACCACTATATGGTGTTATAACATCATTCTCCTATGCATATTGATGTGGGACTTGAGACTAAATATATGAATTTTGCCTAACTATGAGATGATGAAGGCCGAAAAAAAAAGATCATGGAGAAGGATTTTAGGGCACCACGCAGAGATACCCTAGAATCACCGAATAACTAATTACTGCAAACAAACTTCAATTCACTGAATTTTTGCCTCGAAACTATTAGGTTTTTATGGATTTATAATCACTATATTACCATAAAATGTAAGTCTTTTTTTCCTTACAATATACATCAACAAGGGTTAGTGAAAAAATTAGTATGTTAACAACTAAAGAGAGTTGGAAATCTCTCAAATAACTCGAACCACAAACTTCCCCTTGGAATTCAAAGGGTACACCCAAATAGGCTGAGACACATTTTTACACTACAAAGTACTGGTGTTTATGGTCTAATTGTGCTCTCACTTGTGTGATTTTCTGGCTACGCCACAGGTTTTTCTATTGTCAGCACACTGGACTGACAATAAGAAAACAAAAAAAACAAAAAAAAAAACACATACTCTCCAATGTACTTTTTTTACTTTTTCATACACTTTTACACATTTCTATACATTTTTCATACATTCTCATACACCTTTTAAGCCTTATAATCGGCCTATTGGGTAGATTTTAGAATTTTCCATAAAGGAAAAAGAAAAAGAAAAGTACTACCCAACACCTTTTTGGTAGTGGTCTCAATTCACAAAGAAGAAGTTGTGGACTGACTTTTGCTAGCGGCCCACACACCGTCTGAAGGAAAAGCTTATGTACTATGTAGGGTCCCGACTTCCGGTGGGGTTGATAATTGAGCCGAACGAGTCGAAGTTATGTACTAAAATTAAATAGCTAGTGGTATTTCTCCGAGCTTGTTTTGCAAAGTTAACGAGATTTGATAAAAAAAAAAATGTTCAAGCGAAGTTTGTTTATGTGACAAAGGGATTTTTAATGAGCAAATATGGCTCAAGATTAGAGCAACGTGATTTGTTAGTCACTATAAGCGTGCAGTGAGAAACTTGGCCGTCCATTTTTATTTTGGACTGTCCGGAAATCTTATAGCTAGGGCCGTCCATTCAAGTTAAGGGAGTTAAGGGGGTATTTGGGAGTGGATTTTTAAAATAGATTTTGAAAAATGAACTGGAAAATGAAAAATTCGAAAATATTTAGGGAATTTTTGAACTCGGTTATACATTCAGTCACGGAAATCTTATTGTAAAATCTATTCTGTATTTATAATCCAAGCACTTTTACAAATACTCATTATAGCTCATAAATTTGTAGTAATTTATAATTCACGTTACAGAATCTAAAAAAGGAGATAAGTTCTCGAACAATACATGACGCATAATTACTCGCATTCTCCCACCCGATGCTCTACCTTTTCTTTTCTTTTTTTTTTTTCCATTCGTCAGGGTGTCCAAGTTAAATTATGCGCATCCCAAACCCACAATCCTGTCAAAGACATGTTATACACTCGAAGTTTTTCTGTTTACCAGGCGGAACCACTGAGGCAAATCCGACGTGGTGCCCGAATGCTACATCTAGGCTGTCCAAAAGCATATTGGATAGTCCAGATTGAAACTCTCTCACCCTTTGCTCTCTCTTTTGTTTCTCTCTCCATAATCTGGACCATCTAAAGCTAAAATGGATGACTGAATATGCTGCACGCGGTTATCACGTAGTACCCGCTCGGCACTAGAAACTAGTTTCCTACAGCCGGGGGGATTGAAGAGAAATTTCTTCCTCCTTGCGGGGGAGGAAAGCACCAAGACACTCTGTAGTAACTTTTTATGCTTTGAGCTTTTAGCTACATTGGCACTGTCTTTCCCTTTCCCAAATCGTTATCGAAGCAAATAGCCAAATACTGATTTGCTGGATCTCCCGCAGCGACTCACAGGTACCATCTTACGATACTTGAATCATCTTAGAGCACTGCTCATTGGTTGTTTATACATCTTTTCTTTTCCTCAATTGGGTTCTTGTCGAGTCACTTTTTGATTACGAAACTTGTCCTAATGGGCATTTGTATACGACTTGAACTGTATGTGGGTGAAAAAACAAACTAATCTTCTGTTGGAAACCCCAAGGGTTATCCTGGTCTAGTGGTTGAACATTAAAAGACTAAGGCATAGTTTTCCAGAAGAGTTTAGCAACCCAGTTGTTAAAATCATGGTGATTTTAGCAAATGAGTTCAGCAGGTGCTAAAATCACGGTATTTCAAATAAAAAAATTAAGTGTTCGTGTATTATTTTTTGAATTTTTTACACCGAATTAAAGTACACGAGGAGTACTTTAATTTGGTGCCAAAAAAATCGAAAAACGATACACGTAACCACTTCATTTTTTGATTTCAAAACCATGATTTTAGCACCTGCTGTCCTCATTTGCTAAAATCACAGTGATTACTAAAATCTTTTGGAAAACTATGCCTTAGGAGTTTGCTCCGTTCTAAGGTATACGGTACGAAATTGGTGCTTTCAGCTTTTGGGGCCAGTTCATACATACGAGACTTTGCTCCGGCTTTAGTTGGGCCCATTAATGGACAGTGAGATTGATCTCAGCATTAGTGGCGGTGCATGGTAGTTAAATGTTTACTTAAGTTCAATACAACTTCATAAAACTTGCACCAGAGTCTTTCTTAGTTTTTCAAAGTACTTGATTGGCAGGAAAAGAGAGATTAATTTAACTACAAATGACACAAGAAGACTATAGATTGGCTGTGGTGTTTCTTTTTATGGGCTTATATTTAGCTTAATGGGGGTCACATGACTCACATTACATATCTGACCCAGAATTTGTAACTAACATATTTACATGTAGTTGTCTCTAATGAAATTGATGGTTCAATTAGTCCACATTAATATACCTAGTGCTGTCCTACTCCAGTCTTCCCTTTCCCAACATAAATAAATTAATAAGTAGGTACTAAAAACGACTTTATCAACTGTGGCAAGTGGGAGAGAGAGAAGCACCAAACAACACGAGGGGAGTGACTGAATATGACCTTTATGCAGGTGGAGTAGTTTGAGTCCCTAACCTTCTTGCATGGTAGTCTGCCCACAGGAAATGAAATGCATGGTTCTTATTGGGAAATTTGCAAGATGAATTCTATTGGTAAGTGACAATCCTATGAAATATGCTGTGATGGAATTCACTCCTGGTTTGAGTGACAATGATGGGGCAGTCTACACATGGAACATGTAGGCGCATCCAGATACCGGTGATTCCCTATGCTTCTTGTATTGCAACCAAAACCGTCCTCTATCAAGAGCTTAAAAGGAACAGCATACAGCTACACCGACATAGGCACACTAAAACGTTCACTGTTTGACATTTGTAATCCCGGTTTCCATTGCTTAATTGCAGAAAACCAACATTGCAAGAATTTCCTAGACTGCAAGCATTTATATTGGTGCATGGAGATCTTCCGGTGTTGCAATTAAATGTTATTGTGTTTTTCACAAACAGTTTTTGATGCGTTTTTCTGAGACTGTTTTTCACTTTTGTAGTGGTTGATGAAAGGGATAGTTCAATCATAAGCCAACATTGCTTTGAGAAAAATCCCAAGCCAAAAATCGTCAAGCGCAATTACTGTTATCTTGGAGTTAGTCACTCGAGTTTTTATTGAGAATCATGGCAGGCGAAGCTTCTAAAAGTATGAGCTTGAAGATCCTTGTGGAGAGAGAGAAAAATCAAATTGTTTTCGTGGAGGCAAACAAGGATTTTGTGGATGTTATATTCAGCTTCCTTACAATACCCCTTGGAACTATCGTCAGACTCACTCGTGAGCACTTTTTGAAGGGGGATATTGGTTGTTTAAACAACTTATACGAAAGTTTGGAAAAGTTTGACGAGGAGATTCTAGCAAGTGAGCACAAAGGGATACTTCTTCGTCCGCTGTGTGCAACTGATGTCTACTGTAGGAACCTAAAGGTAAATTTGGTTGAAGGTGATAAAGGCAAGTATTATATGTGTTCCGGTGAATCTTGTGATGATCTGAGCTATTACCAAACTCGTTATTGCCGGTGCGGACGTAAATTAAAATACGAGGTAGATCTGTCAGTTCCTGAAGGTGGAGGTGGATTTATAAAACCACCTGTGCGTTTTATGATAACCGATGACTTTCAAATGTTGCCTATGTCCACCATGGCTGGCTTGTCTCTGCTAAGCAATTTTGGAGCAATAGATGGGAGCAAAATCGAAGAGAGAATGCTGAACATAGGAAAGGATGAGGTAATTTACGAAATCATTTTTTGGTTCTAAATTCCTTATTTGGAAAGCTATGATCTACTGTTGTTTCTAAAGTGTATGCGAATAACAACTCAATACCTATGAAATCCACATATTTATAGCCTTGTCTGGGACTTTGTGCCCTTTTTTTGGGGGGAACTACTTGTTTGCATCCATATCCTAACTTCTTTAGATATAAAGTCAAGTAACATTGTATTTTGCTATGCATCTCACTCTCTCTCTCTCTCTCTCTCTCTCTCAGGTCCTGAAATTGCTGAAGTGTTCATTAGCATCAAGGACACCTTTTTCTGACTCCATATTGAAACCTCCCTTCAGTGAGACAAAGCCTGCGATTAATTATGGACAGTATGGACCAAGGATGACAAATCTATCTGAAAGAGAGATGGACAATAGAAATAAGGATGCAAGGATAAACTTGAAGCTTATCGTAAACAGATCGAACAATAGGGTGCTGTATGCGGAAGTTGAAGAGAATTTTGTGGATCTCCTATGCAGTTTCCTCTCATTTCCAATCGGTTATGTCTTTAAAGAATTTCCACATTTGTCCTTCAAGGGATGCCTGGGAAATTTATACAAGAGTGTCCAAGATTTTGATGTCAACAAGTTCTTCCAATCAGAGGACATGAAGGCAATTCTACTCAATCCAAAACTAGCCCCTGATACCTATTATGGCAACGAACTAATTGGCATTGAAAAAGCTGTAAACATGTCACATTCGACTCTTTCTTCCCTGTTCCAATGCGAACTCCGTGATTTCAGTTCAGAGTCTCCTCTGCCGGAAGTTAAAATTGGTGGTGGACTAGTGAAAGGGCCGTCTATGTTCATGGTGACGGATAGTTTATCCATAGAACCTTTATCTCCAATCTCAGGCATCTCTCTTATCAACAGATTAAAGGTACCTCTCAGCCACATCCACGAATTGGAGGTGGCTATGGGTGAGGAGGAGGTAAGCCGCAAGTTGACTGCTGTAAATTTTTTTTAGTTTTACATGGACTTAGATACAGCCATACAGGTGTAGGCAATGACCCTTAGCGTATGGGTGAAATGTGTCTTAAGTGTGGGATTCATCTCATTCTCATTGAGGACACAGGGACTCCGAAATATTCATGTTTCTATTGGATTTCTTCTATTTTTGTGATAAATATTGTTTTCGAGGTACCACAGACTATTTCATCCATAACATGAGATTCCCATCATTGCATGCATAGTCCTGCAGTAAATATGCTTTCGGCCAGCCAGATTTTTCAGAAAGTTTTCGGTACTCTATAGGCTTTCAAGGTGAATGTCCTAGAAAAATGTCACACATACCCTTACTCGTGTGTCAGGTATCTGACACTGTTCTTCACACATTTACAAGATTTCATGTAACAGGTTTTGTCTCTAAATAATTTGGAGAAGTTTTCTCAAAGCTTGCCCACTAAATAGAATTTCCACACAAGTTCATAATGGTTCTCATGCAACTGTCAGGCGCCTTATCTGCCAAAGTTTTGCTTTTAATTTGAGCCTGCTAACAGTGGCTTGGCGTAGTAGTTTGCTAACCGTAGTAGCTTCATTTTTACACTTTGCTGATACATTCACATTGCAGGCTTTGCGTCTCTTGGTGGCTTCTTTGGTGTCGAGATCTGCATTGACTGATGCTTTTGTGCTTAAGGAGACAAAGCAAGAACCATGAGGTAAAATGTTGTTGTCGCTATGCCAGCAGAGAGGAAGGAACTCTGGTGTTTGCCTATAAGCCTATGTTTAGTGCAACAATGCAAACTTGCTTTATTAGCATTGGTATTCTGTATCCTCCGCTGATGTCCTCCTTTTTCTTTGTTTAATGAGATCCACTGGTGCTTTGGAGTGACTATTGTGTCAATATTAATAGGGTACTGTCCGAAAGTTTTTCAATCGAGCATCATGCCCATATGCCACTAAACAGCAAATAGATTGCCTTCTTAAAGGCTTCACTGGTGTAAGATGAGTTTTCTATTTCCCTCTTTACTGTAGGTCAAAGATAGTTTTGAAGATTTCATAAGAATTACATCGAACTCGACAATGATCTAAATAGGAAAGTTAAAAAGTACTACATCTATAGTCTTTCAAACAAGCCCAACCGAACAACACAATAACTACAACTCCAGAAATCCTAGTGTTGGGAGAGAAGTAACGAAAAGACAAAAGCATTGGCCCGGTTCCTCCAATTTTAGAGCGAGTTACCCCTGAACTATAATTCAAGAAAGAATCCCCTACAGGGTGGCTAACTGGGCAATGACAGTTTGTTAAGCACACCAAGAGTTCCCACACAGCTATCGCCGTAGATTTGATGGAGACTGCGCATGATAGATTCCTTAGACATGCATCATTTCCTGATACTTAAAGCTTTTGTCATTGATACAACTCAAGTCCGAGGAGGTTTTACTTCAAGTCTTGCTATTTGTGATTTTGTTTCCAGCCATGCTTCTTGTTATGCACCAAGCTATATGTTTATAACATATACGCAACTGTATTAGGGGTGAGCAGAAAACCCGTCAAACCGTGAATCCAGTCCAAACCAATCCAAACCGATTGGTTTGGTTCGAATTTTTAGTAGCGTGGTTTGGTCCTGGTTTAAAAAAAATAGAATCCGTAGTCAATGGTTTGGTTTGTGGATTTATGTTCATGGTTACAATTCCAATCCGATCCGAACCATATTATTATTATTATTATTATAAGCTATAAGCTATAGTCCACTAACTTCTTAATTTAATTTATTCATTATTCCTTCTCTAACAAGATTTTATTTTGCCTAAAATTCACAACTTATTCCCCTAATTCCAATACACCAATAGTCATTTAGTCCTAGCAAATAAATTCGGTGATGAAATTCTCCATTCTAATTTTGATTCCACGGCACATTTCAATTTTTTCAAATTTCTATACATGATTCGGTCATAGCCTATTCCTATTCCATGATTTTCTTCATTACCATGATTAATTACCCTAAATTTCTATATATGAGGACCTATTTGTATTCTATATATAAACCTAACGTAGTAAACCAAAATTGTAAGTACTCTAAATATTTTACGGAAATAATATCTCAATTTTAAGCAAACCGTGGTTCGAAACCGAATCCGATCCGTATTGTAATGGTTTGGATTGGTTTGGTTCGATGCCTTTTGTGGGTTGGTTTGGTTCGCCAAATTCATAATCCGTAGGTAGTGGTTTGGTTCTTGGTTTACTACAAATCCGAACCAATCCGGTCCATGCTCACCCCTAAACTGTATAACAAGCCTATTTGCCTCTCGTCCACGTCCAAGAGGGGTTTAGGAAACTGTTAAGTGTTCGAGATTTGTAGACACGAACTCTCTCTCTCTCTCTCTCTCTCTCTCTCTTGTTATTACAAAAGCAATGCTTTTGAAACAGGCAATCGGCTATGAAAATTCGAAGTTCTTTGATCCGCCTAGGCCAACTGTGAAAACTTTATATCCATCTCAAAATCAATTGGCAATGAGTGGAGAGATCCCAGCATATATTAAGTGATCACCTATTCCACTCCTAGACAATGTGGGACAATATTTCTTAACATCCCCACTCACGTGCAGCCGCATTTGAGGTCTGTCACGTGTGGCTACTTTTTGGGTGCTATCATCGTGCAGTCTTTTTTTGCTGGTCTGTCATCGTGGGTGTGGGATTGCGGTGTTTTTTTTTTTTTTTTTTTTTTTAATGTGAAGTGGAATAGGCCCCGCTCTGATACTATGTGGAAACTTTATATCCATCTCAAAACCAATTAACAATGAGTGGAGAGGGCCCAACATATATAAAATAATCACCCATTTCACTCGTAGGCAACGTGGGACAATATTTCTTAACACCAACTAATGCAGCAGCTCGTTTTCTTGGGTTTACTGTTTACAAAATGTACTCCTGTCTTTTGTCGGTGCAAATATGATCTAACGGATGGAAGTGAATGACAATGGAGGGAATAAAAGAAATGTTTTGATTGGATGAGAAAAGAAAGGAAAGGAAATGATTATGGAGACTTGCGGAATGAACGACTTGGAGTTGTCAAATGAGATCACTGTGATTCTCATTTTGGATCAGATGACCTCTCATGTGAGAATCTTGATTCGTTTCTCACTGTGACTTTCCTAGCTTTGACATATTTTCCATCCTTAAGTTTAAACTTAAGTAAGTGGTGGTTCCTGAAGCTTTATGTGTCATGGGTTCGTTTGAATGTTTACCTATAAAGGTAAATAAATCCACTTATCGCGATGGAAAATTTTTTGAAGGCTTTGGGATCTGTAGGTAGAGAGGATATCATGATTTTGAAAAGGGAAAAGACTACAATACACACCCCTTATTTGGGTGTGTATGATACACACCCCTATAAAAGTTACAATTTTTTTTTGCAAAAGTTATGAATTTTTTTGTAAACGTTACGATTTTTTTAATTTTATTTTTTATAAAAGTTACGAGACACATCAAAATGTTAGGAATCATAGAAAATGTTACGAATCATATTGCTGAAAAGTTACGAAAAATTAAAAATTTTACGATTGCCGATGAGATGGCACAATCTGGATCATACAATAGGTGCATATGGTACACCCAAATAAGGGATGTGTATTGTAGCCATTTCCGAAAAGGGAAGAGTTCAAACTTAAGTTTTCCTTTCTTGTCTTTTCTCCCAGATTCTTTTATTTTCAATTGAAACTTTTGAAAGTGAAGTCATTTTTACACAGTATTGATTTTGATTAATTCCATCTCTATTTCAGAAGTTTTTAAGTACAATATATGTTATTCAAAAATGATATAGACACACCCTTTCAACCACACTCTACCACACTCTCACTCACATGTGGGTGTGGAGAACACCCACATGTGAGTGAGGGTGTGGTGGAGTGTGGCTGAAAGACTATGTTATTTTAGACGTCAAAAGGTTTAAAACAAACTGCATTCGCCAAATAGAATAGTACGAACATTATGACTGCAACATTCTAACCTTATGGTTACAAATAAGGTGTAAGCGAGCCGAGATTTGTAGTGCTCAAGCTCGGCTCGCTTATAAGTGAACCGAGCTAGCTGAGCTCGGTCTATGTAATAAACAAATTGAGCCTATAAAAACAAATCGATCTTTACAGTGTTGAGCTCGGCTCGTTTAATACTAAATGAAACAAGCCGAGCCTCAACAAACAAGTTAGATTGGCATTTGACACGCAGTGGAAAGCTTGGGACGTAACTTTTATGGAAAAGGTGTGAGGTTGAATGTAGCAAAAATAGAACAAGTGGACCAAAATGATATTGCAGGGTACAAGCCTGTTAATGTAATTTATTCAGGAAAAAAAAAAATACAGATTTGCATAAATAGTCGCCTAACTCGACCGAAGCCCTAGGGCTGCCTTCACAATCCCGGTTGCAATTCTTCTTCTTCTTCTTCTTCCCTGTTTCAAGCATTTTGATTCCCCTTCTGTTAATTTGGTCTATAATGTATAGTTTACAGATCCAATAGAGAATAGAGTTGCTATGATTCTATGAAGAAACTTGAATGAAAACATATGATTGGGTAGATGATGATTAAATCTCTAGCAACATGCGATTTACCATGGTTCGTTTGAGCACGCCTTTCTCACTTTCTCTCTCTTATGATCTCATGATTTATCCATTGTTGTTCAAAGTCTACGATACATGATACAAATTTTACGATTCATATCGTCTCCTTTGGAAAAGGATTCGTATGCCACCTCGTATCATTTTCACATAGAAATCTTACGTTTCGTTCGCATATCCTACAATATTACGCGTATCCTGATTCAGTACGTATCCTACGATTAATTACTCTATGTTTGACATTGCAGTGGCATAAACTAGATTTAATATGCTGGCACAAGAAATAAGCCTAATTGATGAAGCCCAAATAGGTAGATATTATTGAAGGAGATTTTTTTTTGATAACCAAGTGTATAATATTTAGTTTATAGAAAATCTAGAATATCTAGCTTCTAGAAGTTCTAGAATATTCTTGTGAAATATAAAATATCTAGATTTTATTGTGAGAATTAGTCACATGTGTAATTCTAGAATTTAGTTTTATCTTGTATGAAATATTTTCAAACTAGAGTATTCCAGCTTAGCAATCTCCTCCCTTGGGTTGTGGATCAAAAAAGTGTCGTGGTGATGACACTCACTCCTGCTTCCTATCTGCATAATAGCATTGAAACGGTCAGAGAGAATATAGACGTTATTAAAATCATTTTTTAGACACTATTTAATCCCTTGAATAATTGCTTGGATTTCCGTCTGGATAGGACTGTAACTGTAAGAAGATATAGCGTGTTGAGCAGTATGGTTTCCATTAGGTTTTCGATGACCCTCCAAGTATTTTCCTTTTTCTAAGCGCCGCGTCCACACGAAGAACACATGTTCGTTAAACAGATGATCCCTTGAGTGATCCTTTAGAACAATGGAAGGATATTTATCTGTTTTCAGAGCTCGAGTTCTAGATTTGTTTAGCAAGTTGGTTGCTCTATGGAACCAAAGTGCATTGAATAAACTTTATATGTCTATGGGTATTCCCATGTTTGCTTTAAAGAAAATATTTCAAGATCGTTAAACAACGAAAGCCGTTGTAGCACACCCAAATGGAAGGTTGAGTTAACATTCTGCCGATAGTGCACCGACCGACTTCTGGGAGTGGGCCCCACACAAATGATCCGAGTCGTTCATTCATCTTGGAAACATTTTTCACGGGCTTCTGAAGAAATCAGCTCTATCGGACGTGCGTAAGTGGTTGATTCAAAATCCCTCTGTTTCATTTGGCTCGGATTACTCGTGTAGGATCCACATGTGATCCCCAAAGTCGGTCGGTGCACCATTGGTGCATGGGAGTTGGTACTCCTTGATTTACCGTTTCTTTCTTTCTTTTTCATTACCTCGTTTCCTTAGTTTGAATATAATATTTCGAGGCCTTTAAATAACAAAAGCCGTTGTGGCACACCCAATGGAACGCTTGAGTTAACATCCGGGTTCGGCTCCCGGCAACGGCAATCCTTCTTACCCTTCTTTTTCATTAGTAATACTAACATCCGGGTTCCCACTTGATGCTAAATAAATAAAACTCTTCTAGGAACGTTTTGCTCCTGTTGTTAATTCTTTTTTCTTGCTCCTATTGATAAGTTAATTCGAATGAACTTGCTCTTCTCCAATAAGAGTTTCTTTCAGTCCTCTCCAGTTTCCAATTTTACAGGCTCATTCCAAGTCCAAAACAATGATTGGAACCGTTCACGATATAAATTCGTCTAGAACTTCAATCACACCAAAAATTATGTTGATTGGATAACGATAAATACACGATCGCAAATACTCATTAGGGAAAATGAACTGGAAAACGAAAAATTCGAAAATATTTAGGAATTTTTGAACTCGGTTATACATTCAGTCATGGAAATCTTATTGTAAAATCTATTATGTATTTATAATCCAAACACTTTTACAAATACTCATAGTTCATAAATTTGTAGCAATTTATAATTCACGTTACGGAATCTAAAAAATGAGATAAGTTCTCAAACAATACATGACGCATAATTACTCGCATTCCCCCACCCGATTCTCTACCTTCTCTTTTCGTTTTTCTTTTTTTTCCATTCGTCAGGGTGTCCAAGTTAAGTTACGCGCATCCCAAACCCATAATCCTGTCAAAGACATGCCATACACTCGAAGTTTTTCTATTTACCAGGCGGTACCACAAGGCCAATCCTTCGTGGTGCCCGAACGCTGCATCCGAGCTGTCCAAAAGCATATTGGATAGCCTAGATTGAAACTCTCTCTTCTCCTCTCTCTCTCTCTCTCTCTCTCTCTCTCCCTTCTCTCTGTCTCTTTTGTTTCTCTCTTCATAATCCGAACCGTCTAAACTAAAATGGAGCTGCTCGCGGTTACCACGCGTGGTACCCGCTTCGGCACTAGAAACTAGTTCCAAGCACCCGGGTGGATTGAAGAGAAATTTCTTCCTCCTTGCGTGGGAGGAAAGGAAAGCACCAAGACACTCTGTAGTAGCTTTTTATGCTTTGAGCTTTTAGCTATTACATTTGCACTGTCTTTCCCATTTCCCAAATCGTTATTGAAGCAAATAGACAACTACTGGTTTGCTGGATCTGCCGCAGCGATTCACAGGTACCATTACAATACTTGGATCATCTTAGAGCACTACTCATTGGTTGTTAATTTATACTTCTTTGGTTTTCTTCATCTTTACTTTACATCATCCCTTCTTCGTCAATTGGGTTCTTGTCGCGTCACTTTTTGATTACGAAACTTGTCCTAATGGACATTTGTTTACGACTTGAACTGTATGTGGGTGAAAAAACAAACTTGGACTTGGTAAAATCTTCTGTTGGAAGGAGTTTGCTCCGTTCTAAGGTATAAGGTACAAAATTGGTGCTTTCAGCTTTTTAGGGTCAGTTCATATATACGGGACTTTGCTCTGGCTTTAGTTGGGCCCGCTAATGGACAGTGAGATTGATCTCATGATTAGCAGTGGTGCACAGTAGCTGATTAATCTAATTTTTGTATGAATGATGTACAATACGAAAACTTACAAAATGAACTGCTTGGAATTCTCAAATGAGATCATTGTGACTCTTGATTCTTATGTTGCATCAAATGATGGATCATGTGAGGATCTTGACTCGTTTCTTCTACCCGGAAGGCCTATTGCCTTCCTAGCTTCAATGTAAATGGTTGGTGGTTACAAAAGTTGTGTTGTGTGGGTTCATTGAAATGTTTACCCTATAAGTTAAATAAAGCCAACCATCTTCATTTAGAAGGAATTATATCACTAAATGAAATTGATGGTTCAATTAGTCCACATTGATGTACCTTGTGCTGCCAGCCTCCAGTCTCCCCTCGCCCAACATAAATAAATTAATAAGTAGGTACTAAACACGACTTTATCAACTGTGGCAATTGACCCAGAGCTCTAGCTCAAGCGGTCGTGAGTACTTGGGTGCCAATGTGTGAGGTCTCAGGTTCAAGTCGATAGAACGGCGTGGCCCGACGAAGTAATCTATCTCTAATAACACAACATCCTATCTTCTGCATAAAACTTTGATGCACTTACAACCATATCAGCATGTTTTGCATTTCCTAGATAATTAAATTTAGCCCCTTTTGTATTTTAATTACAATGAAGCTCAACGAATCACAAGCAGAATAGCATATCTCCATTTGCTGAGAAACTTCCAAAGTGGGAGAGAGAGAAACACCAAACAAGGGGAAAGACTGAATAAGACCTGTATGCAAGTAGAGTAGTTTGAGTCCCTAACCTTCTTGCATGGTAGTCTGCCCACAGGAAATGAAATGCATGATTCTTATTTGGAATTTTACAAGATGAATTTTATTGGTAAGTGACAATCCTATGAAATATGCTGTGATGGGGGCAGTCTACACATGGAACATGTAGGCGCATCCAGATACCGGTGATTCCCTATGCTTCTTCTATTGCAACCAAAACCGTCCTCTATCAAGAGCTTAAAAGGAAAATCGTACAGTCACACCGACATAGGCACACAAAACCGTTCACTGTTTGACATTTGTAATCCCGGTTTCCGTTGCTTAATTGCAGAAAATCAACATTGCAAGAATTTCCTAGACTGCAAGCAGTTATATTGGTGCATGGAGATCTTCCGGTGTTGCAATTAAATATTATAGTTGTTTTTCACAAACAGTTTTTGATGCGTTTTTCTGAGACTGTTTTTTACTTTTGTAGTGGTTGATGAAAGGGATAGTTCAATCATAAGCCAACATTGCTTTGAGAAAAAATCCGAAGCCAAAACTCGTCAAGCGCAATTACTGTTATCTTGAAGTTAGTCACTCGAGTTTTTATTGAGAATAATGGCAGGCGAAGCTTCTCAAAGTACGAGTTTGAAGGTCCTTGTGGAGAAAGAGAAAAACCGAATTGTTTTCGTAGAGGCAGACGAGGATTTTCTGGATGTTATATTCAGCTTCCTTACATTACCTCTTGCAACTATAGTCAGACTCACTCGTGAGCACTTTTTGAAGGGGGATATTGGTTGTTTAAACAACCTATATGAAAGTTTGGAAAAGTTTGACAAGGAACTTCTAAGTGAGCACAAAGAGATGCTTCTTCATCCGCTGTGTGCAACTGATGTCTACTGTAGGAGCCTAAAGGTAAATTTGGTCGAAGGTGATAAACGCAAGTATTATAGGTGTTCCGGTGTACCATATTGTGGTAATCTGAGCTATTACCAAACTCGTTATTGCCGGTGCGGACGTTCCTTAATGTACGAGGTAGATCTGTTAGACCCAGTTCCTGAAGGTGGAGGTGGATTTATAAAACCACATGTGCGTTTTATGATAACCGATGACTTTCAACTGTTGCATATGTCCACCATGGCTGGCTTGTCTCTGCTTAGCAATCTTGGAACAATAGATGGGAGCAAAATCGAAGAGAGAATGCTGAACATAGGAAAGGATGAGGTAATTTACAAAATCATTTTTTTGTTCTAAATTCCTTATATGGAAAGCTATGATGTACTGTGTTTCTAAATGCAAAGTTTGCGCGAATAACAACTCAATACCTATGAAATCCACATATTTACATAATGTAGCCGCGTCGCAGCCTTGTCTGGGACTCTGTGTTAGAATTTATCAAAATGAATGGATTTTTGTTTGGGGTTTTTGTCAAAATATTCCTTGTGCCTGAGGAAGCTTTTTTGTAGTGTTTTTGGCTTTGTCCCGCATTGGCTAGTTTAGGAAAGGTTGAATGTTTTATATAATGGAGCATGTCTAGTAAGTTCACATTTGGCTTGGCTCCATGGTACCAGTACAGGTTAATTGGTACCAGTACCCCAGGGACCAGAAAGCGGGCTATGAAACGTGGTACCAATACTAGGTTAACTGGTACCAGTACCCCAGGGACCAGAAAGCAGGTTGTGAGCCGTGGTATCAGTACCATATAGCTAGGTACCGGTACCAAAGGTTCCGTACGGAAAATTGGGAGCCGGTTCTGGCACCACTTCGTGGATAGGTTGTCACATATGACTCAAATCAAGAGTTATATGGCCAATGAGTGTAACCCCATGCGAAATGGTGCTTTGGGTCTATAAATAGAACCCAAATCACATTCATTCAATAAAGAATTTAGCCTCGTTACTCTGTAGAAATTACTACAAATCACTTGCATTTTTTAATACTTTGTGGTTCCTTAGGATTATAGTACTCCTATTCTAGGATTGCTTCCATGCACATTATAGTCAAGGATACTTTGGGTTGCACTTATCGTGTTGTTGGAAGGCCGTAAACAGTGGCGGAGCTGGGAATAGAAAATATATCGTACAGCTAATTGGGTGTTTTTCTTTTGGTTAGAAACTGATACATGCAAAGTTTTGCACAAGTGATTGGTAAAAATTGCATTTTAAATTCAATTAATGAACTCCGTTCATATCACGGGTTTAATACTAGTAGTATATTATAAGCGGAATGTCCATCATCCTAGTTGTCCATGACCAATCTTTAGAGAAAACAATGCAAATAAATAGAAAAAGAGCGTACCTAGTAAACGAGACTCTTGTGTGACTCGGGAAGAGTTGATGTAAGCAGCATATATATATGTGTATCAACTTAGAAGAAACACCTGTATGCATGGTTAACCTCTGAATTAGTCCATCAACAAGAAGAAACCACAGTATATGTAGTACTACAACCCCAGCACCCTGCACACTTGTACCATCATCTTCGCGGTCTCTCTTTCTCTCTCTCCTCTCATCGATCATAAGTTGATCATCAATCAGCGTATACTTCTTTCTTTATCATGGCGATTGGATCAAGAGGAGAGCCGAGAATCGCAACAGGGTTTCTCTTGATAGTAAATTTGTTGTTATTTCTCGTCATAATTGGTCTAGCTAGTTGGGCTTTAAACCAAAACATCGACGGCAGCAGTTTTTTTAACTCTCGTACGTAATAAACCCAAATCACTCTCTCTACAAGTTCTTTTTTTCTGGGGGCAAGGGCGGAGCCAGGACTATAATTGACCCTGGGCTAACCAAAATTTGTACATAAATACGTGAATGTTCAAAAATACAAAAGAAAAAGTAAAAAAAAAAATGTACACTATTGAAGGTGGACTTCACGATGTTTTAGAGTGTAGAATTTATCTATTATCGAATGTGGTTGATATCTTTAACCAATTCTCTTTTAATGAAGATAATCCTTGAATCCGCAACAAAATCGTCCCCTTTTTGTTATGAAGATAAGTTTTCACATGCTTTATAGCTAAAAAAGCTCCTTCCATAGTTGTAATGGTAAATGATGAATGTCGTACTAGACACTATATCGTTTTGGTTATTGGAACGGTACGGTATGTACCAACATCGATATGTTACCGAATACCTTTTCTAGATTACTCGTTATATTTTTATTAAAATATAGTGGACATAAAAACTTGAAAACTTTGCCTTCATTTAGTATAAGTGGAAAATATACTTGCATAACATTATTGAGAGAAAAAATAAAAAGAAAAGTAAGAACAAACAAATAAAATAAAACTCAAATATATAACTACGAAAATATACCCAAGTAGGGTGTGGTGTGTTGTACTGTTGTACTCTAGTATACTAGTCTGAAAAGTTAATGCACTGTCTTGTCTTGCGTGTCTAGTGTCTTCTACTCACCCACCCAAGTTCCTTTCCCCCAAAACCTCATTTCTTATCCAACTATCTTGAGGAAGACAAAAGGCTTCAGTGCTATCTTGATGGTCGTAGGAGGAGCAGAGACATCGCCGGACGTCCGTTGGAAAATTGCAAGGATATCAGATCCATGATGGAATTAATCCTTGGTTTGATCGTCTTCTCATCTTTTTGCCTGATTTTTGCAATTTTATCTGGGTCCTGTACATCTTGCGGAACTCGACGGAAATCGCCGGACGTAGCAGATGGGTGTTCATTTCCTTTTGAATGGGTTGGGCTACACACAAAAAAAATAAGGTGGGCTAAAATTTATTGGGCTCCAATTTTACCTATAATTTTTTTTTTTTTTTTACATTTTTTTCCCACCCACCTGGGCTATAGCCCACCTCAGCCTCCTCATGGCTCCGCCCTTGTCTGGGGGTGTGTTTTTCAATCTCTCCCGTTTCTCTCTCTTTCCAGATTTAGGTGGGAACACAGCCACGATCTTCGAGTTGATTTACGCATTGCTTGCTGGAGTCATAGGCGTGTGTTCGGTGATAGCTGGACTGATACATCACAGATCATGGAGCAGAGATAGTTTGGGCATTGCTGCTTCTACCGCAGTCATCTCCTTTGCTGTTACAGCTCTTGCTTTTGGTTATAATCCTCGTTACTCTGTAGGAGTACTACCTTGCATTTTTTACTTTCGTTTGTGGCGCTTGATTAATATGGATCAATTCAGATTTTGTAGCCGCAATGACGAAGAAAAATGGCTTTCCGGCTTTTATATGCGGTATAGATTAAAGAATGGAGCTATCAAATTCACAAACTTATTCTTATTTCTTTTCTTAAAAAAATATGAATTAAGGGATTTTCTAGTTTTTCTGCTTGATACTCTTGAACTTTTTATCCACCTTTTTATTTTTGGATTTCTTATATAATAGATATACAGTTTCACAAGTGAAAATGAAAAAATTGTATATTTATATTTTTTTAGTTGCTCTTTTTGAAGAGGAGAAATAGCTCCTTTTGAAAATAAAAGCCAATTTGAAAATTTTGTTCTTGTTGAAGTGCAGAATGAGACAAGGATAACAACTATAATCCCACTTAATTTCTACCTTTGGTCAACATTTCCTTATGGTTTTCGAGATAAATTAGATAATTCAATTTGAAGCGTCACACTTGCTAAATTGGACACGAGGCCTTTTAAAATGATGAGGTTAGCTTTTTTTAGGTGGAAGTCCATCTGTGGTCGATCTTTTGTTAAGGAATAAACTCTAGTGTATATCTATGTGAGACTAGTTCCTTTGTAAACTTTTCCTATGTCTTTTATTAAATATTTAACTATAGACTCATTCTTCAGTAAATTTTTCTTATTTCTTTTATTAAAAAATGTTTAATGAACAGATTTATCTACTCTTTTTTGCTTGATACTTTAATCCACTCTGAATTTTTATTCAGCTTTTTTATGGTATGGATTTGTTATGATAGATGTAAAACTATTCAATATCAATAAGTGAATTTGAAAATTATTCCACCAACCATTGGAAATCTTAATTAAATTTTCATATATGTGTTTTTCCTCTTTCTTAGTCGTTTTGTGTAAAAGCCTCCCAAAGGTATGAATCTCCTCTCTCTCTCTTCTTCTTCTTCTTCTTCTTCTTCTTCTTCTTCTTTTTAAAAAAAAAAGAAGTTTTCAGTTCGAATTCTGAATATATACAAATTAAAAAGATTTATCTACTCTTTTAGCTGCTCTTTTTGAAGATGAGAAATAGATCTTATGTTCAAAATAAAAGCTAATTTGAAAATTTTGTTCCTGTTGAAGAGCAGCATGAGACAGGGATAACCACTATAATCCCTCTTAATTTCTACCTTTGGTTGAACATCTCATCATGGTTTTCGAGACGAAACTAGACAATTCAACTTGAAGCGTCACACTCACTTAATTGAACACGAGGCCTTTTAAAAAGACGAGGTTAGCTTTTTCTAGGTGGAAGTCCATCTGTGGTCCATTTGTTTCTATTTGTCCTTGTTCTTAATCTCTGTTATGAAAAATTGGCTTTGTCAAAGATGAAGAGTGCAACAATACTTTGATAATGAGCACAGAAGTTTTTGAATATGAAGAATTGTGGTGATAAAACTAATACTAACATACTAATATCATATCGTCTTATAAAAAAAACAAAAGAAAAAATAAAAATGGCAGAGGATTTCATTTAGATTTAGAGGGAAGAAAAAGATGATGAAGACAAGGGTTAAAAGCATGCGTTTCAGTGATAAAAAGTTTTCTTACTATTATTCAGCTTTTTTCCTTTCTTTCTTACACCCTCAATGTACATGGGTGCAATGCACAGTCCTGTCAGTTTAGATGAAAATTCCACAAATAGCGGTTATGTGGAAAGTCCACACGAGAGGGGTAAAATCGCATCAAGCCCAAAACACATGGGGCCAAACTGAAGTTTGGTCTTCTTTCTTTGTGTTAGTTGTTCATATGTTAGGTTTAAATTCAATATCTCGATACACCAAATCTCAAAAGCCGCTGTGGCACAACCAAAGGAAACGCTATTTGTTAACTCCGGGTTCAACTCCCGGCAGCGGCAATACTTTTTATTATTGTTATTATTATTGCGGCGATTCTTTTTGTTTATTGCTATTAACCGATTCTTAGATGAACTACCTCTTTTCTTTCCCCGGAAAAATGTTGAATTAAGAAGTTTTATTCGTTCTTTTGCTCCTTTTAGTCCGGTTTTTCATTTTTGAATGTCCCACATTAAATATACATTTTGACAAGTTAAAAGAAGAAAAAAGATTTTCTTTTTGGTCCTTACTCTTTTGAAGAGTAGTAATCACTCCTAAATATTTTAGTTTAGGTGTGTCTTTGACATCCCATAAGATGGATGGTAATCCCAAGGAGAAATACCAACATGAAGCCAAAAGTTACAACGTTTATTATAGTGTCACAAGAAATTGTCGGCACGCTCAGCGATTAACATATTGGAATGTACTTTTCGAAACATGGTAGACATCTGTACCATAATGAAGAATTAGGCAATAAGTAGTGGCGGAGCCACTACCAAACCAGTGTGGGCACAGGCCCACACTGGATTTTAGGGATTTTTTTTTTTTTTTTTTGCATTCTTATAGAAAAATGAATTCGAAATTTCACCGGTACATCATATTATTTCTACAAAAGATTAATTACTGCTCTTGGGGCACCACTATATGGTGTTATAACATCTTTCTCCTATGCAATTGATGTGGGACTTGAGACTAAATATATGAATTTTACCTAATTATGAGTGATGAAGGCCGAAAAAAAAAAAAGATCATGGAGAAGGATTTTAGGGCACCACGCAGAGATACCATAGAATCATCGAATAACTAATTACTGCAAACAAACTTCAATTCACTGAATTTTTGCCTCGAAACTATTAGGTTTTTATGGATTTATAATCACTATATTACCATAAAATGTAAGTCTTTTTTTCCTTACGATATACATCAACAAGGGTTAGTGAAAAAATTAGTGTGTTAACAACTAAAGAGAGTTGGAAATCTCTCAAATAACTCGAACCACAAACCTCCCCTTGGAATTCAAAGGGTACACCGGCTGAGGCACATTTTTACACTACAAAGCACTGGCGTTTATGGTCTAATTGTGCTCTCACTCGTGTGATTTTCTGGCTACGCCACGGGTTTTTCTATTGTCAGCCCAATAAGACAAAAAAAAACAAAAAAAAAAACACATACTCCAATGTACTCTTTTTACTTTTTCATACACTTTTACACATTATTATACACTTTTCATATATTTCTATATACCTTTTAAGCCTTATAATCAACCCATTCGGTGAATTTTAGAATTTTCCGTAAAGGAAAAAGAAAAAGAAAAAGAAAAGTACTACCCAACACCTTTTTGGTAGTGGTCTCAATTCACAAAGAAGAAGTTGTGGACTGACTTTTGCTAGCGGCCCACACACCGTTTGAAGGAAAAGCTTATGTACTATGTAGGGTCCCGACTTCCGGTGGGGTTGATAATTGAGCCGAACGAGTCGAAGTTATGTACTAAAATTAAATAGCTAGTGGTATTTCTCCGAGCTTGTTTTGCAAAGTTAAGGAGATTTTATAAAAAAAAAAATGTTTAAGCGAAGTTTGTTTATGTGACAAAGGGATTTTTAACGAGCAAATATGGCTCAAGATTAGAGCAACGTGATTTGTTAGTCACTATAAGCGTGCAGTGAGAAACTCGGCCGTCCATTCTTGTTTTGGACTGTCCGGAAATTTTATAGCTAGGGCCGTCCATTCAAGTTAAGGGAGTTAAGGGGGTATTTGGGAGTGGATTTTTAAATAGATTTTGAAAAATGAACTGGAAAATGAAAAATTCTATAATATTTAGGGAATTTTTGAACTCGGTTATACATTCAGTCACGGAAATCTTATTGTAAAATCTATTCTGTATTTATAATCCAAGCACTTTTACAAATACTCATTATAGTTCATAACTTTGTAGTAATTTATAATTCACGTTATGGAATCTAAAACGCATAATTACTCGTAGTCTCCCACCTGATGCTCTACTTTTTCTTTTTTCTTTTTCATTTTTCCATTCGTCAGGGTGTCCAAGTTAAATTACGCACATCCCAAACCCACAATCTTGTCAAAGACATGCCATACACTCGACTTGTTTACCAGGCGGGTACCACATGGTCAATCCTACATGGTGCTCGAACGCTACATCTAGGCTGTCCAAAAACGTATTAGATAGCCCAGATTGAAACTCTCTACTCTTCTCCTCTCTCTCCCTTTTCTCTCTCTCTCTTATTTCTCTCTCCGTAATCCGGACCGGCTAAAACTAAAATGGACGACCGAATACGCTGCACGCGGTTACCGCGTTGTACCTGCTCGGCACTACAAACTAGTTCCATACACCCGGGTGGATTGAAGAGAAATTTCTTCCTCCTTGCGTGGGAGGAAAGCACCAAGACACTCTGTAGTAACTTTTTATGCTTTGAGCTTTTAGTTACATTGGCACTGTCTTTCCCATTTCCCAAATCGTTATTGAAGCAAATAGGCAAATACTGGTTTGTTGGATCTGCCGCAGCGACTCACAGGTACCATTACAATACTTGGATCATCTTAGAGCAGTACTCATTGGTTGTTAATTTATACTTCTTTGCTTTTCTTCATCTTTACTTTACATCATCCCTTCTTCGTCAATTGGGTTCTCATCGTGTCACTTTTTGATTACGAAAACTTGTCCTAATGGACATTTGTTTACGACTTGAACTGTACGTGGGTGAAAAAACAAACTTGGACTCGGTAAAATCTTCTGTTGGAAGGAGTTTGCTCCGTTCTAAGGTATAAGGTACAAAATTGGTGCTTTCAGTTCTTTGGGGCCAGTTAATATATACGAGACTTTGCTCCAGTTTTAGTTGGGCCCGCTAATGGACAGTGAAATCAATCTCATGATTAGTGGTGGTGCACGGAGCTGATCAGTCTATTAGAATAATCACCACACGCACACAACAGAGAATACGAAAACAGTAAAGGAAATCAACACAGGAATTTACGTGGTTCCCCAAGATCGGGTACGTCCACGGGAGCGAGAGCGAGAGCGAGAGCGAGTCTGTATTATTATGAAAATCTACTAGGGTTTTTACAATAGAGAGTATATATAACACTACTCTATTTCAACCCTAATAATTCCGTACCGTACCGCGGGGGCTACCCCCCAATTATTCGGCCCTACGGGTCACTCGTGACAACAGTTGGATCCGCGATGGGCCAGATGCTGTCGCTCCGGCATCTGGTCTTTCATTAGAACTCCTTGGTACCTCTCTATATGAGCCACAAGTTCCAACACAGTCTAATTTTTGTATGAATGATGTACAATATGAAAACTTACAAAATGAACTGCTTGGAATTCTCAAATGAGATCATTGTGAGTCTTGATTCTTATGTTGCATCAAATGATGGATTATGTGAGGATCTTGACTCGTTTCTCCTACCCGGAAGGCCTTTTCCTTCCTACCTTTGATGTAAATGGTGGGTACAAAAGTTTTGTGTTGTGTGGGTTCATTGAAATGTTTACCCTATAAGTTATAAATAAATCCAACCATCTTCAACTTATATCAAAAAATGTTCATTTAAGTTCAAATACGACTTCATAAAACTTGCACGGGAATCTTTCTTTGTTTTTCACAGTACTTGATTGACAGGAAAAGAGAGAGATTAGTTTGACTACAAATGATACAAGAAGACTATAGATTGGCTGTGATGTTTCTTTTTATGGAGTTATATTTAGCTTAATGGGGTGATGCAAAACAGAGGAGGATATAAATCAAAAGCACTTTTTTTTAGTATTACACTCAAAACAAATTTGAGAAACTGGATTTCTCTACACACTTTCTCATACACTTTTATCACTCTTGTTTTGCGTACTTATACAATCAGATTATAAGCCTATTTATAGGTAGAACAAGATAATAAGACAATTACAAGATACGCTATCATTTATGGAACAAATCTCCAATACTATGACGGAAGCTAAAGTCTTCAAGCCTGATGTTGAGTAGTGCTCCATGTTTTTGCAGCCACTTGCTCAAGTTTACTTTTCTTCATGGGGGTCACGTGACACATATCTGACCCGGAATTTGTAACTAACATATTTAAATGTAGTTATCTTTAAAGAAATTGATGGTTCAATTAGTCCACATTAATATGCCTAGTGCTGCCCTACTCCAGTCTCCCCTCTCCCAACATAAATAAATTAGTACATTGGTACTAAAACGACTTTATCAACTGTGACAATTGACCCATAGCTCTAGCTCAAGCGGTCGTGTTGGGTGCCAATGTGTGAGGTCTCAGGTTCAGGTCGATAGAACGGCACGGCCCGACACAACATCCTATCTTCCGACCAAAAACAAAGCCGGGGCAATTAACATAAAACTTTGCCATGGCAATTTTTGCCGTAGCCTTTACAGTATTTAACATCTATTCTACTCTTTGCTGCACTTACAACCATATCAGAGTGTTTTACGTTTCCTAGATATTTACATTTAGCCCCTTTTGTATTCTAATTGCAATGAAGCTCAATGAATCACAATCAAAATAGCATATCTCCAATTTGCTGAGAAAATTCCAAAGTGGGAGAGAGAAACACCAAACAACACAAGGGGAGTGACTGAATAAGACCTGTATGCAAGTGGAGTAGTTTGCGTCTCTAACCTTCTTGCATGGTAGTCTGCCCACAGGAAATGAAATGCATGATTCTTATTTGGAATTTTACAAGATGAATTGTATTGGTAAGTGACAATCCTATGAAATATGCTGTGATGGAATTTACTACTGGTTTGAGTGACTATGACCCCAAAATGATGGGTCAGCCTACACAGGGAACATGTAGGCGCATCCAGATACCCGTGATTCCCTATACTTCTTGTATTGCAGCCAAAACAATCCTCTATCTAGAGCTTAAAAGGAACAGCGTACAGTTATACTGACATAGGCACATAAAAACGTTTACTGTTTGACATTTGGTATCCTGGTTTCCATTGCCTAATTACAGAAAATCAACATTGCAAGAATTTCCTGGACTGCAAGCACATATATTGGTGCATGGAGATCTTTCGGTGTTGCAATTATATATTATTGCGTGTTTCACAAACAGTTTTTGATGCTTTTTTTCTGAGGCTGTTTTACTTTTGCAGTGGTTGATGAAAGGGCTAGTTCCAACATAAGCCAACATTGCTTTGAGAAAAAATCCGAAGCCAAAACCTGTCACTGTTATCTTGAAGTTAGTCACTCGAGTTTCTGTTGTGAATCATGGCAGGCGAAGCTTCTCAAAGTATGAATTTGAAGATCCTTGTGGAGAAAGAGAAAAACCGAATTGTTTTCGTGGAGGCAGACAACGATTTTCTGGATGTTATATTCAGCTTCCTTACAGTACCTCTTGGAACTATAGTCAGACTCACTCGTGAGCACTTTTTGAAGGGGGATATTGGTTGTTTAAACAACTTATACGAAAGTTTGGAAAGGTTTGACAAGAAGCTTCTAGCAAGTGAGCACAAAGGGATACTTCTTTGTCCGCCGTGTGCAACTGATGTCTACTGTAGGGACCTTAAGGTAAATTTGGTTGAAAGCGATAAACGCAAGTATTATAGGTGTTCCAATCCGCATTGTGCTAATTTGACCTATTACCAAACTCAATATTGCCGGTGCGGATGTGCCTTAAAATACGAGGTAAATCTGTTACACCTAGATCCTCAAGGTGGAGTTGGATTTATAAAACCAACTGTCCGGTTTATGATAACTGATGACTTTCAAGTGTTGCCTATGTCCACCATGGCTGGCTTGTCTCTGCTAAGCAATTTTGGAGCAATAGATGGAAGCAAAATCGAAGAGAGAATGCTGAACATAGGAAAGGATGAGGTAATTTACGAAATCATTTTTGTGTTCTGAGTTTTTCTAAATGCGAAGTGCGTGCAAATAACTACTCAAGACCTATAAAATCCTTAGTTGCACGAAGCGGAAGCGGAAGGGGGGGCTGGAGCGGTAGCGAGGGTATATAGAGGCTCCCTAAGTTGGGAGCAGTGAGGGAATATTTAATGGGTCTTGCTAAATTGTGCCCAATGGGCACACCATAAGCACACAATCAAACAAAAAAAACACATACTCCAACACACCTTTTACACTCTTCAATACACTTTCACATATTTTTATATACTTTTCACACATTTCAATACACTTTTTCAATCTTAACGTGTGCCCAATAGACACGTTAGCATTTTTCTACGCCCTTCACACGATCTAACGGCTCACAACTGTTTTCCCGCACTTTTTTTTGTGGGGGAACCCTCATAGGAAACTTTTTGTGTGTGTATATATATACACATACATACATACATACATACATACACATATACACGGAAAACTTGTAATAAGGGATCCCATATACTGTTTAAATCTAGACTTCACGTTTCCCAATGAAATTTTAACGACCCGAAAATCGAAAATTGATTGGATCAAGTCCTTCTGGGTCTTTTTTTTTTATTTATGATTCCTTGCGGGGATCTTTAAAAACGCGTTTTAAAAGCACTGAACGGTTTGGATCGTCAACATTTGGTCGGGAAAGTTGAGAATTGGGTGAAGTCCGCAATTAAGAAAAATAAGGGATCCCTTATTAGAAGGGGATCCTTTATATGTATTGGATATATGTTTTATAGTTGTAAAGAGAGCGTGTCTATAAGCAATTATATATATAAACATGAGTGAGAAATGACATCCCAATAGATTCTTTTATGCCAAATATATGAACTAAACACGTTGATAAGTAGTAGAGTATGAGACAAGAATGAAAGAGTCCTAAATCTTTCTTACTTCTTTTTTATTTTAATTTTTCCTTGCATCGGAAAGAGAAGTGAGAATTTCATCCTTAAAATTAGCGTGGAAGCTCCCATCCTATTTAGGAGCGGGTTCCTGTTTCGATGGGAGCAAGCTCCGGTTGAGTTTGACGTCTCGGGAGCGAGGATTTGAGCTCCCATCTAGGTAGCGCACCCATTTTAGGAGGATCCTGCAACTAACCACATGTTTACATATGTATGTATACTTTAGCCATGACGCAGCCTTGTGGGACTCCGTGCCCTCGTTTTTTTTTTTTTTTGGAACTACTTGTTTGCATCCATATCCGTACTTCTTAGATATAAAGTTAAGTAACATTGTATTTTGCTATGCATCTCTCTCTCTCTCTCTCTCTCTCTCTCTCTCTCTGTGTGTGTGTGTCTCTCTCAGGTTCTGAAATTGCTGAAGTGTTCATTAGCATCAAGGACACCTTTTTCTGACTCCATATTGGAACCTCCCTTCAGTAAGACAGAGCCCATGATTAAGTATGGACAGTATGGACCGAGGATGACAAATCTATCCAAAAGAGACGTGGACACTAGAAATGATGATGTAAAGATAAACTTGAAGCTTATCGTGAGCAGATCGAACAATAGGGCGCTGTATGCGGAAGTTGAAGAGAATTTTGTTAATCTCCTATGCAGTTTCCTCTCATTTCCAATAGGTTATGTCTTTAAAGAATTTCCACATTTGTCCTTCAAGGGATGCCTGGGCAATTTATACAAGAGTGTCCAAGATTTTGATGTCAACAAGTTCTTCCAATCAAAGGAGATGAAGGCAATTCTACTTAATTCAAAACTGGCCCCTGAAATCTCTTATGGAAACAAACTAATTGGTACTAAAAAAGCTGTAAACAAGTCAGATTTGCCTCATATTGACCTGTTCAATCCCGAATCCCTTGTTTTCAGTTCAGAGTCCCCTCTGCGGGAAGTTAAAATTCATGGCGGACTTGTGAAAGGACCATCTATGTTCATGGTGACGGATAGTTTATCCATAACACTTTTATCTCCAATCTCAGGCATATCCCTTATCAACAGATTAAAGGTACCTCTCAGCGACATTCAGGAATTGGAGTTGGCTATGGGGGAGGAGGAGGTAAGCCGTAAGTTAACTGCTATCAAATTTTGTTAATTTTACATGGACTCAGATACAGGGATTGGATATAGCCCTTGGGGCATGTGTCTAAGTGTGGGATTCATCTCATTCTCATTGAGGACACAGGGACACTGAAATATTCATGTTTTTATTGGATTTCTACTATTTTTAAGGTAAATATTGTTTTCGAGGTACCATGGACTATTTCATGCATAACATGAGAATCCCATCTTTGCATTTGCATGCAAAATCCTGCAGTAAATATGCTTTCGACCTGCCAGATTTTCAGAAAGTTTTCAGTACTCTATAGGCTTTCAAGGTGAATGTCCTAGAAACATGTCACCAGGAGAAGGGGAAAGAAGAGATGCTTTTTAAAGTTGACTTAGCTCCCAATAAAGTCGTTCCCTTACTCGTGTGTCAAGTATGTGACACTGTTCTTCATACATTTTCAAGATTTCATGTAACAGGTTTGTCTGTCAAACATTCAGAGAAATTTTCTCAAACCTTGCACACTGAATAAAATTTATTGGCTTGCTCCACACAAGTTCATAATGGTTCCCCTTCAACTGTCATGAACCAACTGTCAAGCGCTTAAACTCCCAAAGTTGTGCTTTTAATTTGAGCCTGCCAACAGTGGCTTGGCGTAGTAGTTTGCTAACCTTAGTAGCTTCATTTTTATTCTTTGCTGATACATTCACATTGCAGACTTTGCGTCTCTTGGTGGCTTCTTTGGTGTCAAGATCTGCATTGACTGATGCTTTTGTGCTCAAGGAGACAAAGCAAGAACCATGAGGTAAATATCGTTGTCTCTACGCCAGCAGAGAGGAAGAAACTTTGGTGTTTACATATAAGCCTATGTTTAGCGCAACAATGCAAACTTGCTTTATTAGCATTGGTATTTTATATCCTCAGCTAAAAGTTAGACCCAGTGTATTTTTCTCCCTTTCATTTATTTTGGTTTTTATGAGACCCTCATGTGGTTGTGTCAAATTTGGAGAGACTATTGTGGCAATGTTAATAGGGTAATATGCCTTTATGCCGCAAATAGAGTGCCTTCTTAAAGGGTTCATTGTTGTAAGATGAGTTTTCTCTTTCCCCTCTTTACCGCGGGTAGAAGACAATTTACAAATGTTATGAAGAATTACATCAAACTCGACAATGATCTATGCAGGAAACTTTTCAACAATACATCGACAATCTGACAAACAAGCCCTACCCAACAACACAAACTACAACTGCAGAATCAATCCCTGTGTTCGGAGAGAAGTAATGAAATGACACAAGAATCGGCTCCATACCTCCCCTTTGAGAGTGAGGCGCCTAACTCATAACTGGGCTATGACAGTTAATTTAAATAAAGAATTGTTATAGGGTCCATTATAGCTTTTTATAAGCCCTCTAGTCCACCTAATGTTTTCATAACACCTCTAGTCCACCAAATCACTTTTTAAATGCTCTTAGGTCCATTCTATTTTTTTACTAGACAAATGTACCCTTACATTAAATTTAATACATAATATACCTTCGCCGGAAAAGTCACCGGCGCCGGAAAGTCTGCCGGAAAAGTTCGCCGGAAAATTGGACTTCGCCGGAAAGTTCGCCGGAAAATTCTGCCGGCGCCGGAAAAGTTGCCGGAAAATTGGACTTCGCCGGAAAATTGACCGGCGCAGATGTGGTTATCTAAACTGTGTCATTTTTTAAAAAAACCCACTTAGGATCAGATGTGGTTATCTTGATTCGCAAGAGGTGGTTATCTGTACTCATAAGATGTGGTTATCTGGACATATTTTTGTTTAAAAAACTTACTTTACTGAAAATTGAACATAAAATTTTAACATAAGATGTGGTTATCTGCTTTTAACATAAAATTTTACTAGAAATTTTACTGAAAATTGAATAAAACAAAAAAAACCACTTTTTCAAAATAGAGGTGGTTATCTGGACTCAAAAGAGGTGGTTATCTGGGCATATTTTTGTTTAAAAAACTTACTTGGGATCAAGTCCTCAACCACCCAAGCACTATAATGTAGCAGCACAAACCCTCTGCTTTTAACATAAAATTTTACTAGAAATTTTACTGAAAATTGAATAAAACAAAAAAAATCACTTTTTCAAATTAAAGGTGATTATCTGAACTCAAAAGAGGTGGTTTCAAAATGTTGTGGCCTTTGACCCCTTTCTGAATTAGTACAATCCACTTGCATTTGAAAGAGAGTGCCAAAACTATTTTGTGGTCCATTTGAATTAAATTAGTACAGTCCACTTGCATTAGAAAAGGACAGTGGAAGTCTACTGCGTGAATCGAAAGCAACCTGTATTTTGTGGTCCACCATCACTCCCACATTGAAAGCAACAAATGACTAAAAACTAGCAAGATAAGATCTAACTCTCACTACCGCAGATTGAGTGAGTGAGTGAGTCCAAAACAAACGAAACAAAATCCCCCCAAGGAAAAAAAGAAGAAGACAAGAGAGGCTTCGAAATTAATCGATTAAAGGAAGTCATCGGACAAGGAATTGATTAGATCTTGAACCTCCTCACCATCACCGACACGCAAAGCTTCAAGAACTAGTTCGAAAACGAGGACGTGGCAAGGTATGTGAAGCACGCCTTTCTGCTCGTACCCGTACTCTTGAGCCGATTTGTTCAGGAGCTTCACAAACATCGGGTGGTTTAGGAGCTCCGCACTTACTACGAACCGTTCCATCCCTTCGCCGACGTACACCGGAAGGTGACCGCCTGGCACCGTGGCGGAGGATCGGGATTTGAAACCGGAAAGCTTGCCGACGATACGGAAAGAGTTCAGGCGGAAAGATCGAGAGCGAGGAGTAAGACCATGATGATCGCCGGAGATCTGAGGGAGCTCGACGGCGTCATTGGTTCGTCAACCATGGATGGGGATCGATGGGGATCGATGGATCGATGGGGATCGATGGCTCCAAAACTCTGATATCGGATTTGTCATCGCCGTCGATGATGATCCACTTCCTTTGCTACTCATGTTTATCTCCATGGTTATGAATCTCTCGATCGATCGAAGCTTCTGTCTGTGATGTGATTATCTGTAAGAGTATGGTTTTTAGAGAGAGGCGCGGCCGATTTTGGTTTGGGGAAAATCGGAGAGAAGAAAGAGAAGAGTAGAAGGAACAGGGAAATCCACATCATAAAGTTGGGGGTAGTTGGGTCTTTTTGTTATTCTAGTGGATCTTATGTCTTAGGGAATATTTGGGTGGACCTTACACTATAAGAAATTGCTATAGTGGACCCTATACCAACTCTCCCTAATTTAAACGCAGCAAGAGTTCTCAAACATCTATAACCGTAGATGATTCAATCGAGGCTGCGTGTGATAGATTTCTCAGACAAACATCATTTCTTGATAGTTAAACTTTTTGAATTTATTCACAAAAATTTATTTTAGTTAATAATTTGTTTACTCTTTATCAACCCTAGTGATACACACAGTTGAGGGAGTTCAAGGGAGTATTGTGACCGTGTCGTTACCGTGTCAAAATTATTAATTAAAACAAGACAATTACAACTACTCCGTAGAATAGTGGCAAAAGTCTGAGTATCGTTTCACAGGGACAAGAGTACGTGTTTGAATCAGTTCCAATCAATTCCTACCTCAATTCGAGAACGAGTTTCAAGTTTGATTTGGAATTTAAAACTAAGAAAACAGGAAGAAAAATCTGATTTTGTAAGACAAATGAGAAAAACTCTAGGGTTTTGAATCCGGTTTCTTCCTCATAACATGATCTTGCTTGGCAAATCCATTTATCCATGGGTACTCGATTGGCATAAGTTATCGCTGCCTAACACGAGTTGTCTTACTAGTACACGCCATATCTAAGTACGGATTGTCTAATAGCACAACCTGTTTTACAAGGTATAGCTTATCTCAACCAAGTTTGTAGATCAGTAACATAAACGGTTGTATGAACGTGTTTGAATTCTAGAATACAAACACACTTGATAGGTAGAAACAATAGACATTCAAACCATTCATTGAAAATGAAAGCACCCTTGAAATCATACAACCAAACTTCAAAAGATTGTTCTTAAACCAATACAAAATACATGCTACTTGGAAAGAAACTTTCATCTAACCCTACAATGGAGGTTTAGCCAGCCATTGGAGGAGGTAACTTCAAATTATGCTGAATGAACTTCATCTTCTTTTCAATCTCCTTCTTTCACCTCTCTTTCCCTTTGCTTAGCCTTGAAGTATTTAGAGTAGCTCTAGGGCAAGTTGTCCTGTCTAAAATTGGCCCCCAAAAGCTTTTATATGCCCTGAACCGAGATTAACCCTTCAGAATTTGAAGAGTCAAAAAGTCTGTTGAAGTTGGCTAATCTCGTCCGATGGAGTAAGTCGGCTCGTCCGGTTGGATGGACTGGACACATGGCTTGGAAAAATCATCCGTGAGCTGGAATTTTGGCCTGTCCAGTCGGACCAAATCCTGTCCAGTTGGATGACTGGCCTCGTTCAGTTGGATGCACTGGACACATGGCTTGGAAAATGAAGTAGAGAGCTAGAATAACAGCTTGTCCAATCAGGATAAGACGTGAGAATATAGTGTGCACCGGTTTAACCGCGACGATGTCTCTAAGATACAATGAAGCCCAGTCTTATAGGATTGTTACTGGGACATGCACTAACAAAGAGAGACCACAATACCTTCAGATTTCACAAGTTCAGTAAGAATAAATTAAGGAGATATTTTTTTTTTATAGAGAAAGATCAATCAAAATAGTTCTGATTATGTATGTGAATTGGTAGAACCCCTTGGCTTGTAAGCATGGATCGCGTGATTCGTGACTGTTTGCCAAAGATTATAATCTTGTCTATTCATTTGACCCTAACAATATTCACACCTTTCTAGTTTTTCATGTGTATTCTTATAATCGGAATAGCCATACCTTTTGAATTAAAATCGTTTACCGATAAGTAGCCTTAATATCCATTAAATATTTTGGAAATATTCTAACATCTATTAGCACGTTTCATAGGAATTCAAAATGGATCCAAGGTCATATGACCAAATTCTAGTGGTAGATAGGGTCAATGGCCGAACAAACGTAGGTAAAGAGATTTGATTGGCCTGAAAGCATGTGCAAATGACGACTTCCATGAGATAACTATTCGAATGGAACATGTCAAAAAAACCTTACAATATTATGGAACACGCCATGGAAATTTACTCCCTTTCAAGACAAGCAACACCCATGACCAAACATCTATAATTAGTCCTCCCTCAACACCAAATCTCCACCACCACCACCACCACCGGTTTTCTGTCTGAAAATGTCTCTTAGGGCGAGGCCAACTCCCTCCAAGCAAGAACCCGTGTCTGATATCCCTGCAACCACCGCTGGCTCCGGTAGTTCAACTTCTGATGATGATAACTCTCCTGAAACTTCAAGAATCCAACCACCACCGCCACCACAAAGCGCGCTCTCTCAAAGCCTAACGAGCATCGCCCACTTGGCCAACCTCCTCCCTACCGGCACCCTCCTAGCTTTCCAACTCCTCACACCAATCTTCACAAACAACGGCTCGTGTGACTCGGCTACCCGCCCCCTCACCTTCCTCCTCCTCCTCCTCTTGGCCGCCTCGTGTTTCCTCGCTTGTTTCACCGACAGCTTCAGATCCTCCGACGGGCAAGTTTACTACGGATTCGCCACAACCGAAGGCATGTGGCTCTTCGACTCCCAGGGCGCCTCCGCGTCGGGTGCCCGGATTCCTGACCTCAGCAAGTTCAGGTTGGGCTTCATTGATGTTGTTCATGCACTTCTATCTGTTCTTGTGTTTGTTGCAGTGGCTTTGAGGGATAAGAATGTGTTGACTTGCTTTTACCCAAGGCCTGACCATGAGACTGAGGAGGTTTTGGACATTGTTCCTATAGGAATTGGGCTTATCTCCAGCTTGTTGTTTGTCATGTTCCCTACTAGAAGGCATGGAATTGGTTACCCTGTTACACAAAGCCAATAAATCTTCTGCTTTCTTACAATTTACTTTGTTGATTTCCTTTTATTAGGTGATAAATATGTAAAAACATTTGTTTATCCAGATTTCATGGCCATCATCAAGATTTATGATGTTATTGTGATAATGATTCTTTTTGTTGATTGGGGATTGGAAGATTTCCATGGATGGGTAAGGAAGATGCTGATTTAATTGTTTAAGAAAGTTCAATGTTTTGACCTCCCAATTGAGAAGAAAAAAAGAGGGAGTTTCGGGTGGGTGTTGTTCAGACAAAGGGGTTTAGGGTGATGTTATGCAGCCAGGGGCCTTCTATTTTTTTATTCCTTTTTCTTTTCTTTTTTTGCATTTGTAAGTTTCACATTAAATTTATGCGGATTAGTGGTTAGTGGTTTGTCTCAACGAGAGTAATTGAAAAGTAAAAAAATAACTAAAAAGTTTTTGAATAAGGACCAAAATATAAGCACAAAAAAAAAAAAAAAAGATTTTTTGGGCTTATTTTTGTCTTTAATAGAAAAAATTGAGTTTCAATGACAATTTACTTTTCATATTCTTCTCGTCGAGATGAACCAAAAATCCATATTAAAAATTTAACGTGAAACTAAAAAATGCAAAAAAATGATAATAATAAATTATTAAAGACCAAAAAAAGCCAAACAATACTTGCTCAACACCGGTGTTGAGCAAGTATTGTGAGCCTTTTCCAAACTGGTTCGGGGCACGTTTGTCATGCGGCAATTTTGAGGCTCACCTTAGGTCCCATTGTTTGATCCGAATCGCTTATTTTGTTCCTCTCGTCAAGTATGTAGTCCACGTAAAATTTCAAGTTGATCGGACCTTGGTAACTTTGTTTTCATACTATAGTTTCCTGGAAACGAAACACTCAATGAAACTATTGTAGACGATTCTTTTCTACAAAACTGTAAACTTTATGGTCACGGATCAAATAGTTAGCGATGTCCGATAAACATGACTTTTCACGTGGACTACATTCTTGACGCGAGGAACAAAATGAACAATTTGTATCAAACAATGGGATCCGGGATGGGCTCCAAAGTGGCCGCACACAATTCCGAAACCAACCAGTCGATCCAAATGTGCCATCTTCCTGTGTAAATTATTCATTAAAACGAGGTGGAGCCATAAATTTTTTTTAGTGGGTTGAAAAACTAGATGTATATGCAAGTTTTTTTTTTTTTTTAATTTACCAACATTATACAGGGGAGTTAGAGGGGAAATAATGAGTTAACATCTAAAATGAGTTGGACGTTTCTCGGTATACTCGGATCATAGACCTCCCCGTGGAAGCCAAGCAAGAGCAAAAATTCGGGTCAAAATAGTATATGAATACATACTATCAAATCTCCGTGTGAGAAATCAACTTCTTTGGGTCAAGTGACGCCACCTGTATTTTGTTACCCTTGCCCATGCATTTTAAATTTGTAACAAAAAATTGATCAGACATCTTTATGAAAACGTATACAACGTACACAAAACTATCCGACTATGCGTCCTCTGAATTTTTTTTCTCCCCTAAGGAAGAGTTGAAAATAACAATAGTATATTGGGATTTAGTTCTTTCACTTCACGTTACTTTATGTTTTCCTCCAGTCTTTTTTCCCTGACGGCGCCTATTTGCGTACGCTTCGACCAATTTCTTCGGCTTTTTTGTCCGGTCAAAGGCAAGTTATCCAAGCCAAGACTAGATAATTCACAAGAAATTACTCTTATAGTTTGACCTCTAAAAATCGAATCATGACCAATTGTGTGTAAAACAAACCCATTAACGAGACTAACTCTTGGGGGCTGTTTTTCCGTTCAAAGTGGGACAAATAACTTGCCCAGCTTTCAAGGGAAAACACTAGAATAGCCGGGTAATGTGTTCCACCAAGTCATACACACGTATGCTAATGAAAAAGAGTAGAGCCTACATACACACAATTTTGAACACACTTTTTAAATACAATACTTAATAATGTGTGGCCCGAGAACTTATTTTTAGAATCTGCGACGTTCATTTTGTAGGTTACCAATATCCGATTAACTTGGTTTTCAGCATGAATAATTTGCACTTGGAGACGTACAAGATAAACGGTTGGGATCATCAAAATATGTTGTGGAGCTCTCTCTATTTGATGGACTGTTTGAGAAGTGTGTTTGAGTTGTGTCAGTAAAATTGTCCAAAAGAGTAACACTGACAAACTTTTTTTTTCTGTCGACATGTCGTATAGAGTTATAGGGAAATTAGTGGGTTAACAATCCAATGAAGTTTTACGCATCTTTATAAACTCAAACCTCAGACCTTTTTTCTTGGAAGCCAAAAAGGTACAATCACATAGGTTAAGAACCACGAGTTTAAACTTTTCCTTACTCATAATGCAATCAAGTGAGGAAATTGTAAAAGACAACAACAATGGTCTTCATGCTTCTAAACCTCCATCACATCATTCAATGTTTGGCATGGGTTACTCCAACCCTATTAAGAGCTCATAAGCAGGGGCGGACCCAAAAAAAGGTAAGGGGGTTCAATTGACCCCACTGGATTAAAATTTCCTAAAGACGTGTACATATATTTCTAGATATTTTGGTAATTTTGCCCCAGTACCCTACCCTCGATTCATTGGATCTTTCCCAAGACATGAAATATGTACAATCTTTGTAGATTCTTGACCCCATTGATAGAAAATCCTGCGTCTGCCCCCTGCTCATGAGGACCATCTGCCATTTAAACAAAGTATTGTTGGGTAAACGGAAGGGCATGACTACGCAAGCGATAGCACCAAAAAGGGAGGCAGACCTAGCAAGAATCAAGCGCAAGACAGACATTGTTGGTCAAGTAAGGGCACCAAGCAAGACAACCATAGTAGGAAGGCTTTAATCCTAGAAAGCCCTTGAAGAAAAAGAATTGTGTCATTCTCGGTCGTGATTTCCTCCTCATTAACCGAAACCTTCAGCCATCCTCAAAAACTGATGAGCCCTTTCAATTCTTCCATCGAGTTAGTATCTCAGTTGTTGAGGTTCGAGTTAAAAGTAAGCTTTTCCATGAACTTGTTGAGGTTCGAGCTAGAAGCAAGCTTTTCCATGAACCTGTGAACTGTGAGTTGGAAGATTTCTTGCATGAACCCAACACTCCACCATAATTGAGATTGAAAACAAGACTATTTAAAGCCCGTTCTTTTATCGGTTGGTTTACAAACTCCATCTCAGGATTTCAATATCGTAAAGTCTTAGAATAGAATAGAATCCCATCTTGTGCAACAAGACCTAATGGTGAGGAATCTCGTGTCTAAGCGAATCATGGCCTTTGGGGACAATAATTTGAAGGATGGAGGTCATCACGTGACTAGTTCTAATCAATCACAAGATGTGGAATCTCAGGTCTAACTGGATCAAGGCAATTAGGAACAACAATTCTAATGATGGACTTTGTCACAATGTTGGTCAAACCAAGCGAAAATCGAGACTTAAGAACCTTGGCAATGTTCAAAATGCTCTACCCTTTCATAAATAAACAAGGACTAAGCACAAAGCCACAAACGAACTCATACAAATGAAGATAGCTACAATAATCCTCATATCTTCCGAACACCTCAGCGTCGGGTGCTTCATTATTTATCTATTTTTATTCTCTAATGAATCTAATGCAAGTGCTAAAACGGCACGAGGTTTATATCTTTTTGTGTTGCTTTTACGGTTTGCATATTGGTTGGTTTTCGTTTGTTTCGTTCTAGTTATCTTCCCCTTGGGTTTAATTTTTGTACTTTCATATTATCAATGAAGTTCTCTCTCTCAAAACAAAAATTAAAAAAAAAAATCTTCAGAGAAAAGATTATATATGGAGAAATGAATTTTTTTTTTCTGGTCCTTGTGCCCATCGAGGACTACTTCAATGATTTTTCTATTACTTTCGTTGGCACGTTCTGTTACTAAAAGTCATTCAATTGAACTTTTTGATAACAAAAATGTTCAACTTTCTTTTTGATAATTGTGCAGTCACGTGGGTTTATAATACTATTGATTCCTAGTACTAATATTTTAGCTACGAAACGTGATGGGACCACCTACGAGGAAAGCCAGGAGAATTGTTTGTAAAATGGCTCTTTTAGTCCTGTATCGGTTATAAACCAATTCTTATATAATATAAAAACTCAGATGAGATACACAAGAATACGCTACTCCTTCTTCTTCTTCTTTTTTTTTTTTTTTTTAAAATTACGTTGACCAGGTGTGGGTGGGGACTATAAATAAACCAAGCTACACGAATATGAGCTCATGCTCTTTCGTTAAAAACTCGTGCAATATTGGTTTGTTACATAAATAAAATAAGCTTGGATAATTCTTTTAGTTTGTTAAGCAAAACTCTTTTGAAATCGTCTCGTCTCGTCTCATATAGAAACTAAAGCTTTACAAACATGTTTGTAGCTCGTTCAGTTTTCTAACCAAACTTGAACTGTCTGCTTTGCTCGTTCATCTCTTTATCACCAGTGACTATAACTAGCAATTTTTCTTTGGAGCCGGATCATAACTACGCAACCAAGACATTGGCATATTCAGTGGGATAATTTAAAAAAGGTGCCTTTTTTGTTAGTTTTTTTGTCTTTGAATTATAGACAAAAGTTACCATGTTTCTACTATTTGGTCCTTTTAGGACTTTTTACGCGATGCATGTGAAGAGAATGACTTATTTGAAATTTGTGAAAATTTGTGTAAAAGACCAAAAAGCCAATTAGTGGAACTGCACCATAATTTGTAGTAATTTACAATTTCTCGGAATCTCGCCCAAACAATTTCGGAGAAGCCCACTACCGTAATTTGGAGCCTCTTCTCTGGACTTCTCAGGACATTCAGCTGCTAATTCGGGCCCGAGTGCTTTGTTCCCTTTATTGAGCTTCGTTTGTAAACGGTGGGCCTTGTACCCCGTAATTTTTTATATTTTTTATATTTTTTTTTACACGGAAATGTTATAAGGAAAGTGCTAAAGTAGGCCGGCTTGTATTGAAATGTGTGAAAAGTGTATGTGTGTAAATGAATTGAAAAGTGTAAAAGATGCACTGGAGTGTGTGTATATATATATATATATATACTTATTGTGGGCCCAGTATGCTCACTATAGCAAGTCTCATGTTATAATATTCTTAGATTCAAAATAAAAAATGTTATAATATCCTTAGAAATTAATATTACAATCAAATAAACTTATCCTCTTATTCTTTTTCTTTTTCTGTAAATTACATAAAAAAAAATACGCTTAACCTTACTTCCCTGAAGCAAAGTCTTTAAGATGTGGCTCTTAATTCATCTGGTTGTACCCTTTAGCTTTCAAATAAGAGGTATGAGGTTCAAGTCCATGTAGAGACTTTGAACTCTCTTTAGTTGTTAACCCATTAACTTTCCTAGGATAGAGTAGATTAAGATTAACGAATGAAAAAAAAAGCCTTCCCTCTAACCCCCTACTGAAGGATAGTCTCCCCAAATATGGTTAATTCCCCTAGCCAAATGCTTTCAACTCAGATGAGATGAAATAAATAAATAAATAAAAACCTTTGAACATGTATTCCCTAATGCTTTGCAAATAAAATAACGGTTGCGTTAGCTTGGCATTATAGCTTAGCTAGGGATTAGCATGGAGGCCGATCGGGGTCAGATGGTACTATCTCTAACCCTGAATCCCTTTTCCATCCCCGTCTCCACCCCTATCATTAATTGCAATGGGGTTTTGTTTTCATCTTCTATCCCCGCTAGGGATGGCAATTTTCCCAAACCCGATGGATACCCGCTCCACCCCTGGCTATTTGGAGGTGGATATTATTCGATTTTTCATCCAATAGGAGTGGGTATGGTAGAACTTAAAGAATCTCCGGTTGAAAATGGAGCAGGTATGATTTTGTGATACCCGTCTCCAAATACCCGTACCCGCCTCGTTTCAAATTGTATACATATTTTTATGAATATTGTACGTATATGTGCGGGCATATAGTAGTATATAAATGTATATGTATGTGTGTGTATATATAAGTATGCATATTGGTATAATTTATGTATATTGTTCTATATTAAAACTATATATGGTTAAGTGTTAAAAAAAGTTTAATGATGGTAGTTTTTAAAATTGTATATAATCTTAGTATACTATTATTTCTTTGCAACTTTCTATTCTATTTTATTTTAAATGGTTGTTTTTGTTAGTATATGACACATAAATTAGATCTTATCCTCTTTTTTTTTTGTTCAACTAGTTTGGATATGGATTTACCCGAATATATCCAATCCCCAATGGGAGGCGGGTATGATGGATTGTCCACTATCCCTTTTGAGTATGGAGGTGGGGATGGGGAAGAACTTATCAATTGGGGATCGGGGGTAGAAGAGGGTCCCCCGATCCATACCCTATCCGTTGCCATCCCTAATCCCCGCTCCAAATAGGGAACGGGAATCCTCATAGGGATTGGGGATCCAAACATTTAAAAAAAAAAAAATAGATTGTTACAACAATCACAAATATCTAAAAGCAGTCCAGATTTTTTTTTTTTTTTTTTTTTTTTTAAAAAAAAAAAAAGCAGTCCAGTAAAAACATCAAAGTAACAATGTTAAGCACGAACTACCACTTGCACAAGGCAAATAATGATGAAAATCACTAGCATAATTTCAGAATAAAACAATGTCATAAACATAAAATGATACTGAGTAATTGAGATTATCCTAATACAATTATAATGAGGCTCCTAGATGCTTGGAGAGAATATAGTGAGACCCCATAGTTTCATAAGTCATGGATAGACCCCTAAGTATTGTGGATTTGTGGATGGGGTAGGGCGGGGAAGGATCGGAAAACGGATTCGGGGCGGATTCGAGGCGGAGATATGCCTGCCTCCGCTTCCTACCTGATCCTTGAAAATTTCCAAAAACAATCTCCATATTTTATCCAATCCCCAAACAGATCTTGAAACTCTCAATCCGTTTGGTGCAGCAATCGGATTGGATACAGATGGATCGAATGAAATATCCATCCTTAAGAATAGCCTGTTGCATGTAAAGAAGTGAAATAGTATACCTGATATAAAAAAGGCTTTGTCCCTTCGGGGACATCTGATAAAATTGGAACGATACAGAGAAGATAAGCATGGCCCCTGCGCAAGGATGACACGCACAAATCGAGAAATGGTCCAAAAAATAAAAAAGGCTTAAAAGGGTCTTGCATGTTCCCATTTCCATAATCCGGCAAAATAATGAGCGGGTTGCGGGACACTGAAAATAAATTGAGGCTAAAGTTTTCCAATGATTTTTATCAAAATTTGATAAACTGAACCCCTTAATTTTATCCATTCGTGAAGACATTTGATAAAATTTGTAGATTTTTGCATTCAAAAATATCAAAAATCTACAGATTTTATCAAATGTCTTCACGAATGGATTTTATCAAATGTCTTCACGAATGGATAAAATCAAAGGGTTGATTTTATCAAAATCTTGATAAAAAGTGTTGGGAGTCGCTAATGTTGTGTACGTAAAGCCGAAAGATACGAAAGAACTGGTTATTTCAAATGTTATATGTTGAACATTTTAGTTAAGTACAATAATTTTTAACTTTTATATGGAATCGTGATTTCTGAACAATTTTTTCATTGTTGCGAAACAATCGATCGTGAATTTGCATGTTATAAATTATAGGCTCATTACTTGTGTGAATTAATCTCAATATTTTTCTGAGTTTTTGTGACCATTTATACTTTGGAGTTTGGACGATTTTCATTGTAGTAGACTCTTGAACGATTTATGTGTTTTTTTGGATGAAGAGATAAAAATTCATTAAACTACTATTCAAAACAACATCCAGCTACAAAAAAAAAAAAAAAATCGAAATTAAAAATAGAAAATACAAAATGGAAACAAAAAAGGAAGGGAGAAGAAAACCGCTAGTACATGCGCCGCCGTTGTTACCCACCGCCGATTTACAATAATGATAGGTGTAGTGATGTTTATAAGTCTCCAACATTACTCCAACACATTCTCATGGTTTGTGGAGCCCACACACGCTTCACACTAACATTCGGATAGGGTACCGTCATGTGGTATTATAGTAAGACTCATCACCATAACAACAGAAGGAGGAAAACTTACATGCGGATAGGGTACCGTCATGTGGTACCTGTCGCCGCATCCGATCTGTCCAAACATGTTTTGGACGGCCTAGATTTGTTGGGATAAATTTGCCCCCAAAATTTATAAAAATATCACTCTCAAAATCTGGACTGTCTAAAATATATTTGGACAACTTGAATGCACCGAATGGATACGGCTATGGCATGCATATCTTTCATCTTGTGATAATTGTTGAGAAAAAATAAGAAATATTTACAAACGTACTTCTCAGTTTTTCATTTCCAAAAATAAATGAAACGTGTTTTTTCCATGGGCTAACATATGGCAGCAACTAACACCCAAAAAACATCATAAAAATCAGTAGTATTTATTTTCATCGGCATAGGTTTATTCAAAGAAATAAAAAAAGAGTCGGTCTTAGCGTTTTATATCAAAGTTTAGCCAGCTTTGTTTGGTTCGTAGTTTTGAGATAGTTTTAGAGATATCAGATTGTGTAGTTATTTGTCTTTATTGAAGATTTTATCATTTAAAAAAATCTTTTTACTTTTCGAATAGAGGTACGTAATAACATCTAAAAAGTAAATAATAAATATTTTTTTTTAATAAAAACTCAAGAAAAAAAAACACGGATAAATTTTCTAAACTGAAAAAAAAAAAAAAAAAAATCCGAAACCTGCAACTTTTCGTAAAACGCCGTCAAGTACTTTTTTGTTTTTAACTGAAACGCCGTTAATTACGTAGCTAGTAGTGCTTTACTGCTGATTCTGCTTACCCCACCAGCTTCACATCCCTCTCTCTCTAAAAGCGACAGCGCTACTTGTTCTCGCTTGTTGGGGGCTTTGGCGACGAAACCTATGAAAAAGCAGTGAACAGGGAGGTACAATCTGCTCACATTTGTGGCTTTCGTTGAATTAGGGTTTCAATTTACTTGGGCTTGGTATGTGATTTATTACATTTCTTTCCACGATCTGTTTGATTGATTACATTTCTTTCAAGGATTGAAATTGCGCTGTAGTTTTGGTCCACCATGCGATTGTAATATATACTTGTGTCTGTTTTCTCTCGAGCTGATTAGAGCTGGTTTGGTAGGTTCTTGGGCTTGTGCATGTGGGAATTTGGTGTGATGAGGGTTGGTAGGAGCTTAGATCCCAGAAATGCGTTTCTGATGATATGCACAGGAAACTCGAGGGGTTGGTCAGTGATGAAGGCCCAGGACTTAGGGATTCAAAACCTCGTAGCTGCTATTAACTCTTGGAGCCAGTCGATACAGGATTTTGTCCTTACTGTAACTGGACTTGCTAGTAGACGGTGGGATTGGTCCCATGATTAGTCGAGGTGCGCATAAGTTGGCCTGGACACTTGAGTTATGAAAATGAAATGGACAATAGTAGCTAAAGAGTTCAACGTAGAATATATTATTATTATTATTTTTTAATTGGAAAAGTTTGCACAAAGATGAAAAGTTAAAAATAGCCCCTTTGGATGGTGAGAAAACAGAAAAAGGAAAAGAAAAGAATCCTTTCGCTTATCTGGATAATTAAACAAGACGAGAAATGGTGAAATAGATGAAAAATGAAAATGATGAATCTTTATTGGTCCATGGTGATATTTTGAGAGAAACCACAACCGTTTCTTATTTCTTACGTTGTCACAATCCAAAGGGTTTAGGAAGCAAAAAGTGTTAGGGGACACTACTCGGGGACTGTCACTATTAGTAGTTCTTTTCTTCTTTCGGTAGAACTCTGGGATGGTTGTTATCTGAAACATCTATTGAGGAGTTTTGGGAGTACTTACGCATGGCGATTAATGGGAATTTCTATTGCGGGAGTCAACGATTTCAAACCTGGTTAGCTTGTTATGTGAAGCAGAGAGCGAGTGATTACGGAAGCAAATTTTATTTTATTTTATTTCAAAAAATGACTCAACTCCAAGCTAAAAAGTCACAACAGCTATTGCTAAAGGATGTAAACTCAATTGATTGGGGGCATGAGTATGTATGTCATGTTTTTAGCAAAACAACTGAAGGTGGCTACCACTGTGAACCATTTGGACTCATACTTATTAAGCGGATAAAAAAACACTCTCTCTTATGTAAAAACGTGACGAGAGATAGCTTTAGTACAAAGAAAAAAAGGCAGTTAAAAACATGGACGCTGGATTTCTTTTTATGGGCAGCATAATTTTTTTCTCTATGAGCCTCTTTTGTATAGGGGAGAGTGCAATGGTTTGCTCATTGTGGTTAGTGGTTACAGTGAATTAGCTCTATTTTGCTTCATACTTATTCGGCAAGTTCAATTTTGTCGTGCTTGTGTAGACCGTATGATGAATATCGGTGTGCATAATTGCTAGTGCGAAGAGGCAAGGATCAGAACCAAATTGTCTGGTTCCATTCGGGGAAGCTTCTGCAACCAAATCAAGTTCATCAGTCAAGCTAGCAACAGAACATGAAGCGCAAGCGTGGAGTTGTGAAACGCAAACCAAAATTGGCTCCTGTGGTGGGTGCAAAGGAGTCATCTGGGAATATTGTCACTCTGAATACTCAAGATGACTTGGTTCCGGATGACATTAATAGTACTGAATTTCGCTCTAGGATGGAGTTTGAAAAACCACAACATGGCAGCAAAAAGACTAGGCAGCAAGCAAGTTCAAAAAAGCAAAAAGTAGTTGATGCGAACATGGAAGATAATATAAGCTCTTTTCCTGAGATGAGTGTAGGTGTTTCTGCTAATGTATCAAGGATAGCTAGGAGCATAATGAGTAAATCATCAAGGGGTTTTGCTTCCTCGATTAGAGAACCCTGTAGTACTGCACAACAGGTGCAGGGCGGAGGGGCGTGCCAAAAAGAGCCGAACTTGCCTCATGAGGAGCATCAACAAGAATTAAAAGTTGCCCTGGAGGTATATAATTTTTTGCTGACACATATTTCTGGAATCTGGATGGCATAGTTGTTGAATTCCGCAAAAATAGTCCAAGTATGAAGTGCAATTTTCAGATTAAAATAATAAAATATTCTGGTGCATAATTTTCCAAATATCTTCGCCACCAAATTAAAGATCTCAAAAGTGTATTATTTGTTATTCGAAAATTGCACTTCTGGAGTACTTTATTGCTTTACCTAGGGTTGTGATTGGCATTTGGCATATCTATATGTTTTTCCTGGAATCAATTTCGTGTATCTTGAGCTTCTTCTTTTGTCAGCTGTGCATGAAACACAAAATACTGTTTCCTCTTTCAGATCTATGCTTGAAGCATGCTTTCTACTTTTGTACTTAATGTTGAGTCATTGCATCCATTCGTAGGTGATCAGGAAGGTTATGAAAATGGATGCAGCAGAGCCTTTCAATGATCCTGTGGATCCTATTGCTCTGGGAATACCTGTAAGTGTAATATACTGATTTCTACATGCTTTAAAGGTGAATTATTTTAGGAGCTGCTTGTTAACTTTACTTTATGGCCATTGATGCGCAATATATTTGATAATGGGTCGGAAGAAATAAATTTCCTTGTAGTGCGGAGTGGGGTTTATGACTTAAATGAGACTCCACTTTGGAGAAGCTGGGTTTAGCATTGAAGAATAAGAGTGTTGGGTATTAATAATGATAGGAGATTAGTTCGCGTAATTGTTTCACATGCCTACAGTATCATCTTCCTTTGTCTTCAATTGTAAGTTGTAACTAATTTCAACTATTATTCTTTTTGAAAACTCAACTCAGTTTGTGTGGCTATGGTTAATGTGTCCTAAGATTCTGCTTCAGATTGTTGATTTATGTTAAATAAAAGTCTCACGTGTTCTTCTAGTTTCCACTTATTTTTTGGCCAGTTTGTTCTTTTTGTCAGTATAACAACTCACTCTTTATTTTCTTCCTTTATTTATGAAATAACCTCTTTTTTTTATCTGGTGGTGCTGGAACCAGGATTATTTTGATATCATTGATACACCTATGGATTTTGGCACAATATGTAGCAATATTGAAAACTGTGCCAAGTACACGAATTTGAAGGATGTTTTACGGGATGTACAATATATCTGGGATAACTGTTGCAAGTATAATAAAAAAGGTCATTATATATTGGAGCTCATGAAGCGGGTGAGAAGGAACTTCACAAAGTTATGGGCGGAAGCTGGTTTGCATATGGAAGCACAGGAGACTGATGGTGAGGCTTCATGGCTCTTTTTTATTATATTTATATGATGTCTTCCCCATGCAGAAATTGGCTAATATAGTTGTTGTTTGATCTACGTATTGAATATTTTTGTTTTCTATATAGCTGTCAACTTGGCTGTGTTATGCAACACAAAATTAAAGCTTTTCTTAAATTGTGATATGTGAAGAATGATCTCACTTCTTATTTGGTCTCTGAAACATGCTGTTGCATTCCTTGTTTAATAGCTTATTTTCAGCCTCCTCACTTTTTTTTCCCTTTTTTTTTTGAATTTGTCGATCTGGCGTTCTCTCTTCCATGTATGGAGGGTTTCCTTCCTGATTTGTGAATCTGTTCTTCTATCTTTTGAAAATGTCTTTCAATTTAGGACAATCAAGCTGTGTTGGTTTAGTTTTTTTCCTAAGACGTCATAAACGTCCGAGTTTATCGTTTGATCTTAGAGTTAAGGAGGGGAATTCAGTTGCTCAATATTGGTTTGAGATTTTGCAAATTCAGCTGTTTTGTTTTCCCTGCAGAATGTTGTGCATGGCAGCTATCTGTTGTTATTTCTCGTTAAATTGTGAAGTTTTTGTGGGGAGAGATGAATTTTGAGAAATTGTTGACTTTGACATCCTTTGGGAACTTCTCCTTGCAAAGTGTTTGCCATCATCACAGAATCAAGCCCTGAGAAGAGTATCAGCAAATACAAAACAGTGAATATTGGTCTAGAATCTTGAAATTTTTGAAAGTGTAGTGACACGCTACTGTCTATGGAAATGTGGAAAAATTGAAGGAAAATGAGAAAGAAATCAAGAATGTAGAGGAAGGAAGAAGAAATGAACTTTATTAGGTAAAAGTGGAACTCTCGTCCACGACCAAAGGAACACTCGTCCTTTGTTTACAACTGAATCAGTTAACAGAATGATCTCCTCTGCACTACCACTCTCCCTCTTATACAAAAAGTAGGAAAACAATTACAGTGATCGATTACAATGATGAAAAACAGTTACAAAATATCTAACTAACTCCCACTTGGTGTACTGGCGTGTGATCAGTAACTGTTCCCACCAAGTAACCACTTGTGTTGGCAGCCAATGAGCTCATGCCAGCTGGAATTGTAGAAGAGCTTGTATCATGTAGCACCAAAGGGGACCTATATTATACAAACGTGGTTTACAAGTTATCTGGTTCAGATTATCTGTGGAGTTTACTTGCTTTTAGACAGCTATTATATACCCTAATTCTGGCCCCACCTTTTAGAGAAGGGTCTTGCTAACGGGTGCACCATTGCACCCGTTAAGGGTGCAAAAAATTACACTTGTTAGGTCCCACTTGTACTTTAAAGTACAATTTAAAAGTACACTTGTGCTATAAAATACACAGAAACGTACATACTCATCTCCACGTGATTTGAAAAGCAAACTCACAATTATATACCCTAACTTGTAAACCACATTTGTATAATTAAAATGTTTCACCATTCATGTTGTTCTAGATACATCCGAAACTCACAACATACATATCTTCAGTTGGTTATCCTGTTATTTTATTTCGAAGCTCATCTTTTAAAGGATAATCCTGAATCCTTGGTATGATCATTTGATATTAAAGTCTGGCTTGAATAAAGACACTCTTTAGTCCAATAATCTCACTTGGGGGTGCGACCCTTATGTGGAAAGGTGATTAGCGGTTAGAGAAAGTAAGGTGGCAGTCCATGCTAAACGAATTACATCATTTTTTATACAAAACAAATGGAAATATAGTCGCGTGTTTAGTTGCATCTCTTTTGATAAGTAGCAACGGATAGTTCCAACCTTCATTTATTTCTTGGTCTCTAACCCATCAAGAAATGTCATCAATGCATCCCTGCATTATCTATGACCACTTTAATGACCATTATACACGTGTTTCTTCTCTTAAGGGCATTCACACGTACCTGCTACGGAGTCTACCGTGAGGTGCAATATTGAGCATAGGAACCCCTTGGGCTCTATTGCTAATTTTGCCAGACATCAGTATCAGGATCAGGCAGACCCTTGTGAAATTGAGCCCCATCAGCCCCAAATGAGCCACTGCCAGTCATATCAGCCCCATAAGAGACCACATACTTATCAAATGAGCTCTTGTCAACAGACTTCCCAACCACGTGCTGGCCCAAATCTTGGTGGTGCAGGTATACTGTATTTCATGGTTTATGCGGATCAACCTAATTTGTATGCTCTAGTTATTGATTGACAAGTATCACACCATTTTAAGATGTTACTGACTCCTGAGTCATGCTTATGCTTCTGTAAAGATATGCTTGCTGTATCAAGTGTCTACTGATGTTTTTCTATTTGAAAGCTCCACGTGATAAGCTAAAACTTCTTGTGGATTCTGTATTGCTACTGATGGTGGTTATATATGCAATTAGTGAAGCTCTCTATTGTCTTGTGGATCCTTAACAATCATCAACATCAGGATTTGTTACATCTAATAGTCTTATTTTGTACAACAGTAGCCCAAAGAGTGATATAAGAGTTAAGACTGATTAAGTAATCTTATAAGTTGCACCATAATCAATGGTGCATAGTTTAACTAAAGGATAGTTTCTTTTCTGAAGGATATTCACACATGACTTCTTTCGAGGGTGACATGAGACAGCGCCCACATGGGCATCGGTGGTCAGTGGATCCTATGGATGATATTTGCACCCACCAACAACAGAAGCAGACAGGCCAGAGCCAATTTCAACATTGGCAGCATCAGCCCTCATCGGGTTATAGCCAGCCGTATCGACCTCCCCAGAGACACTGCCTGTGTAACGAATGCTCTCAGCAACCACAGCCCTCCCATCTACCGGCTGGCACATTTACTGCTGGTGCAGGTATGCTATGTTTTGAGGTTCGTCTAGTTTGACCTGCGTTACTGTTTGATATTTTGTGTGGTACAGAAGATGTGTGACACCCTATTTGATGTGCCCTGCAATTGCTTTAGTTGTGGATACTCTATGTAGTTATTTACCCATAATTAATCTTGCGTGCATCATACGACAAAATTTCCGATTGCAAATGGGTTAAGTGATGATTTGCTTAATTGGAGTCAATTCAGATTGATGCGTGCATCCTCTTGATTCACTGGCAATATCTCAATGCAGTGTGTGATAAGCTGTATTTTATGCTTGTAATGCAGGAATTTTAGTGCGTAAACTTTTTTAGTTATATGTTATAGCCAGGCAGAAAGAGAAAATTTGAAGCCATTAATATGAGTAATTTCTTGCCTTAGCACATCAACTTTGATTGTGCTCTACTCTATATGGGATCTAAGCATTGACTTTGTTTTAGCGTGTCAAACTAGCAGATTTCTGTTACTGAGATTTCTCTGACTGCTCCCCCATCCATGTTATTACATGTAGTCTCGTTGGTATGTGCTATTAGTCAGTTGCTGAATGCGTCAGTGCATGCCTCGTTACTGTAGTTGAGACTAGCTACTAGTACTTTTGCAATAACTATGCACATCTATTTAACGAAGGAGACTTCTACGCATCTCCTCCTGAAGATTCCATGATAAGGAGTTCCAAACATGGAAATAGGTGCCCAGGGGGCCCTATGACTGACTACGTGAGCCACCAGCAGCAGGATCTGATAGCCCCAAGCCATAGGCATCCGCATCAGCCCCCATCTAAGCATGGCCACGATCATCATCACGCAAATGGGACTTACCAGGGCAAGCTGAGCTCCAGCCAGCTCCATCGTGGCTTTGGCCCGCCACAATATTCCCAGCCCGATATGGATATGGTTGGTGCAGGTATGTCATGTCGTACACGCCGTATTTGGAATGTGAGTTTAACTTATTTTTATGGTTCCAATCTAGGTGTTATGTGCATTTGAACAGGGCTAGCTGCATCTTGATTATGCATATTGGATTTCAACCATTGATTCATGTCAACCTCTTGCTCTTCATACAGCTTTGTGTTAAATAAATTGATAAATTACACGTGGAAAATGCCATCAAGTGTCTACCAGCAAGTTTGTTTTAGTTCTGTCAAGTGTGTGCCCCTTTCTATTAAAGCCAAATCCTGTACCTTATCGTAGTTATCCTACACTCGCTGTTGTAGGACAGCTCCGGCCATCCTGGTCAATCTAATTTTTGTTGTAGATCAGTATTGTGGGAATTACTGGAGCAAAACACCTTAAGAAGTACATATTAGACGAAAGCAGATAGGATAATTGCAATTGAATTGGTGACGGGAGATAATATTTTTGTACGAATTGTAGATTGGAGGATTGCATGACCATATTAAAGGGGAATTTTGGGTCAAAATTTTCAAATAGTGTAAGATTGACCCACAGGAGTGAATAATTATAGGTGGAGGATTTTACAGTCATGGAGACAATAATGAGCGAGATACTGCAGGGTTCATGGTGGATTTGGTTTTGGTGAGCAAAATGAGGCGGGAGAGGGCGTTTGAGATTCATTGTCTCTTTTGATCTTATGGTAACCAAGTAACCAACGCTTCTGTAAGTCCATGATTGACTACATCAGCCCTAAGGAGGATCAAATGTTCCTCAGAACCAGACCTCCGGGTTTCACACTGCTTTTCAAATGATATAATGATTATACTAATCCCGAACTCTGCATTCCTTTTCCATTCCCCTGGACCATTACTATTTTCTAACACAAAGAAAGGTGCCTTGTGCTTGTGCAGAGTTGACCTGTGGCTCAAACCATGCTTTATCTACTTTTTTCTTGTTGCCTATGAGACCACATCTCTCTCTCTCCAGGATCTCAGTTAAGTTAGTTTGGAATCACGTAATTCCTAACAGTTACAATTTTTTTGTACCATTCACCTGATATATTATGCCTGCATCTAGGGTCTCAGTTGAGTTAGTTTGCAATCACGTAATTCCTACAAGTCATGAAATTTTTGTTCCATTCACCTGATATATTTTACGTCTGCATCTGCCGGCAATTTGTTACTTACTCGCATTATGCATCTAGACTGATTTGCCTATTAAAAATAGAAAATATTCTGATCAGTGCTATATGTTAATAGCTTTCAAGCCGCCTCATTATTTATGCAGACTTACTGCTATATCTTATTGCTTTTGTAAAACCTTTACACGTCTTTAATACAGGAGACTTCTGCCCTTCTCCTCCTGATGAATCCATGATAAGGTGCTCCAAACCGTCCAAACGTGGGCCTAGGTGCCCAGTAGGCCCCATGACAGACTACATCAGCCACCAGCAGCACGATAAGATAGCTGCAAACCATATGGATCCCTATCAACCCTCATCTAACTATGGCCAGGAACATCTCCCCCACAAGCAGACTTCCCGGGGCAAGCTGAGCTCCAGCCAGCTGCATGCTGGCTTTGGGCCACCTCAACATTCCCAGCCACACAAGGAAATGGGTGGTGCAGGTTGGTTATGTCATATCTGATGTGCATTTGTACAGTGCTAGTTGGATCTTAAACTATGCTCTGGTATGCCTATTTCCATGTCGGTTGCCACTATGGTCGGAATCTAATTATAGTCCATCAGCTTCACGGAGCTTGTTCTGTATAACTTGATAAATTAAGTGCTGTGGCGAAGCCATTCAATAGGCCCTACCCACAGTTTGCTAGTTACCCCTACATATGCTTATAAATATTGAGGGTGGTATTTATAGGTTTTCAAAAACTTTGGAGGTAAATAAGTAACTTGAACAAATTAAAACCCTTTCTATCTATTTCAGACTCTCATGTCACTAACCATTTGACAGAAAAAATTCTTATCAGGATTTCAAATACCAAGTCCATTTTGATAACTTTAGATAACCAATTAAATATATTGAAATTTACAGTTCGAGGTTTTTCTTTTACAAGGTTCTGATGTAGTGCATTTAATGTAGTAATGTTATGTTGTGTCCTTAATGTTAGTGGGTATAAATTGTCTTGGGAGTCTTTCCTTTAGTAGCTTTTATTATTTCAAGAATAGAACATTGCTCTTTGTATCCCATTTTGGGAGTTTCTCTCTCTACATTTCTCAATGGACTATTTGGTCAGCATTAGGTTCGGCCCTCCTGAAAGGAAATTCTGGCTCCGTCGGTCCGCCCTGATTAAGTGTGGAAGATGCCAACATTTGCTTCTATACAGCCTAGTTTGTTTATTGTTCTCCATTGCATGTCCCTTTTAATTAAGCCAAATCCTATACATTTATCTGCTACATTTGTTATTCTTATTTGCTTCTTACCTTTCTAGGACATCTTCGGATACACTGTTTGTCTGGCAACACAATCCTTTCAAATATATAAAAGGTGTTATAATTACGTTATACCAGAAAAGATAGACAGAATTTTGTAGGATTAGTGATAGCTAAAACCTTGAGGACAATGTAGTCTAAATTTCTATGAAAATAGATGGGATATTTTAATTAAACTTGTTGATTTTGATAATTAGTTAGTGTGATTATTTTCCTACACATTCCATGTCTGATTCGATGACAACATGAAAGGGTAATTTTGGGGAACCAATGGATGAAATGGTGCAAGGTTTATCCAGAGAGAAAATTGTAGGTGGAGATTCTGATGGTCAGGTAGGAAATAATAAGCAAGGTGACGAGAGGGTAAGTGCAAAGGCAACAAACACTTCCTGGTAAACAAGGCTTAGTTTGATTTGGTTTGGGTACAAAATGTGTTGATACTTCCATCCACATTGATAACTTGCACTCCTCAGTCCTGCACACATCACTGGTGGCTGGGTAATTGGTTAAATCAGGATTGGGTAACTTATCACCTCTTTAGCCACCTGTACATCTGCCTCTGCTATGCTGTAAGGTACTCCCATCCTGCATAGTCCATGACAAGGTGCACCAAGAGTGAGCTTAGGTACTGAGTGGGTCCCATGAGTCCGTAACTCTATACATCAGCCAGTTCAGATAACCCTCTGTACCAGACCTCCCTTATGGAGACTAACCTGGGCATAGTTTTTCATGTGCTGCTACTTTGCTTTTCAATGCTTGTTTGTGCTGGTTGGAAGAAGCTTTCAGCTTTGGCTGCTTATAGAGTGTTGCATGGTGCTATCTTTGCTTTAGTATTTAGATAACCAAATAGGTGCTAGACCTTTCCAAATGCTATAGAGACGATACTTATCCTCAACGCTAATTCCTTTTTTCGCTGATTCAACTGGAGCATTACAGTTTCCAACACTATTAACACAATGCTGCCTTGTGCAGGTGCAGAGCTAGCTAACGTGCTTTGTACAATTGTCTCCAGTTTTCGGTAAAAAAGAAGAAGAACTACTAACTTCTTTCTGTATATGATCTCAACTGAGTGAGTTTAGACTTTGGAATCAGGTGGATTACTTGAAGTAACAAAACGCTTATTGTGACATTAACCTAATAATTAAGTCTTCATCTACCCGGAAATATCTTACAATAGTCTGGTCTGTGCTATTCAGTAGATAGCTGAATGCATCAGTGCATGCTTCTGTAATTAAAATTGCAGACTAGCTACCATACCCTATTGCTTTTGCAATAACTGTGCACATCTTTGATGAAGGAGACTTCTACTCGTCACCTCCTGAGGAATCCATGATAAGGAGCACCAATCGTGGGCCTAGGTGCCCAGCAGGCCCTATGACTGACTACGTCAGTCGCCAGCAGCATGATCAGATAGCACCAAACCATATGCAGCCCGTATCTAACTACCGCGAGGAGGATCATCCCTCCCAGGTGCATTCTGGCTTTGACCCACCACAACATTCCAAGCCACAAACGGACGTGGGTAGTGCAGGTATGTTATGTTGGAGTCGTATGCTTCATATTAGACTATGAGTTTGGCTGGTTTTTATACAACCAACTCGTATATTATCTGCATGTGAACCAGGCAAAGTACATCTTAAATCATGTTTCAGTATGTTCTTTTCCAATTAGGATTTCAATCATGTTTGGACTCACATTGGCCTCAGGCAGCTTTGTGCAGCTTATTATACATATAACTTGGTAGACAATTGAATCAGCCCACGATTTATGATGTAGCAGCTTTACCTATTTGTCTCATTGGCAATTGCATGCCCCCGATTTAATCCAAATCATATGACTTATTTTTCTTTTGTAGTCAGTATGCTTATTTGTAGGACATTTTTTTGCCACTGGGGTCCTCGGGACCTTTCACAATATTATTCTTATCATTTTCGTTTTAAATCTGCGAAGTTGTTTCAACATCCCACTTGTATATTACTTGTGAAACAAAAACTAGTTTAAATCACGAGTGGGGTCACCCATCCCCTCTCTAGTTGTCTTTACGTCTGCCTATCTCGTATGTTTAGGGAACTCCCCACCTCCTGCGGAGTCTATGATACGGTGCACGAAAACTGGTCCTATTGTCCCAGTGGTCAGCCACGAGCATCAGGATCAGATAACCCCTAGCCAAATGCAGCTCGAACAGCCTCAGCAGAAGACTGGCGGGGGCCCACTTAGCTCTACTCAACCAGAGCCTTCTCACTCACAAGCTGATGTGGATGGGGGTACTGCAGGTATTTTATGCCAGGCTTGTCATATTCAGTTTTGAATTTGAATACTTTCCTATGGTTTCAACTTAGCCATTATGTGCCTGATTAATCTTCCTTTTTTTTCCCGCTCTCTTTGTTTTTAAATAGATTCTAGCAGCACTAGGAGAAGGAAGACTCGTGGTCGTGGCCCGACACGGTGCCTTGATGTATGGAATATGAAGGGTAAAATACCTATTTCCACCAATGAGTTTGGGCAGCCTATTGGTGTTGAGGCTCCCAAACTAGTTAATTTCCTTGGCACCATTGCACGAAATGGGCACATGGCGCCCCTTAATTACGTCGACTGGCGAGCACTTCCGGATGAGAGGAAGGAGACAATGTGGCAGCAAGTTCAGGTATTGGAGAGCTATTTCTGTATATGTAATTGAACTTTTTAGTTGTCTTATATGTGGGGTTTGTCTGTGTAGTCAAAATTTGATATTGAACCACAAAGCAGAAGTTGGGTCCTGAAGTCTATTGGCAATAAATGGAAGAACTGGAAAGCTCTCTTAAAGGCTACGCGTTATACTCCCCATAAGACCAATGAGGGGAGGCTGGCAGACCTTGATGAGAGGGTCCTTCCGGATCAGTGGCGGATCCTTGTTTCATATTGGAACTCCAAAGAGGCAAAGGTGCAATTTGAGAGATTGTTGCAGAATTCACTTTCTACTATTATGCTTTCAATTTGCTAATATGACGCCATTCTTAAATCTATTTTGACTAGCCATTTTGACGTTTTTCGCCGGCAATTCCATCCATTGGTGTTTTGCAGACCCGCAGTATATTAAATAAGACCTGTCGCTCTTTCCAGAAGATAAACCACGCAACTGGTTCAAAGAGTTTTGCGCGAGTGCGTGAGGAGCAGGTAGCTTTATGACTTTTAGAACATAAAGTTGGTTTGTTGCCATCTGAGGAAAGTAGTGCTAACAATTGCTGTTCAATGAGTCCAGCGTGCGAAGAAGCCTGATGGGAAGGAGCCAACCAAGGCAGAGCTATTCATAGTGACACGTACTCGCAAAGATGGGCGGCCTGTGAATGAGGAGTCGTCTGCAATAATTGTATGTTCCGGCATCTAATGATGCAAGTTAATCTTTGTTTGAAGCGCTATCGACAAATTGTTTATTCTTGGAAATGCATTAGTGTTATTTGTTGAGCCATGTCAGATTCATGGGTAGGAGGGCACGATTAGACCATATGCTCCTTTTGTCCTGCTTTGTGGGATTATTTTGTCAGATGGCAGGGGCGGGGCACCTTATTTGGGGGATTCCTTATTCCGGGTGAAACTTGTTTTGCAGTAAGTAATCACGGGTTAAGTTATCTCACCTACTCCTATTTGTGAACACCTACTGTGAATCAAATGATAGCCATATTAACCAAACCAAAACTAAATAGAGCTTCAAGTCCCAATCAATTGTGGTTGGCTGCATGTATCCATTTTTCACATTGAGCTGTTGAGGGCATCGTGTTCCATGATATTCAAAAAACCTAGGTGGTTTTGAACTACTGACTCTAATGTCAATTTTGGTCTACCCCTCCCTTAACCTCCCCCGTAATCATGTCACTTCTCCTAACTACTGCATTGGTAAAGTTGGGGATAGATATGTCCAAACCACCTGAAATTTGTTCTCTCATCTCATCTTGTATTGGTGCCACCCCTACCATTCTGCGAATGTTCTTGTTTCTAATTTTGTCTCATAAAATCGGTCTACGATATCTAGATTGTATAGTTATGATGTTTTGTTCTTTGTTGCAGTCAAAGCTTCGTGAACGAGCTGCTCAAGGGCAGGGGACCTCGGAAAACGTTATTGTTGATGATGACGTCTTCCATCAAGTGATGGGACGAGATAGACATGGTCGCGTGCGCACTTTCGGGTTGGGTCCTGCCCCATCGCATCTTGGGGGCCCCAAACCAAGTCATTCTGAAGCCTTAAAAATGGTGTCAGAGGCTAATACAGAGGTGCGTGAGATGAAGGAGAGAATGGTGACCATGGAACAGACTTGTGCACAGATGGCAGCCCAAATGGCAACCATGATGTCAATGATGTCCGCCATGCAGAAGAAGTCGCCCAACAGGCATCCTCCTAGTGTAAGTTGATTAACCGTGTCAGCCTTGTGCATGCTGGGCGGTTAACATTTTAAGGCTTATTCTTACATTTACGGACTGTTTGGTTCACATTGGTTATTTGCTTCTTTCTTATTAGTATGTGACCAGCAGAATAAAGAATAAGCAAAAGGTTTGGCAACCACTTCACTTATTTGAAATAGGGAAGAAAGATTCTCTTAATAAGCAATTTAGCAACTTAGCCCAACCAAACAAGCTTATATTGTAAGAAAGTAAGCAATTAAGCAAATAAGTAACCCAACCATAGATGCTAGAAGTTGCGGCTCTCATTTCAAACTTCAATCTGTCTGTTATCATTAGGTTGCTGATGTCTCTGGCAACTCTGAGGAATTGCAGCAGCCACAGGTATATTGATAATCATTTCGCCTGTTGTTCGATCTCTTTAGATGAATAAAGGAACTAGTACTACTTTTGTGTTTTTTTTATTATTTATTTTTATTTATTTTTTATTTTTGTTTGTTTTTGTTTTTGGGTAATTTTAACGATCAATTACTTGATTGATGAAATCAGGGATCTGAAATGACAAGAAGAACCACAAGATCTAGCAAGGTAGTATATTACCGTCATGGGAATGAGATTGCATGCCTGCATGTTTTGTTTTATATAGTGTGTCCTTTTCCTGCATTCTGGTGATACAAGTAGTACTTCTCTAGGCATTACGTTCACCGTAGTTGGACGGCTGGCTGACTTTCTTGTTTTAAAGGCTAGAAGTCAGTTTATGAGGGTGCAAAATTGTGATCTTTACTCTCGAACCCATGCGTTGAGACTATTTCTGATAAGGCATCCTTGTGTTACAGTGCACATCATGTAAACTACGTTTTCTGTTGAGCTGAATGGATCATTAATTCAATTTCTCTCTGGTTTCTCAATTCTGCTTGCAGTCAGTTTCTCGAAAGAAGTGAGGCTTAGTTGATTGCACCTTCGTAGCAGTCGATGTGCTGATGCATTGATGGTGATCCGAACAGAAGTGATGCTACTTGTGTGTAATGTAATGCTTAATGTCAGTTGTGATATAAAGTTCAAGACGGCCTTTGATTTTGCCTTTCTATCAGGTTAAAACTGTTTTGCCTTTCTATCAGGTCAAACTGTTTGTTAATTAAGGGTTCCGTTACATCAACTGGTAGAAACTTGGGACGTAGGAAGTTCACTTGGATCTTTAAATGACTTTGTAAGTGACAACTGCATAAAACTGCAGAAAACCGTGTCTTTGTTTTTATGAAATGGATTTTAAGGTCTATGAGCTAGTACATTTTCATTTATGACCAGCGAGCTCTAAGTTTCTCAATTTCACTTGGTTATCGTACGTACAAATGGATGTCTTACTAGCATCGCTCATGTAGCAGGGGACCTTGTTATATACAAGGAGTTTGTGTGGTGGCTGTGGTACTGGGGATGAATTAGAAGAAAACTGCTTGTTTTTATAGTGATGTTAATGCAACAAGGTTTTCGCGATAAAATTTGGTGTAACGAGTGAAATCTGTCGATTCACTGGGTACACCAAAAGATATGGAAGTATTATGGTATATAGTTATTTGATAAGTGACGGGATTTTCAAATCACTCACAAATTTCACAATACATCTTACGTATGTTTACAGCTTAAGCACTGTGATTTATATCATAGTTGCATACGAATCCATATTTTTCCCGTCATCTCTTGCCAAATCCCGCTAGAAACAAAAAAATGGGAGCTACTACACTTGTCACTCATATGTTACCACCTCCCTCCCAAAATATTTGTCTGGTCTGCAAAACGAGGACATGAAAATAATACGTTTTCTGAGAAATTCAACATCAATGTGTGGGTTTTACACATTCGTGTGCATAAGTGCATACACAAACAGTGCAATATATTTACATGGAAGTAGCAAAACTCCTAGCGTGGGTGAATCTGATCAAAGGCAAAACAAGAAGAAGAGAACGCGAAAGTACATATCTCCAGGAAACTAAGGGCAGGGTCCCAAACCATATAATTGGTCACTACCATAGCACCGTACGTACAATCTGCATCCCACACTGATACCTGGGACCTGAAGTGCGTGATCCAAGCCGTAATTATGTTCATCTCAAAATTAATAGTCGAGATTTCAAAAGTTATCCGGCAGGTAAGATAATTGTAACATATTATTAAGCTCAAGCAATCATCAAACAAGCCACGGAACGGCCCAGGCAATACAACTTTAGTATCCAAGGATACAAAACAAACGAAAATCTATACGAGGACGTAACTGGCAAGTACAAAACATAAATTGCACACAATGTATAGATTCAGGAATGAAAAATGGAACTAGAAGCCAAACCCATCTCATACTTATCTTGTAGAATACTTTTAGCAAATGTGGACAATTAAAAACACTTTGGGATGACTCGGATTCCACACTGATTTTGAATCCATAACAAGATTTGAACCGAAAGAGAATGATTGATTGGTGGGTTTGGAGTTTATTAGTACTACGAGGCCATCCAGAACGGACAAAGGGTCCCTGCTATGCACTAGGTGCATGGTACGGTGCCATGCACCCCATCTGGCCCGTTGTGAAAATGCAAGCAATGGCTCTCACATGGGGTTGGATTTTATCCGAGCCGTGCATTTTCGCAATGGATGACCGGATGGGTGCATAACACGGTGCCATGCACTTAGTGCACAGCAGGATCCCCCAATCCCATAAGGAACACCCCACAAATCTAATTATGTTTCACCATGTTCTATATTATAATTTTGAAGCTTCTTGTTTATTATGCTTATAAATTCATGTTGCTTGACACCAGGCAGGGTGGGGTTCATATGCGCAATATTGAATTATAATTTCATGATCCAAGAAAAGTTTGGTATTAGCATCAAATCACAGGTATCGACTGAGTCACAGTTTTATTAACGGTGCCAACGGCTGAAAAATTAATCATGTAAAAGTCCACAACATCTAATCAAGTTCAAAGCAGAATGATACAAGAAATGAAGGTTAGAAGGATACATGATATCCCCGAAAGTATCTAGGAAAGAGAAATGAATGGCTCAGATTCTAGGAAAGAGAAATGAATGGCTCAGATTTATTTGAGCCATTCATTTTCTTAATTTGAGCCATTCATTTCCCTTTGTTGGATACTTTTGGAGGTACTTTTCATGTATCCTAGTAACATTTTTGTTCAAGAAAGAGGGTTAGTAGGATACATGAAAAGTATCCCCGAAAGTATCCAGGAAAGAGAAATGAATGGCTTATATTTATTTGAGCCATTCATTTTCTTAATTTGAGCCATTCATTTCCCTTTCTTGGATACTTTCGGGGATACTTTTCATGTATCCTAGTAACATTTTTGTTCAAGAAAGAGGGTTAGTAGGATACATGAAAAAGTTTCCCCGAAAGTATCCAGGAAAGAGAAATGAATGACTCAGATTTATTTGAGCCATTCATTCCCTTTCTTGGATACTTTCGGGGATATTTTTCATGTAAAAGTATCCCCAAAAGTATCCAGGAAAGAGACATGAATGGCACTGTTCCAACTAACGAATGCATTAACATGCCTAATTATTCCACCTTAATACACAATCTGTTGCTTAATCTCTGTCAAAGAAGTTACCAGTACTAACCAAATGGGATGGAAACGTGCCTGATTCCACCTTAATACACCATCAATTCCTTAATCTCAGTCAATGAAGTTACTAACCAAATGGGATGGAAACGTGCATTTTAGAGCGATTGGGGGCAAAATAGGATGTATTTACTAATTGCAGGAACTTAATTAAATCAAATACAAAATGGGATTTAATTTTGTTTACCCTCTTAATTATTACCCTCTCTTCTATTGGTTGAGGTAGTATTTTTTTTTTATCAGAGAATCATTCATTCATTTCATATAAGATTTCAAACAAAATACATGAGTGAAACCCAACTACCAAATACAAGACACAAGCACAAACCACATAGGGTGTATACAGGTTCTGGATTGTCGTATTGCACGAAGCAGACCAACACAAGGTGTCGGCATAGAGTCCATCTAAATTCAGTAGAAGAGCATCCCAAAAGGAGAGCCCAGCTCACCTCATTGACAGTAAATTTGATGAAATCTTCACACCACCAAACCACCTGAAAAACTGGACAAACCAGTCCAGAAAAACAAAACCAAAAACTACAGAGAAAGCAAGACCAACAAAAACTAAAATCAACAAATCAAAATCCAAATAGACTAAGCTGCCCGGAATCCCCTCACCGAGTTGAGCCGAGTCAACCGAGTTGCACTGAGATGAGTCGATCATTTCCCACCACAAAAACCCACCGGATCTGGGGAAGCCAGACTGGTTCTACGAGTCGAGCGAGAACCGCCGGCAAAAACTCATTTGCTTAGCAAGTCCTTATTGCTCCGCCACACGCCGCCGCACCAGCACATCGTGCTTATGGAAGACGGAAAGAGGACCGAACCACACCTATACAAGGACCAACAGCCGCAGAGAAAAAATGGAACGGCAACACGAACACACAAAATGGGGAGAAAGATGAGGGGAAGGAGAGAAAGGGGTATTTAAGAAAAGTGAATAAAATCACACTTTACAAAATGTGTTTTATGCCCCACTTGTGTGGAAAAATACTTCGTTTTTGGTTTAGTGAAATTTCGGAACAAAACAAATACTCTTGCATTTTATCTTTCCTTGTACTTTTGTTCAAAAGAATGGAAGTAAAACTTTGTAACTCCATATAATGAAGACGAAGTATTTTCTTGTTCATGTATGTAGCATGTGGAAATTGCTCATCAACAAAGATGGACGCATAAGTTTAATATTAGGGGGGCGAATGGAGAATATTTTTATCACATATGAAAAGTGTTGAGTTTGGACTTCAACAATAATTTACAACTATCAATTTACCATCTGCAACATCTCCATCCTTGACGAACAAATACAACTTTTCGCAATTTAAAAAAGAAATTATATATGAAACTGACTAGAAATGAATGAATTACTGTATTTACCCACATAATAAAAAAATTCCAATTAATCTTGCCTCTAAATTCAAAAGTCAGTTTTTGTTTCACCTAAAGTTACCCAAACGAGAAAGCTTTAAAACGAAACGCCTCCCTTTATATTCCAATTAATCTTGCCTCTAAACCTACAATTAGCTCCTAATTCTCGAGTAAATTAATAACAATTGACAATTGTTTTGGTGGTTGTTTGCCCCGCTTGGGTGCCGTTTTACCTCCCTGCGTGGAGTGTTTTCCACATTGCATCTGTGCCTTATGCTTAGGGCTGAGCTAGGTTCATGTCATATGCTAGTTGTTTTAGTTCATTCCTATATTATGTGATGTAATCTTTCTGCCTTCGGGCTGTGAATGAGAACTTGAAATTTTCAAAAAAAAAAAAAAGAAAAGAAAAGAAAAGGGAGGAGTCACATTATAGGATTGTGGTGTTGCATCCGAGCCCTTGATTGCGCAAACAATGGTACTAATTTCATCTCAGTGCTTGCATGATCCAAGCTGTCCATTGCCGATATGAAATTCAAGCCGTTAATTTTTTATCTGAGATCAACAGTCGGATGCCGCACTACAAGATTGTAGCGCTTCCCTTAAAGAAGTGCTTGCTGTTCTACTAGTTGGCAATAAAATGGGAAAAAGGAAATATGAACATCTGTGGTAATTGCTCAAAGTTTGGCTCAAGTTTCTCCTCTTGATCAGTTTAGTGCACTTGTTACGCCTTTTTTTAGGTCAATCATCAACGCTTCCATACATAAATCGATACAATCATATTTGATCATCAAAAGTTGCAAAAATGCAAGCACCAAAATATACAAAAAAGACAATTTTATTAACGTACTGAACATAATCAGTAATTCTCAAAGGGGAAAAAAAAAAATAAAAAGAGAAAACAGTAGGCCATTATTCTACGCCGAATCGAAAAATCGGAGAGATTCAAATTGAAGAGTGTATCCCCAATATACCTAGATTGTTGTTAGCACCGCTACTACGTCCTATGAAAATGCAAAATCAAATAAGGTGATTTCTTAACGTTGTGAGAACTTGGGAAGAGAATTGTCTAGTAAACTTTGTGTGATAACTTTGTAGGCTGCTTCTGTTGGATGAATCCCATCCCAAAGCATGTATTGAGAAGGGTTCGGACAAACGGGCGTGAATTGAGTGCATAATCCGCAACATCCTACATTAGTCACCATGAAACCTGTTGCACAAAACATAATCATTTAGTCCTCGAGAAATTCGATGAGGCACTTGATTGTCCGGGTCAGGTGACTACTCTGCGCCAATTAAAAACTGTGTGTGTATATATACACGCGAATGGTAAGTGAAAGATTAATGTCTTACCGTATTCTAGAGGATTGGCCACCATGTTAACGAGTGGGGTGAAGAAATCTGCATAGATGAGTTTGCTACCGGGAAGGGATGCCTGTAACTGAGTCAACATCGCGACGAGCTTGTCGTTGTAAGATTGGGATTCTGGAAATGGAGGAAGCCCTGCTATGAGCATGCTACGACAACCTTGATTGTACAATTCCTGCATGTTCACAATATGTCTCTTGGTTAGTAAATAATACTACTACCCTATTATTTTACTTCTGTCACACTCCATTTAAAATTGGATATTTGTAGAAATATGATCATGCATCGGCCAATATGGGACAATGTTGAAGAAAAGAAAATATCATGCCAGAAGTCCAATAAAAATTCTATTTACGGGGAGAGAGAGAGATTTAAATATCGGCCGATATGTAGCGGTTTTTCAAGGGACCGATACCGATATTGATTGATATACGGTCCGATACAGGCCTAAATCGTTTGATATTTGACTGTATCACCGATACGGATACGTGTCCCGATACCGAGATTTAAAACACAGAGAGAGAGAGAGAGAGAGAGAGAGAGATGCTTAACCTTAACAAAGGCTTCGACCCTTTTAAGGATGAAATCATGATATCCACCAATAACGGGGAACTGAAGCCTCCTAGCACCACCACTCAAGTAGCTGATCATAATATCGTTACTTCCTGATGTAACAACCACCAAAGAACCATTGATTATGTTTGTAGCTTCTTCTTCACCAACAGCCCCCTTGAGCTTCTCAATGTACTTGCTCAAATACTCCGTTTGTTTGGAGACCGGAATTACCCCACTCATAGCCGTAGTCATGTCATCGTACCCTGACCCTGCCGATGCAAAACAAACACCCGTTCGGAGTTCGTCTTGTGACAAATTCGGGTCGAGAAAAGGAGGGACAGTGTCCTTGATCCCTAGGGCCGAGGCTAAGAGATCCGATACGAGCTTCCCATTTGAAAACCTACCCGTCGGGATTTTACCGGGAAAGTTTTGGCCGTAGGGCACGTGGTTGGCTCTTACGACCGTGGGAATGAAGTTATTATTTCCGGTGTCTAGCAACGAATCACCGAAAATAAGAATGGCTGTAAACCTCGGCGATTTGGTCGTGTCGAATGTCGTGGCTGTGATGGAGCAGAGTTGCACTAGGAGGAGGAGGTAAAAGAATGAAGAAGCCATAGGTAAATTCTGTTTTTTTGTTGTTATGTTATTATGCTTTTGAAGTGTTTTTGTAACCCATGTATATATAGGTGTTAGTGTAAATGTTCATTTAGTAAATTTGATTAGAATTACCATAAGAGATTTGAAAATTGACCCTGATTTAGTTATTTCCGTTTAATTTGGCCAAATAAAAACATAAACCTATAACATCAATGTTCTTCAATTTCATTGAATTTTGTAGTTTAATTATCGGTTATGGCCTTATTGGTTTTATGACTTCATTTTTTTTTTATTTTTTTTAGCTTAATTATTGGTTATGGCCTTATGGGTTTTTATGACTTCAATTTTGTCAAATTTTGTAGTTTAATCTTGCCCGTCCATAAGTATTTTGGACAACCTAGATTTCTCCCTCCCTCTACCCCCCCTCCAAAAACACTTTTTGACGGCCGATGTGCACGTTTGGTACCATCACGTGGTACTAGCCTGCACCCAAAATTTTCTCTACAGAAATAGATTGTGTCAGTGTCATCCTTCGACTTTTGACAGCCTAGCCAAACTGATTGTTTGTATTTTTATTTTTTTTTGGATAACTTAGGTGTCCGAGCAAGTTTACCTTCATCTCGAATAATTTTGAAGAATCACTTACCGTCCACCATCAAGGACCCAATTAAAACCCAAGCACAAGTGATCGTTGATGTCAAACCTACAAAATTTGAACTACGTAACTGATTTATTTTGAGTATCATGTAGGAATGTGTCACATATATGGTAGCCCTGGCATCCGTTAATATCTTCTGAATTGGATTAATATCCGCATTATAGCTATGCCACTTTCCAAATAATATTCCACAAGGATTTAGCACTAATTTTTGACTTTGGAAAGGAAATCATATTGTTATTCCAAAATGAGTGCCAAATAAAGAACTATTTTTAGAGTGAGGTTTTCTAGCACATGTATTTATTCACCGTTAATTTAGGAATCAAAACGGATAAATTGAAATGTTATTCAGTTTTCACTGTATTGTTGATAGCTCTCTTGGAAGTTGCAAATGTTATTAGTAACAGAAAGTCTAGGTATCCAGAAAATATGCAGAATTTAAAATCCAATGGTCAAGATTATGGGTACTTGCAAGTTTTTTGTTGAGTGGTGAATCTAGACCATTGAATTTCAAATTTTGGATACTTTCTGGGTATCAATTCTGGGTACGTAGTAGTGGTTATTAGTAAATAATTGAGCGATTAACCCTTCTACATATGCCTTTTTGTTTTGTTTTTTCTGAACCCCCTTCTACATAAGCTCGAACCTCAAATGTTCTTCGAAAAATGCTAGACCTCCAACCGCTTGAACTGAGAGCCTAATCCAGTACACTGACTTACTGACTAAATTAGTTTATTGCACTTTACGAGATATATCATTCTCTCATAATATATCAATCTAATTTCTCTCAATAAACTAGTTTCACTGACTTGTTGCCAACAAAGGCAATAAGTCTGTTTTGTGGAACACACCCGAATTTTGTCATTATTTCAACTTTCCTACACTCTCAAATGCATGGTTCCCTCTTACAATTCGAAACGCTTTCAAATTCAAATCCAAATCAAAATTTGTCATTTTGACCACTTGATGACTCTCTTGCAAGTTACAAGTGTGTATTAAGACCACAATAACATGCAGACGAAAGGCAAGTTGCAACGTATAACTAAATAGACTACAAAATCTGATCTGGCACTACACATTAATTGGAAGACTCCCCATCTTCTTCATTCTGGCAATTCAAGTTTGTATTTCGAATAGCAACCCATGTTACTAAATTGCCTAAATTCAATGGAAAAGGCTACAATACACACTCCTTATTTGTTGTGTATGATACACACCCCTATAAAAGTTACGAATTCTTTTGCAAAAGTTACGAATTTTTTTGTAGAAGTTAGGATTTTTTTATTTATTTATAAAAGTTACGAAACACACCAAAATGTTATGAATCATAGAAAATGTTACGAATCATATTGTTGAAAAGTTACGAAAAACTAAAAAATGTTACAATTGCCGATGAGGTGACACAATCTGGACCGTACAATAGGTGCATATGGTACACCCAAATAAGGGGTGTGTATTGTAGTCATTTCCAAATTCAATACCCTTTCCAGTGCCGGCTCATTAATATTGGAGGCCTGAACGGACTCATTAGATGAGACCCACCATGTATTTTGCATAATAAAAATTGTCAACACATATCTTCATAAAAAAATCATTATAAAATGTTTATCATTAATTACACAAATTTAAACATATATTCATGCAAAAATAAACAACCATTACATTATATAGGAGGTCTACATGTTTGGGAGCCCCTTTTTGTTTACATTTTTGGAGGTTCCCAAGAGGTGGCTTCATTAGCTTTATGCCATGAACCAGCCCTGCTCTTGTCATCTTGGTGACTCAATGGCGGATACCAGAAACAACTACGTAAAACACTATAATGAAATGCAACCATCGAACGAAAAGGACTTCCCTGGCCAAATTGAATCACAAACTTTACACGGTTCCTCACATGAATCACAACTAACTCAGCTTTATAAAAGTCAGATTTTTCTAAAGTTGTCGTGACAGAAAATAAAATCGTACAAACTAATAAATAAATTACTTGTCGAGCTACGCTTCAGGTTTTGCACGCAACACAATTGACAAGAAAATTGATAAAGCCACATCAGCAAATAAATTACATTTACTCTGTAATCGGTCCGGGTGGTAATACTAATTCATGATCCATAGTCAAAATTCAGAGGTGACATTTGACTGCATCATGTTTATGTACAATATATAAAAACTAGCCACCCCAACAATCGTCTGGGAAAATCATCCTTGATTTCTTATCTTTCTTTTAACGCTTCCCAAGTATAAAAAAAGAACAAAACAACATAGAAAACCACTGGCGGAGCTATGTGGGGGCTGGGTGGTGCCCCGGCCCCCCCGCACTTTTTTAAGTATATATAAATATGATATATAATTTTCTAGTATTATATCAATTTTTAATATAAAAGCTTCTTAAATCTTGTTAAAATAGGTTTGATTTAGTAAAGTAATGGTTATTTTACATTCTAATTTCTCAAATTTGTTCATAAACAAATAAATAAGCATGTGAGTGTTATCGCAACATAAAGAAGTAATAGACCAAAATGATTCATATACTTTTGCCGCATTAGGCTACAATAATTTCAATGTGCAAAAATGTATTAAATTAGAAAACTAAAACTCAACGGCATTTTATGTTTACTTGTACACGAAAACATGTCTATTACATCGGCCCCCCTCGATTGGAAATTCTGGCTCCGCCAAAACCAAAAGAGAAGGAAAGGGGAAAACAAAACACTGTTCCGTGGCAACATGAGTAATTACTGTTGAGACGGGTTTTGAATAGCCAGATCCTGTTGTTCGAATACCAACCAGGCATAAGGAATGATAGCGGCCAAACAATCAGCGAACATGCAAATTATCCTGGAAACAGTACTTGTAAGAGTTGTGGATTGGGTATTAGTCATAGAAAAAGTAACCAATGAACAGGGGAAAACTTGCCACCTCAATTTCCAATCAAGCACCTAATACGGATTGCTTAGCCAACAATGGGCTACCCTATTACATGGATGCTTAGCATGGATAAAATTACAAGAGGAAAAAGGAAGAAACAAGCTCTAAACAGTCCGAGATGATAGAGCTACAATCAGAAAACGACTTCCTCTCTTGAGTGAGAGCCCGAACAACCTTGCGGAGTCACCTACAACGATAATCTTCAAAATATTTCTGTTAGTCACTGAGCTTAAACCTTCATGAAAGCCCAAAGCTTCAGTCCATCTTGAGGTGTAAAAACCGGTGAAAGGATAGAGAATGCCCCAAAAATCTTTCCAAGATGAAGTAGTTTCCCATAACTGTAGTAGGACCAGCTTCAACTGTACATAGCAAAGCCAACTCCCCGAGATGAATTCCACTAACTTCTTAGTCTCATAATTGAGGATTTCGAAAGAAGTTGTAGCAAAATTCTATCAAGAATACTTTTAAGAGTTCGCAATATCGTGTGAGGATCACACCACTTTTGACAGCAAGCATCCAATGTGAAGACGTTGGAATTCCGAATGTATTCGCAAGCATCATCAACCCACCATAATAAGTTTACAAGTTCTTACAACACCTTTTTTGTTTGGTTTCTTGAATGAAAATCATGTCCACCCTTCTCTCTTTTAGAACCTTCATTATCTTCCATATTTTCTCCTGATTTCCTGGACCCTTGATATCCCAAGACATAAACTTCATTGAGAAGGAAGATATGTCTCAGCACCCCTTGGCTGAATGAAGGCTATGATTAACCATGCTACATGAATGCCATTATATACAAGACTCTATAAATTTTCCCATAGCTTGTATGTTTTTTTCCAGAGCCTAAAGTTATAACTTGTATGTTTGCAGGAATTGTACATTTTGGGGTGCTGTTTGAGATTGGTAGCAGGGCTTCCTCCAATAGGTTGTCTACCACCCCAAATGACTGTCAAACTCCGTACACCAAATTGTAGGCATGCAAATTTTTTGGCCTATCACAAATAACTACGCTATGAATTGAGTTTACGATTCTCACCATTGTTTTTTTTTTCCCCCAAACTTGGTACTTTGCAATTGGTTCTTTAGACCTTTGACTTCATCCACACTATCATATCAAAAGATGGTGACTTTCACAGATGGCATGGTTCATGGCCGCAATATTTTCCATTGTTGAAGGACAAAACACATCTATAGGGGAAGTGCACTTACCAGTCTTTGATCCTGTCATTGGTTCTCCTTCTCCATGCCAACCTGCTGTTGCCGACGTGGTTCATCCAACACAATAGTTCATTGATTCTGTAGAAGATCTGATCGATCCTACTGGTTCTGCCACCATTCCTTCTTCCAAGACGCTTTTGTTGTAGTCCTCACTCCATTCCAAAGTAGATGGTTTGAATCAATTTTATTTTGTTGGACCATTAGATCAACGCCGGAAAAGCTACATGGATGGTGCCTTCTTCTAGTTTTGGAAGGTTTCATTCATTGAATGATATTGGGAGTGGCTAGAAGATGTACTTGGGCGATTTTCAGAAATGCTCTCCTCGGCAAGGATTTACGGCACTGTTTATGCTTCTATCCTCACATATGACCATGATGAAAACCTCTTTCGATCAATTTACAAGCTTTGGTGTCCTCCCACAAACACGCTTCATACTCCAGCAAGAGAACTATCCATCTCTCCTTGGGACTTGAACTACATTGGTGGCTTGTTAGATCACGTGCCGGCGGAATGACTTCATCCTAAAATCTGCCATAGATTGGCACACCACCAATATAGTTCAAGTCTCAAAGAGAGATGGATAGTTCTCCTACTGGAGTATGAAGCGTTGTTGTGGAAGGGCACCAAAGCTTGCAAAATGATCGAAGGAGATTTTCATCATGGTCATAGAGAATATAGAAGCATAAACAGAGACGTAGATCCTTGCTGAGGGGAGTATTTTTGAAAATCGTCCAAGTAATCTTCTAGCCACTTCTAGTATCGCTCAATGAATGAAACCTCCCAAAACTAGAAGAAGGGACTGTCCAAGTAGCTTTACCGGCATTGATCTAATGGCCCAACAGGATCAAAGACTGGTAGGTGCACTACCCCTATAGATGTGCTTTGTATTTCAAAAATGTACAGTATTGCTTGGCATGAACCATGTCATCTATGAAAGAAACCATCTCTTGATATGATAGTGTGGTTGAGGTTGAAGGTCAAAAGAACCAATTGCAAAGAAGTCTGGAAAAAATAAAGACAATGGTCAGAACCTTAAACTTGATTCAAAGCATGGGTATTTGTTTAAAAAAGAAGGGTTCAAAGTACTTTTCAACGTAGTAAAAAACCCAAACTCTTCCAATCAATCACTGGTTAGCTCCAAAGACTCTGTTGGTAGCTGCAAACAAACACATACCAAAAAAAAAAAAAATCTGTACCGCATGTCACCCAGGTATATGGCCATCGTCAGAAGGGTAATGTGAATTGTACTGAAGGCAAAAGTTTATGTTCATCCATGGAATAAAATACACTGAAAAACCCTAAAACTCTTGTATGCATGTGCTGCAAGGAAAAAAAGAAAAATGATACATACACGTGGGGCCGACATACACCACACCATAATGTGTGTGGGTCTCACGTGTATGTGCACGTGAGGGGTTGTGCATTGAGTGGTGCTTTTTTTGTTGTGTACTTAGACTTTTTAGGGGAAAAAAAAGGGCCACATGTAACAAGGGTTGTGTAAAAAGCTTCCAGAGTCGTAGCCAAGGTTTTTGCGTAGGGGGCGGGGCTATATTTGTGGAGGAGTAGGGCTATAAAATTTGATGATATACATATATATAATATATTCAACGTACTAGTAGAATTTTTTCAAATTGTAAATGGACGATAGCCTAGTAACCTCCTCCTTGACTCCATCCTTGACCACAGTGCATATGGCTACTGTTTTTTTTTTTTTTGCTAATTGATATCAGGAGATCAAGTAAAAGTACTACGTTGCTTTGCGTAGGCGCGAGAGTCGAAGTGAATAATTTTTAGAGACGACAGTGCATGGTGCAAAAAATAAATGGATAGATATATATATATATATATATATATATATATATATATATAAACTATGGCTATATTTCTGATCTGCAGAGCCTTGAAGTCAGAGAAAACAAAGTTGTTCTGCAGGAACATATATTTTGCAGCAAAAAAAAAAAAAAAAGTGTGCTACATGGGTTTTGCACGGGTACGAAAGCATCCCCAAAAAACGTCCTCCTAAAAGCCAAAGAGAGGGCCTGTTGCTTTGCCGGGTAAAGAGATTGAGAGCATGTTTTTTCACGCTATACGAGACAGTTCGTCTCACAATACATTAATCCGGAAAATAAAAAAAAAGACAGTTTGGTAAAAATGACAAACCCTTGAGTCTGAGTGCATGGCATGGTACTGCTGAAAAACAGCAAGAGGGAAAAAAAAAAAAAAAAAAAAACGAAAGGGCTTACTATAGATTCCTCAACAGTCTTGTCCCGGTAGGCATTGAGTTGAGGAGGTTGGTTTCTATTGCTCTTAATTTATAAGCAAAAATTGTGATAGGAAAAGGAAAGTAAATTCCTATCCTTAACTCAAATACAACATCTCAAGCGGTATTCTAGAAGCAAGGTTTGAGTCGGCAAACAGAAGCTATTAGGTTGGGCCACTAAGATTGCTTTTTTCCTAATTTGACAACTTGTAGTTCAAGAATTCGGTATTCAACAAGGATCTGGGGGTTGCTGGTGATCGCCCCTAGAGAGCGCCCCTGGTGATCGCATCTGAGCCATCCATCTCGGCAATCAACGGCCTGGATTTTTCTATGGAAGAGTTAATCTGGGCCGTCCAAAACACTTTTGGACGGCTCGGATGCGATCACTAGGGGTGCTCACTACAACCCTGTAGGCTGTAGTGAGCCCCTCACCACAGGGACCCCGGACCAAATCAAGAAATTTGATTTCTCAAAAAAATTCCCTCATCAAAATGAGCACATACAAATTTTTTTCTGTCACTTTGTTTCACTAAATCTTTGTCGGAAATAATTTCTCTCTCTCATTTATTAACATAAGCGAATGGATGTGAGAATTAGAGGGAGTTTCTACGAAAAAAAAATCGTTTTCTCACTATAGACAAAAGTCGATATAGTTTTGGTCAACGATACTTTTGTAATGTACGTGGTGGAAATTTCTTGTGGAAAATTACTGTGTCCAGAGTTGAGTCAAGGCTTTCGAGAGCCGGAAGCAAACTTCAAAGATGGGTATGGTTGCTATGGGATGCATCTTATTATTTGGAAGTTCAAACTAAGCAAATAGGAAAGAAAAGACTCTTTTAGCTGCTATAAATGTGGATTTTGATTCAAATGATGTATATTGTCCACTGAAATTGGTCCTTATACCTCGGTGAGCCTACAATCATGTTGTATTTTGTATTTGATGCACGCGGTAACTTGTAATATCTCACAAGAAATGGAGTTCTTACTCTTACAACCCCTATTTCCGACAGTTTTTGAACCAGAAAGAGCAAAGTGGAACTTGATCAGAAGACATGGTGAAATTGAAAGTCTGCCCTTTTCAGTAGTTTTTTCTGGGGTAATTACGTAATAATAATAAATTATAGGGTAAAATCTGTGATATCGAGAATATATATTCATGTAGTAGTGATTTTCCCACGCCTTTTTTAACAACCACACCCCATTTTTTGAAAATCAATTACCTTTGTATGCCCTAAATTACGAATCGATCAGAATTGCCGCCCCAAAACCTTGAAATCGGACAAAGCTCACCACCTCCGGCGACGGTCGGCGGCTCCGGCGACAATTACAACAGGTAACCCCCCTCCCCCTTCTCTCTTCTCTCTGTATGTTCGTCTCTCTCTCTCTCTCTCTCACTCTCACACATAAATTACGCTATTAGAAGATGGTTACGTTCAAAACTTCAAATACCGAAATTATATATTCAATTTTGTAACTTTCTTTGCTACCAATTCTTTTCCACGAGGGACCCAAATTATTTTGGTGCCTCATTCCGCCGCAAGAACAGTTATTTTACCCGAATTTTCATTTGAAGTTTAAGTAAAGCACGAATCATACAAAGATTACTACTACTTGGATGTCTTAATTTCCTTTGTGTGTTTTGCAATCTTGTTAAGTACGAAGGGAGTTGATCCAAAAACGGGAAAAAAAAAAAAATGAAGTACGAAGGGATAGGTGTGACTCAGTTTGCGGCCGTGGATAGCTTCACCGAGAATGTAGGAGATGATTAGGGTTTGGCCCGCAGCTAGCTTGAGCTATAGTTTTGAGAAGAGAACACATATTACATCTCTGGAAAGAGAAAAAAGTTTGTTATTTTCATTCTTAAAAGTATTTGACGACATTGTGCAAAGGGCATTCTTCAATTGGGCAGGGGGCATGGCCCCCCCAGAGTCTCTCATTAGTTTTTCCGGGCCCTTATGCAATCATACAAATATTGCATAGATGTTTATTTTTCCTTTTTTACCATTCAAGAACAAAGCCTAGATTGAAATATCTGTTTCTTTTATGCTAATTGTGTCTGTCTGTTCTCGGAAGAGGGAAAAAGAATGAGAGGTTACTTGCATTGTAAGTTTGTGATTGGAGATGAAAGTGTTATTGTATACTAAAAGCAAATAAATGTTATAGAAATATTATGCTCTTCGCAACTCCATATACTAGTCTCTGCATGCATCATGTCTCATTGTTTTGTGTTGATTACGTGTCTGTATGCCAATGTTGCTAGAACTTGTTAGGACTTATAATCGGGGTAGAGTAAGCATCTGAATTGTTTGTTTTTGTCTGGTCCTTTAAGGATATTACAAGACAGAAGAAAGTCATCCACAAGCTTTCTACAGTTAAGGCATGAAGCGCAAGCGTGGGAAGAAGAAAGGCAAATCAAAAAAGCCCCATGCGGTGGTAGTGAAGGAGCAAACCCAGAATGTCGTCAGTCTGAATACGGAGGATAATTCTGGTTCGGGAAATGTTGACAATGAGGAATTGGACTCTGGAAAGGAGGTTGAGAGCATTGAGACACCATCGTCAACTGATCAGCCAGTGAAAGTTGCAAGTATTAATTCTGATAGATTAATTAATAGGCCAGCTGGAAACCTGGTTTATGGGCGTGTTAAAGTGAAAATCAAGACATCAAAAGCATTAGACTCTCAGCTTTCAGATGCACCCACACAAAGTGATACTGACAAGAGTAGCCAGCAAGGGGGTCTAGAAAAGCCTGTAGTAGTTAGTGAGAAAGCAGAAGACAGTGCCAACTCACTGCCTGATGTGAATCCATGTGTCTCTGGGAATCAATCCAAGAAAAGTGGGGGCATAAAAATTAAGTCGTCCAAAGGATTCACTTCTCCAGTTATAAATCCATGTGATAATACTCCTGTTGTGCAAAATGAGCAGACACACCAGAAAGATCCCGGGTTACCTAGGCAGGGTCCTCGGTATAATGAGCAAGAATTGAATGCCTCTTTGGAGGTATGATTGGGTTACTATTTTTTTTTTTTGTATTATAACACATCTAATGAATTAACTCTATCTGCAGGTTTATTTATTTTACTTATTTATAACAATGTTATTTTGCCCCTTCGTAGGTTATCAAGAAGATTATGAAAATGGATGCGGCTGAACCGTTCAATGCTCCAGTTAATCCTGTTGCACTAGGAATACCAGTAAGTGTGAAGTTTTCTGTAAATTTCAGTGGTATGTGACTTAAGGGCAGGATATTGAAACATGCTTATAGTTTCAAATACAATGCATACTCTTTTATCATTATTTGTAATATATGTGGAAGGAGAATGAAAATTGTATTTCTACATGACCTATTGAAATTCCGTGAAATGTTTAAGTGCACTCCAAGCAGTAATTTGTTGAAACTCCTTATATATTATCTACTGGTTTCTGTTTCTATTTGAGGAGTTGGGGTCCACATAGATTATCTATTTATCTTGTTAGCTGAGCAGATCTCATCCATACTGCCATTATTGCTGACTTCGATTATCTACAACGGGAAACCAAGTTTGTATATTTCAATGACGATGGCTTCTGTATTCTTCTTGATATCATGAAAAGAAATTATTATATTTCTTTTTTTTGTGTTGTCTTTAGATTTAAGTGTACTTCAGTTTTTCCAAAATACCTTTTTGTACTCATTTTCTGTGCCTAATCTGAGTTTTTGTTATGGGCTGGAACCAGGACTACTTTGACGTCATTGACACGCCTATGGATTTTGGGACAATACGCAACAACCTTGAAAGTGGTGCTAAGTACATGAATTCAAGAGACGTGTTTAAAGATGTCCAATATATCTGGGAAAATTGTTTCAAGTATAACAATAAAAGTGATTACATCGTGGACCTCATGAAGCGTGTGAAGAAAAATTTGATGAAGTATTGGACGGCTGCAGGGTTGTTTACTGAGCAATCGCAAGGCAGTGATGGTGAGGGTTCAGGATTATACTCTGCCTTACTTATTGCAATTTTTATACTGACTTGGATATGCATCGCTTAACTTATTTTTTTGTCCATCAACAATGCATAAGTATTTGGTAGTCTTACCTAAGGTTGTCAAATCGTGAATCAAATGGTCCTTTTCCAACTAAATTGAGCTTTATTCTATATGCTCTCCATTAATTATTTTTGTGCAGCAATATGTTATGTGGAGTTTCTTTTGTCCAGTTTGTATACCATATTGTCTTTACTTATACCTTCACCGTATTGTGGTAACACTAGCGAGTTTTTTGCAAAATGTTCTTGTTTTGTTTCAAATCTGCTAGGCTTTATTTGTTTTCACCATTTTTTTTTTTTGTTCTTAGTAGGCATGGAAAGCTTTCAATCAAAGGATGTTGCACCTACCAGCAATGCAAATATGCAGATGAAAGGCAGTCACTTTAAGCACAAGATGCGGAAACGCCATGGGTATGTCTTTGCAGATTTCTTTTACATAATTTTATTGAGTGGTTTTTCAGGTTTCTTGGACTGTTTGATGGCCAGTCATAAACTCTATTCGCAGTGGCTAGGCTATGATTCACATTAAGTACAAGTGATCATGAGGTTTTCCAGAAGTTAGTAAAATATAAGCAGACACATCAATTAAACTCTTAGCCTTCTTTGTTCTTTTGTTTTTGTTCTGTCCTTAAAGAATCAAATGTTTATGTAGTTTGTAGGATAGTTTGCTTGGTCAAATTACTCTTAATTGGATGTTTCCCCGCGCAGAGTTAAACGGCATAAGGACGACTGTCTGTGTGCTATATGTGTTATGATGCGTCGTCGGCAGGAGCGTGAGGAGAGTGCTCAAACTGAAGACCAGATACAGACTAGTAGCAGTCATGTAGCTCAAGAGATGAAGCCAGAGGTATGTTGAAGTCTTTGACTATGTCGATATTAATTGTTTTCTTGTTTCGTTAGAATGTGAAATAGAATAGGATCATTTGCTATTTTGTGATTTCAAATATTTTGGTATCATAATGAATGCATCTCAAAAAAACAAGGCGTCTGAGTATGCTAACGGAACTCAAGACCTCAGCTGCTGCAAGGAATGTCTAGAGATCCTGGGAACAAGCACATCTGAACTAATAACAAAACTTTTGATATTCTAATTTTGTTAGACGGATTTTTGAACTAATAACTTGACTTTGCCTTTATCAAACATAACTTTTGATATTCTTTTGAAGGATCCATCACCTGCAGAAAGTCCTTCTGGTGAGGATACTTCATCAAATATGGAAAATTCACCAGGGCCAGATGCAGATGCAGGCTTGGAAGAAAAAGGAGAGGAGGTGAAGCTAGAAGGTAGTGAACAGATACACGGCCCTTCTCCTCTACAAGAGAGGCCGGAGATGGAGAAGGGTACTGAAATGGAGATCCAGACCAAAGGAGGGGTAGAAATTTCTGGACAGTCACAGCCAGGTGAAAGATCTGAAGAGGAGCACATTAGAGACTACCGAACCCCTGCAGTGGAGTCTGGTGGTGATATGCAGGTTGATGTCCCTGTAGGAGACATGCCAAGGCATGATGAGAATGAAACTGCAGCAATTGAGCGGCAGAAGCTAAAGGTGAGTGATCTGCTGACTTTTTCCAGACTATACCATAGAGTCTCCAAAACATAGATGTTATTGGTTTGCTAAGTTTTGTCTTTTTATGTTGTTCTAACACAATCTGAATTTCTTTGTGCAATTATGCAACCCGTTCCTTGAACTTGATTCAGTGATCCCCAGATTAGTCATGCCTTTCTTCATCTGTGTGGAAAAAGTCACCTGCGGATGAGAAGGGGAAGAATTTTTTAGATTATAGCAATCAATTTGTATTCCAAGATGTCACACTGCAACATTTTAAGTCTGTTTGCTATGAATTGATGAGGAAACTAAGGTTATGGTTGGACCATTGGTTGGTAGAATCTTCAGAGTTCAGACCCTATCTTGCACTTCCCGAGTTGAATACTAAGAGGGCTGAAATGCCAAGTAGAGGAAAAATGCAATAGCCATTTTGATTTTCTAGGGATTAGACTTTGGCATAGAGGATTTATGAAGGATTGAAGGTCGGTCATCCAAAAAGTACCACATTTGGTGGTGGAGCTAGAAAACCGATTTGGGAGGTGCAAAAATAACTTGAAATAAGGTTAAAACAAAAAATGGAAAACCCTTATTGCAGCTGATAGAGTCCATTGATCATACGGACCACAAAATGCCTTGAACTAAACATGCACCAACTTTTAGTGGGATATCATATATTTATTGTATGGGGCTATGAATGATGGTTGTTATTGAACAAATCCTTGTTATCAACATTCTAGAGTTCAGTACGCGAGAATCATAATTATCTTCCATCCTGTTTGGTTCATGACTTAGTTGTTCGTTTGTGAACTAAAGTATTGATTGTCTATGTTACATGTATTCTTCTAGATGAATAAAGTATCCTTGTCGAACACTTGATACTCAAATAAGGGTACATAATCCGTGTCTAACATATGTATTTGGACATTCGTGAGCAGATTTTCTATGTTGAATTAGGCATGAACCATGCATAGAATTCTTATGTTATGCATGAAATAACGGTACATAATCCGTGTCTAACATATGTATTTGGACATTCGTGAGCAGATTTCCTTTTTCCTGGCTCAAACTAAAGAATCAAACACCACCTATTGGACTCTTGTTTGGGTTTTTTGAAACAGGGGTTCTGATGCAATAATGTACTGGATTTTAAGGCCGTTTACTGACTAATATGGTAATTATTAGGGTTCCCTACTGATCTGTTACGTTCTTTTTGTGGTAACAGGAGCTGTCAGAGAAGAAGCAGAAGGCGAAAATGTACGAGAACCTTCATCGTTTTGAAAATCCGACACTTTTGAAGTTATGTGGAACACTCTTTCCCGACAATCGTAAATCCATTTGGAGTGGGCCCCATTCACTGGCTAGGCATCACGATCCTGGTCGGAGTAGTTTGATTCATGAAGCTGTCGCGACGTTCATGAAGTAGATGGCTGCATAATTTGTTAAGAGGTTAGAGGAAACAAGTTCAGAGTCTGGCATTGGATAGGTTGAACACAATATTGTCGTCGAACAATCCAATGGCTTGTAATGGTCACATTTCATGACCGCATTATTCTTGTCAAATAGAATACCCCTCTCTCTGTGTGTATGTGTGTGTGTGTGGAGAGATCTCTCGTGTTATTTTTATTGACGTGGTGAAATAGGGGAGGCGACTGTGTGGGCTGCTGCTGGAACTACATCTGCTGTTGCTGGCATCAAGAAGGCAATCCAAAGACGAAGAATGGAAAGGAAAGAAAAGAAACCATGGATGGCCACCCTTTAGAGCATCTCTAATCAAGTTCTTCAATTTGAAGCATCAGAGTAATACTTTTTATTTTTTTATTTTTATCGGCATGAAAATAATTACTTCTTACTCAACAATTGTACGTTCAGAACATTGCCGTTAATACATACTCTAGCCACTTTTCTCTACATTACAAAATTTCATTGATTTCTCTTCAAAATTGAAATTTCCCTCCAAAATTTAAGTTTTTTTTTTACTTATTTGAATAAATACATTCAACGTTGATCTCATTTTGCTGATATTGTTAATACACTTCTAATGGTACTAACCGTATAAAAAAAATACAATATAAAATCTTAAGTTAATGTGTACTTTAAAATAAAAATTGGATTTGAAGAATGTTCTTTATTTTGAAAAATAGAAATGAAGTATGGTTGGAGAGTACCAAATCTTCATTTTGAATATTTGAAAATGGCTTTGAAGAAATGAAAAGTTGGTTGGATATGGTCTTGGGGACAAAAGTATGTGGCTGGCTGGGGTGGGTGGGGGAACTCTTGCCTCTTCATGAGGATTTTCTTATCTCATCTTGTTAGATGGTTTGGTTACGCGATGGTGGTGAGACGAATCTCTCAACGACGACGGGACTGATATCAGACATGAATTTTCTAATCTCATCTTGTTAGATGGTTTGGCGAATCTCTCAACGATGATGAGATTGAAATCGAAGATATTCGTTTAGGAACCCAAGACCGATTTTTTTTCATTTTGAGATTTCTAATAAGGGAATTTTATTTTTTTTTGCCCCTTTTCTTTCGCCCGTCTATTTTTCCATTGTTTGTAGTTGTTTAGCTGGTATATATATGCGGTATTTAATGGGATTTCCAAAGGAGTTCAGAAAATTGATTCCATGACGTGGGGGAGAGAGCAAATGAAGATAATGCACATTTCCACAATTCTGCTTCCCCTGCTGTGAGCAAATTAGAAGATTCGTGTTTTAGGTCTGGGAAGCTTGTTAATATGAAATTTGCACATTCAATATTCATCTATATGTAAAAATTAAAAGGAAAATAAGTACGAAATCTGGCCCGTGATAAAAGTTGCGCGAAGTTGTTCTAAAACTGCTAATGCCAATCCACAGGTAGCCACTAGCGGACAATCAACAACTCCACGATACAACTCGAACCACAAACCCACGGCAATGGGATTACCACATTCCATTCAACTTAAATGACGAGAGAAGCTGAATCTCGAAAAGCTCCGGAAAAAATACGTATTGGCTACATGCCATGCGCACCAGTACAAAATTCCCACAGCCAAGCTAGTTTTCTATGCTAGCATAATACATATGGTAACAGTTCACTGTTCACAACAAATCTCTGTTCATGTTGTCGAATGCAGTGTGGTCACTTCCGAAGTCTTTTGCTTCTCTCAGATTTCTCTCACTAATCATTAGTTTCTGATCAGGTGCTATCAGAAGGGTCATTCTCTAAATGATGCAATCGCTTCTTGTAGATAAGTTTCTCGAAAGATTTCCGCAAGTTATTTTGACATATCCGAAGACAAATCGTATTTCACTCTTCCCAGGTAGAGACCACATGCCGGAGCCATGGGACTTGCAGCTGTCACTGACTTTGCATTCAGGATGCGCTCAACTGCAATAGTTCATTAGAACAAACAGATCTAGTAAAAAACAGGACCCAAAACGAAACAGACATCTGTCGAGCGTCTAGCTATAGATGCAACCACACATACCATCAGAAATTGTTAGTTCTCCCGTGCCGACACATTTGAGAACCCCAACTAGCAAGCGGACCTGGACAAATGAGGAACCTTTAGAAACTACAAGATCCATCTAAGCAGACACCGTGTTAAGATCCAACCACAAGCTAAAGTTGCTCTAATCTGTGTTTGGATCTTAAATTTGTGGAAGGAAAAAAAACCAAAAGATGTTGGTTACCACAAGCTAAAGTTAAGCGTTACTGGTTTGACATGATTTCTGAGGGGCACATCTTCATAGATTACTATAGTAACAGTTACACAAGGATCTCCATAAAACAAGACTCCTCTACCTCCAATTCATCTTCCACTCTAGTTTCACAAGCCATGTATAGCTAAAAATCTGATATTGTTGAGGAAATTCAACACTAAAATCTTCCATGTGAAATCCAATCTATTCAAACAAACCCTAAAAGTACCACAATTGGCATGACAGGAAACAGGACAGTCACCTGAACTGTTAGTTCAGAAGCTTGAAGAATATAACCAAATAGCATTCAAAGTTGTTAAAGGCACACCTGCCACTCAACAAAGCTCCAGCCTCATCAAGGCTCGAAAAAAGCTCATCACCTGATCCCACAGGCTAGCGCTTCTCCTATTAATCACCCATCATTTCTCCATCTTTATCCTTTGTAAACCATATCTCAAGGATATGATTCATGTCACTTTCATGGACTTAATGAATAGATTTTATCAGTTCCCCTACTTTGTGTTCTACATTCAGAAGCTTATGATGGATTACTTTGACATAAATTATGTTGAGTGCTCAAATCTCAGTGTTCAGAATTATACAATAAGTGTAGTTATTGACAACAACTACACAAAGAAAGGTACAAGTAGTAATTTACAAATTTTGAATATGCGAAGGATTGGTGCATTTACCAATTGAAACATGAACAACTAAATGGTCGTCAATTAATCTGACTCACTTATTAGCTAAAAAATGCACTTCCATGATTTTTCTTCTTTCTGTTCCACATGCACTCATGCATAAGTCAATGCCACATGCAAATTATTTCACCGACGAAATTTTATTTTATTTTTTATTTTGGCGAGGCCTTGCACTTATGTAATAGGATAATGGGACACTTTAACACCTCAGAGCCTTTAATGACAATACCAACAAGAGTAGAAAAAAGGAGCAGATTTCCAACCTGATGGTACAGAAAGGAGCGTGCCCTTGTAGTGACCACGTAACAATGATGTCTTCTTCTTATGCCAAATTCGTAATTGGATTCACCATTTGGACTCTTTACTTTATCTTCATCAGAAATAGAATAACCATGAGGATCAGTCTTTGCCTCACTGGGGAAAGCAAGCAAACCATCCCCCATCGAAATGCTTTCTTCCCTCTCTCTGAGTGAAGGAAAATATGGAGTAGAAACTACCTCGGTCACGCTGATTTCTTCTAAAGTTCTGATAGGTGACTTCGCCTGTTAAAATATCCAGAGACATGTATTGCATTATTACTAGCTAAAGGGCCTGAAAGTATATGAGGTTGACAAATTCCTTGTTTCAACAAAACAACCCCATTTATGTCTAAGAGACAGACGCTAATATATTCATGAGCAGCTGAAATTTCAGTGTCCAACAGCATTGTTTCGACGTCTACATTCCTAACCCAGTAGTTGCAAATTGAAAGGCCACCTTTATTCAATGACAAAACTACCCTTTAAAAGGGAATCCCTTGGGGGTTTTCTTTATGAATTTATCCTGACCTTACCTCTTTACACCATTAAAAAAAACGGTGTTCTTGGCATGGCCAATGAGATAAAAGCATGTAATATCAATGAGATAGCATCATATGTAAGGTAAGCAGGGGAAATGGTTCTTTCTATGCCTGACAATTTGACACTTACCCTGGTAAGCAAAATAGTTGGTTTATATTAGGTTGGCATGGTGACCAGAGTCACTGTCAAGTACATGTTTGAGAGTAAATTATTTCTTGCCAAACAATTAGGAAAGGCTTCTCAAGGATTACATCGCGTGCATTCACAGAAGCACCATAATAACGACTAAGGAAAGAAAAAAGGACCTGACAGGAAGCTGCCCTGAAGGAACTGAAATCATGGTGTCCTACAAGAACTCTGCACGCTCTCTGGCCAACAAACAATCTATAGATGATAAGATTAAATAGTGTGTAAAGGAAACTTACAGAAGAAATTTGTCATAAACTGTTATATAACCTGCATAGCAAGAATATCTAGCTCCTCGGGCACATGCCAAGCACGATCTTTCTCAAAGATTGACAAGGGCTCTGATCCAGACAGCAAGCGATAGAAGTACCTAAAGGAAAATAAGTTATACTATTTCAAAGCACATTACTACATGGTAGGGCTGAAACCGGTTCGGTTCGGTCTGGTTCTTGGCCATTTTTGTGCGAACAGGCAAAACTCGGTTTGGGAGGTGAACTGAACCGAAACTGGTTATATAGATCTCAGTTCGGTTCGGTTTTGGTTTGGGGCCGGTTTGGTTCGGTTCGGTTCGGGGAAAAAAGAAGGAAGAGACGAAACCCTAGATCTGATGGAAAAATCCAAAGAAAATAGCACCAACAAATCCCAAACATGAACAGAGATGATAGAAATTTACAAATTCACAAAGTTATATACATATCATTTCCAAAAAAATAATCAAAAACACATACTCATATATGTATATACACCAAATTGTTTCCTCTTTCCAGATCTACACATACATATGCATATGCATATGAATACCAGAGAGAGAGAGAGAGAGAGAAACGAACATGGACAATGAGTCGCCGATGATGACGGACGAGAGATGAGATTGACGATGACGATGGACAGAGATGACGACCGATGACGATAGACGGAGATGGTGATGGGTTTCTCTCTCTCCCGTCTGGACACTCACTGCCGCCCCTGTTTGTGTTTTGGGAAAAAAGGATTTGGGAAAATGTTGACTGGTGAGTTGAGGAAGTGTATATATATAGTAATAGACCAGACCTACTAATAAATATATTTTGTTCCTGCTTTAAACTCGAAGCGGTTGCCAACCAAGTGGTAAAGGCTACGGCTTCCTTGCTTGAGGTCGGGAGTTCGATCCCCGGCATTTCATTTTTGAAGGTATTATATATACACCGGTTCGGTCCGGTTCGGTTCGTGAGAAAATCCCTCTGAACCGAGAACCGAACCGGTTTTCAGAATTTTCAATTATCACGAACCGAACCGAACCGGGAAAAGAAAAAAACCAAAAAAAAATCTCAGTTCGGTCGGTTCTTCGGTTCGGTCCGGTTCCTCGGTTTTTATTTTCACCCCTACTACATGGGTAAAAGATAGACACATTTATAAGGTGACATCAAAATCTAGAAGCAAATGAGCATGAACTTATCGAACTGGAAATGACGAGGTAAAGGGCAATAGGTTAAGTTCAAGAAGTGAACTCTTCTAGCATTGAATCCAACGTTTAAGAGAATGGTTGAGAATGGTTATCGATGAACTCATACCCTAGGAGGGTTAATAGGAGCATAATTTTGCTGCAACATAAAGGTAAATCTCTTACAGATACCACCACAATCAAAGAAGAGTGGCAGCAGTATGCATTCCAATCTTACCTTTGACGGGTATGATAAAATTTCTGAAGCTTAAGGATAACAGTATACAGAACAGCATGTGTACCCTTTGTGGCTTACTTAGGGAAGCATGCAAAATATCCTCTGTAGTAGTACTTTCTATTAATACGGCTCAAAAGTTTGTTGATACCTACGTGCGTTCTTGAGCTTTATATCTAGCATGAAAATCAGGTGGAACACATCGAACATCTGTCACCATTAGATCTCCGTCATTCTTCTGCAGTAAAATGAGAACATTGTTGAATCAGGATCTCCTCAATATGAATGCAAGTTGGATAGCATTTCAGGACCATGCATAAAAAATGTAAGGGTCAAGCTGAATTCAATTAAGTAATAATTGATTGATAATGTTAGACAAATAAATTTCAAACCTATAAAAAAGAAAATATCATGTAGTTGACCTCAATTGATTGGGACATAAGGCTTGGTTTGGTTTGGTTTACCTGTAAGAAATGATTGACAGCTCTTCTAACCACATCAGGTTCATGAGGTGGTAACTGCATATTAAGAAGATTGAAAGTGAATGGAAGAGCATGCACACTAAACAAGAAGACAGTTGTATTCTCTTGATTGCTTTCAGTTTATTCACAAAATCTGTCTGTGAGAGACTGAGAGGCACAACAGTCGGACAGGGTATTGGAGGCCGAAAGATACATAATTGAATGATGTTTTCTGTAGAAGGTAAACTCCATCAGTCGTGTAAAATAACCAGAGAGGTATCACTTTACCGATGCAATATTTGATAAGTGACTTTAAATAACTGCTTCTACACAAGTATCCATGCATACGGCTCTAGATGTTAAACACGAAATGGGTAGATGAGAAGGTTGGAGGGGAAATAAATTAAAACAGGATTACTGGAGTTGAGTCTCAAAGGCAGGTCACAAGTGGTGTTGAACCACACAGAGCTGTTGCTTGCTCTTACAGCAGTACATTGAGCCAAGAACATCATGTGTGGCAACCATTGAAGCTTTTGTGCTCCCTTAATATGCCAAATCCTGATAAACATATGCAAATTGTACGTGAAACCGAGAGGGAGAAAGTTCAACTCTTTTGGAAGGTAAGTACCACTTCACCAGGTCTCCTTTTGCTTATACGTTCCACATCTACATGGCAAACATTTGATAAGGCATGTACTCCAGCATCCTACAGTAATAACAACTGAATGACAACTTTATCCAGAAAAAACAACATAAGAAAAAAGAGTATGGTACGAGGATCAAGAGCATAAAACTATTTTGAATGTAACCATTCAACTCCAGCAACATTTTCAAAAAAAGAACCTCATCTTTCACAAACCTTGGGAAGATACATAAGTCAATGGACAAACTAGGGCCACAAAAGCATTAGAAAGTTGGGAAAGCTTTGCATTGCCGTGGAAAGAGGTATTCAACAATTTACAGGCATTTAACTCTGTATCGTTTCCTCCTCTTTTTCTCTACTTTTTTCCCTGCTCTGCTATGTATGCTTCATGTCACGTGATGTGCTTTTTTGCTGCTGGGTGTTTTTTTCCCCTGTTGGGTATTTTTGCTTCCTCGTTTCTTGTTTTGCATAAATATTTATGACGGATCTCTTGATATGATATATATTATGTTCATCGCCCTTGCCTAGACCAAGGCTATTAAGTTCAATATATATCATGTTCAGATGATTTTCTAGTGCCAATATATCTAAATTGTTGAAGCATCCAGCTCAAAATCAGTTTGTAATTAGTGGAGAGACAACCCGGGCTCATTTACTAGTTTTGGAGGTCATGATTAACCGATTTAGGTACAACCGTACAAGTTCTAGTACTCTCCCCCATGGGCGCCCCTGATTTACACATGAGAGGCAAAGAAAGGACCCATAATTTAGGGATCCCTACAAAAACAAAGTGCACTTATGGCAAAAACAATGCGCCAATCAATCAAGAGTCTTGAACAAAGCCTTGGAAGGTGTGGCTCAAATACCATGTTAAAGCATTCAACTCAAAACAATTGGCCAAAAGGGGAGAAGCCGACCAAGGTCATATACTGTTTTGAGGTTATTAACCAATGTGGGAAGCTCAAACACAAATCTTTTGATTAACCAATGAGGTAAGCTCTAACACAAATCCTTCGAGCTCACATACTACAAGAAAGTACAAGGAATCAATGTTGCCTTCGAACTTACATCCCTAACCATGTGCAGGGAGGCTCATAATATAATCTCACAAGCCTGCAACAATTTTAATAGTGATGCATTATATTGCTCATAATTTTCACTAAAATAAGCTGACTGCCGTAGGCAGTAAGAAACTAGCAGTGATGACTTGAAACTTGAAAGTAATAGTAAACCCAAGCACGAATCTCAATGACTCTTTGGAGAAATTACTGGAATTTGCGAGAGGAAACTAAACTTTAAAAAACCTTCCTCAATTTGCCAACCAGCACATGCCACGTTGCATTGTCAGTTCCATATCTACTTTCTAATGATCTACCCCTCCTAACACAATCCACTACATCAATTTGTTGAATCATATACATAGTAATGGACAAACAAAACCAAAAGTCACGCGGTTGTAGTCTTCAAAAAATTGACTTACAGTTCGACTTGAGCAAAATATTGAAACTGGCTGTCCAATAAATTTATGAAAAGCTTCCTGCATAAACATGAAAAATCCCAATTATTTTACCCAATCAGCTCACAATCGGTGACAACAAAATGACAAATACCAACATACACTGATAGATGTACAGGCAGAAATCAGCAAGTGGAAGTGGAACATACAGGCTAAGGTTAATTCGAGGAATTAAAATTGTTTCTCAGTTGGAGTATAAGAACACTACCTACACTTAACAATTAAGTAGATAACCAACTATTATGTTAATCTTTTGCAGATCAAAGAACAAAATAGAAACGGATTCCCCCCATATCATGGAACAACTGGTATCGTTGGAGGGCTGCAAACTAACCGAGTTGTTTGCAAGCATTTCGAGGCTTCAAAACATCATACAAGGTTTTTTTTTTGGTAAATGAACATTATCCCAGTTGTTAATTGAGCAAGCGTTTAATTCACACAAAATCTCAAACTTTCACACAATTCCAACACAAATGCAACAAGTTTGTCTTACGGAGTAGAGCTTAAGATTACCTCGAGTACACCGACGACAGTTCTTCCGTTGGGCTGTTTCTGAGCCCCAGCGAATCGAGTCCCGATATACTCAATCGCCACCAAGTACCGTTGCAACCTAGGGTTCTTCTGGTTCATATCTTCGTCACCGACAATCGTCTCTCTCTCTTCCACTTCTCCGTCCTCGTCCTCTTCGCCGCCCTCAACGGTGGAGATTCTGGGGATCTTCTGAGGGCGTTGGGGAGATCCAGACCGTTGATCGAGGGAATGCTTGGAGTTATCTGAGATCAACGCCGTCGGTTTCTCGTCAGTCATTTGGATTCGATGGGATTTCCCGCCACCAAATTACCTGTAAAACAACCTCATTGTTTTTTCTTCTGTTTCAGAACGAGGGTTTTGGGGGGGGTTTAGCGCTGTTTGGTTTCGGGGTTATGTAGTACCTAGGATCAAGATAGGTTGTTCCTGGGACATACGAATCCAAATTCACAGCTGATATCGACACAAGAACTGCAATCGAACCGAGTTGTTTGCGGTACTTCGAGACTTGGCTCGTTACGAACTTAGCTCAGTTTAGTTTGTTTGTGAATGAATTGAGTTTGGGCTCAAGTTTCAAGATTGTTTAGTAAAAGACCAAAAGGGTTTATGAATTTTGAGGTTTAACTTTGGATGTACGTGTAAAGGTGGGTTATTTCTTAGAATTATGGACCCAATTTTTAAATGTAAAGTTCTGAGTGCAAGGGCTTATGTGTGCAAATCCGAACACTTTTATAACTAGAGTTTCTGAGAGTTTTTTGACGGGCAAGTATCCCACAATAAAATGAAGGGTTCATAGTACATGAAGATGTGTTCTAAAATTTGTGCACGTAGCATTTTTTTTTTTTTTTTTTGTAACGGAAGATTCAATAAAACAACAAAAACAAGAGTTTAAAGTTCAACAATTATTGTGGATGAGATACTATAATATCTTAGCTTACCAATACCCAATCCATTTTCAAGCACAAATTGCCGGATGGATTGGGGAGAGTCCTCAGTAACCACAAGATTTTCTGATAGTTCGGCGCCAATGTGAACAAGGTGATTTGCGCTTTGGTTAACCTCCCTGAAGATGTGGGAGAGGTTAGAGTTGGTGCGAGCAAGCAGCGCTTTGGCATCCATGATAAGAGCAATGAATGGCCGATGTTGGGGGGCTTTTGTGTGATTAATTGGACTATAGTGGTTGAGTCCGATTCAACGGAGATATTGGCATAACCAATTTTTAGCATGATTGTGATGCCACGATAGATTGCCCAGAGTGCAGCCTCTAAATTGGAATTGCATGATAGCTTCCCAGAGTAGCCTAGGAGCCATTGACCACGGTGATCTCTAAAGAGCCCTCCAAGTCCAACTTTGTTGTTGGATGCATACACACAGCCATCCGCATTAAGCTTCACGTCAGCTACCAAAAGGTGGAGTCCAAGTAATTAGAACGGTGTCCGCACAACCATTGAGAAGCGGAGGTTTGAATGCATTTATAATTTCAGAGGCATAAGTTATGATATTTTCCGTGCTGAAGTTATGATCAATATCAACATTTTCAAAACTCATTTTATTGTGATCTTTCTAAATTTGCCAAAGAATAATAGCAAATAGTAACTAATACCTATCATACCTTTTCTTTTAAGATTGGATTGCATCCAATCATGAACAGGGCATTCAAATCTGTCCACTCTCCAATGACTATTAGGCACGAGTGACCAAATTGCTTTGGCCTTCTCACACTCTCTAAAAAGATGGGAGCTGTAGGGAGGCTATCATGTAGAAGTAACCATTAAAAGCTCACAGGCAGAAGCTGAAAATAATCCATTGACAGGTGCACGTTGCTCTTTTTTGTAATGCTAGCGTAGGGATCCTTTGCTTTTTCGGAAATTTGTTAGTCAAACGTAACATCACTTTTACTTTGAGTGAGAGGTTGATGCAATTGCACTTTCAAACATGGGGACGATCTGAATCCTCTTCATACTTTAATAGGAGTAAAATGGCACCTATCTATGATATGTTTGACTATACTTGGAAAAGAAGGAAAAGATATTAAAAAAAACAACACTTGAAAGTGGGTAAGTTTCCGATAAAAACAAAAGTGGGTAAGTTTGATCACGACAACAATTAAGGAGCTTATCACCCGAGTTTGGAGATTCGATTTTTACATCCGGTAAATAGCACTTTAATTCTTGAAAATTGATAATACTTCACGTTACGCAGACAATGCACGTCTTCTCAAATTACAAATAAAAAAAACAAGTGGCATTCAAAGCAGTCAAATATGACATAAATATTATACAAAAGCATGCCTGACTTCTTTAGCTTTTGCTAAAGCTCTCTACCTAAATGCACCACAAATCCAATTATTCCAACCTTTGTATGGAACACCAAATTTCCTATGCTTAATAACCCTGAGTGAGAAGAAACTATAGGAAGAAAAACAAAAACAAAAAACCTTTGCACATGAGTAGGTCATAACAAAATAAACTCATTCTAAAGCCAAAAAGGAAAAAATAAGAAGTTAAAAGAGAACCCTAAAACTCAGGTTCCTTAAACCAAAAGATCGTTTCGAAGGTTTGAGCTATTTTTTTCTTTCTCAATATTCTTTGACTTGGGGTAACAAATAGTCGAAGACGAGGACTGGGTTTCTGGGGATTGGCGAGGGAACTCCGATAGCATCTGGACCACTTCTCTCATCGTGGGTCGCTCGATGCTGTTTTCTTGGATGCATAACATGGCAATGAAGAACAAGTGCATTGCTTCGTCTTGTGGCACGGTGGTTAAAAGCCTCGGATCGACGACCCGAATGACTTCTTCTCTCCGACCGCAGTTTGTTGCTTTCTTGGTCCACTGTACGATATCTACGCCTTCTCCGAACTCACCCACTGGCCGTCGCCCTGTAATGAGCTCCAGGAGGACAACTCCCAAGCTGTACACGTCGCTCTTTTCATCAACCCTTAAGGTGTATGCATATTCTGCAATGGCATACAAATCAACAAAATGTCCTTAGCTATGCAGTAGTCGATGGTGGGATTTAACTAGAATAACCCATCCAAAGGTCCAAAGGAGCCTTTTTGAGTAATGCTCATGCCCCTTCAACCACCAAATGGGGCTAGTTCAAGCTAAATTTCATAACGTCAAAATACAAGTTGTTTCCGGTAAAAATACCAAAATTGATATTCATCCTTGATATGGTATTTTTAATGGTCAAAGTATCCTTTCATTTATACAAGATGTTGTCTGAATCTAGTGTAAATAAGAAATCAAAAATACCAAAAATACCATTTAGAAAATTTAAAAAATAGCACCTCAAAAAATAACCAACAACATGAGTGCAAGTTGTTGCAACAAGAAGAGTGCACATACCAGGCGCAATATATCCATAAGATCCAGCAATGGCTGACATGCACTCTGAAGCGCCACCGTCCATCAAAAACTTAGCTAACCCGAAATCCGCCACGTGGGCTTCGAACGCCGAATTCAACAGTATGTTGTTGGATTTCACGTCGCGATGAATGATCAACGGCGAGCAATCGTGGTGGAGGTAGCAGAGGCCTCTGGCTGATTCCAGAGCAATTTTGTACCTCAAATTCCAACCCAGAAAACTACCCTTTTTCCCATGTAAGGCTTCCCCCAAGCTCCCATTCCTCATGTACTCGTACACAAGCAAATTGGTCTCCTTGTTTGAACAAAATGCCAGCAGCCTCACTATGTTTCTGTGCCTGATTTTGCCTAGAGTCTGAATCTCGGCCCGAAAACCGTGATCATGACTGTTGCTTCCTGTTACGTACACATAGATATGTGACATAAGTAATGATATACTGTACAAACAAAGGTGTTCTAGAAAAAAAATTGTTCAATTTTTAGAATTTTAGAATTGTTACTGTCATGTCATTTGCGTAACGATTTCTGTACGTAAATTTTGCTTCTATAGAATAGTATGCATTAGCATTTTCCAACCTGAAAACGATAATTACTGAAGCTAACGACGTACACAATGAACTGAAAAAAAATGAGAAAATTCATTGTGAACGCGGCCTACACTGCATTAAAATCTAACCTGAAAACTATACCAAATTCCAGTGCATAGTTTCTGGAAAATTTTCTAGATACATGGTATTTTCACAAGAAAAATAGAGAATTTTTTTTTTGATCGAGAATGTGTTTTAAAAATTGAGCTCGCGCACTGCATTCATCGTTGATCGAATCCCCAATCCGCTAAGTATATAAATACTTTCACATGGCATTCTAAACAACAACTTTTTTTTGGGTTCAACGGTCAGGGTGTCCGGATCAACTTATACGCATCTCAACTGTTCTGAAAAACTCTTTGTAAAACTTGGGTATGTAATAAGTAAGGTAAACGTTCTCGAAAAAAGAAAGAAATAAAAAGTATGCTAGAGAGAGGGAAAATGGCTAAACGTACCAAAACCAAGAAGTTTCTTGACAGCAATTTCAGTTCCATTAGGCATTTTTCCATGGTAGACAATTCCAGCACCTCCTCTTCCAATCACATTCCCATCTTTCATGCATTCAAGTACGTCCGATACAGTGAACTCGAGCTTTTGGTGGAATGCAGTCATTTTCCAAGAAGAAGAAGAACCACCTTTCTTGAATGTCTTGGCCTTGATGATGGCTGCAGCCGCGAAAACTAGAGAGCAAACCAACAGGCCAAGTGCAAACACCAGCTTGAATTCCCCCGAGGCCTTTCTCGTTGTTTCCGTGATGGCAGTGACATTGCAAGGGTTGTTTAGCAATGGTCCACAGAGTTGGGGATTTCCCGCGAATGAAGAGGCGTTGAAGAACGCGAATTGGCCTGATTCGGGCAGGTTTCCCGAGAGGTCATTGAAGGAGAAATCCGCGATTGTGAGGCTTTTTATGGAGCCAATTGATTTGGGTATGGTGTTGGTGAAGTGGTTTCTTGACAAGTTCAAGTAATTCAAGATTCGGATGTTGGAAATTTCGGGTGGGATCGGACCGGAGAGATTGTTGTTGCTCAAGTCTAGGTATGTGAGATGCAAACAGTTTCCAATTTCCAGTGGAATTTCACTGGAAAGGGAATTCCCACTGAGGTCTAGCTTTAGTACTTGAAGTTGTCCTATGGACGGTGGAATCGGACCGGAGAATTGGTTTCCGCCGAGTAGGAGGTTCTGGAGGGAGGAGAAATTCGACAGCGAATACGGTAGAGACCCCGAAAGAAAATTGTTCGACAAATTTAGCTCACTTAATTTCGCCGGAATTGAATTACTATTACCATTTTCAGATAAACTTCCTGACAAAAAGTTCTCCTGCAATTCAAGTAAATTTAGCTGAGACAAGTAAATGAAGCCATCAGGAATGCTGCCATTCAAGAAATTCTGCCCCAGCCTCACTCTAACAAGGCTAAAGCATTTCCCTAAGCTCTCAGGAATTGAGCCAAAAAGGAAATTTTTGAGGAGAATCAAAATCCTAAGTTGGTTGGAAGCACACAAGTTTGGAGGGATAGTACCGGTGAGCTTATTCGTCGACAAATCAAGCGTTTGGAGGTTCCCGTTTGCCCCGAGACTCGTAGGGATTGTGCCGGTGAAGTTGTTCATCCACAGCTGGAGAGTCTCCAGTAAAGGGTAACCAGCGAAAAAGTCCGGTATGGAACCGTGCAACCGATTCATGAAAAGGTTTAGAAGCCTTAGTTGCTGGAGATTGACAAGCTCATTTGGGACCTCTCCAGTCAGTGCGTTGATTGAGAGATCAAGACTCACTAGTCTTGTGAGGTTTCCCAGTTCCTTGGGTATCGAACCCGATAGCAAATTCGTGTGTAGGAAAAGCGTGTCAAGGGAATGCAAATTCCCCAGCTCGGGAGGTATTGGACCGTCCAGTTCGCACTTCGATAAATCCATGTGAACAAGATTTACCAATTTTCCAAATTCCTTTGGGATTCCACCTTCAAACACATTGTAGTAACCCAAATCAATTTCCTTCAAGTTGGTGAGATTTCCCAACTCACCTGGGATTTTTCCTTGGAGATCATTCCCAGCCAGTGACAAGTACTCCAGGGAAATCAGATTCCCATAACTTTCTGGGATTTTCCCATAGAAATAGTTTCCTCCCAAATCCAAGTACCTCAGTTTCTTCAGACTTGAAATCCCAAGAGGGAGTAAATCAGTGAAGTTGTTGTTGTATGCATCAAGAACCTCCAGATTTTCGAGACTCGAGTAGTTCCAATCCAATCTCCCATCAAATGCGTTGTTCGAGATGTTCAAGGACCGAAGACTGCTCAAATTTCCAATTTTGATTTCCCCAGTGAAGTTGTTTCCAGCTAGGGAAAGGTCAGTGAGCTTATCTAGGGTCAAGAAAACAGAGGAAACAGAACCGTAGAGATTCATATCGGTTAAATCGAGAGAAACGACTCTTCCTTTCAGGCATTTGATTCCAACCCATGAACAAACTGAGGTTGGATTTGAAGAATTCCAGGTGTTTAAAGCCGGTGAAGCGATTTCAAACCCATTTTTCAACGCGATTAAGGCGTGAAAGTCGGTAATGAGAGTCGAAGCAGAGGAAGTGGTGACAAGAAACAAGAGTGCTAGGAAAAGGAAAGGTGGCATATTTTCTGGGGAAAATTTCATGGGTGTTGAGTGAGAAAGGAATTGGATAAGAGTATGTGGATTTTAAGGGTTACGACGAGAGTCGATTTTCCAGGAAAGGGAGTGAAAGTGAAGGGAATCTGAGAAACTTCGAGTTTGGAAAAATTTAAAGAATCATTCATCTTCAAAGAAAGAGACTTGTAATTGAAGGAAGCAGCTAAGCCTCTCCTTTTGCTCTTCTGCTTTTCCTTTTTCTCTATTAGGGAAGAAGAGAAGAAGATTGTTTGAAAATTATTGTACAAACTGGTTTATATGAGCTGTATCTATCATGAAGTTCTTTAAACAAAGCTAAGAGTGAGAAAAGAAAAGCAAGAGGAAAAAGAAAGGTTTGTGGGAAGGGAAAATTATAACAAAACAGCCGTTGGATAACAGAAATTTAAAGTTTAGATTAGGAGCAAAAGTAAAGTTGATTCCTTCTCTCTCACACACACTCACTCACTCACCATCTATCCCTTTCTTTTTTCCATTTGACAGAAATGCCCTTTAGCTTTAAACAAAGGGTACTCTTTTTTTTTTTTTTTTTGCTTTGAGTGAGAGGTGATGCAATTGCACTTTCAGACATGGGGACTATCTGAAATCCTCTTCATGCTTTAATAAATGACACCTATGTATGCTACCTTTGATTCTCTATTTGAAAAAAAGAAGGAAAAGAGTTAACACAAACAACACTAGTGAAAGTGGGTAAGTTTGATCATCCAAAGGGTTGGAAGATGAAAATAAAAGTATGGGGCTTAACAACCGGGCTCGGAGATTCAATTTTCACAACTAGTAAAGAAAAAATACCCTTAGAGCCACTATAGGTTTTGTCTGGTCGTGAGCTTCATAGTTTTAAGATTAGGCAAAGTACGCGTAAGCTAGTCTGGACATCCAGTTACGAAAAATAGAGGTAATCAATGTGTACCACTCTTGTGACTTTAGAGTGAGGAATAAACTGGAAAAGTAAATAGTGGGTTAGACCAAGAAAGGATTTGGAGACACACCATTGTGTACTTTGATGTATATTGTGTAAATAAAAATGGGTAATTTTCTAATAGTACTAATATTCAAATTTTTTTTTTGGTACTTTATTGGGGTTGGAAGCATGTGCCTGCAAAAACAGAGTAAGAAGTAAAAGACATGATGATGATTATGCATATATCATTACCATGTTTTATCTTGAATGATTATATAAATAATTGTGTTGTATATATAGGTTGCATAGAAGGAGGAGAACCAGGTGAAGCTTTTTCTTGTGCTTTATTCCTTCTCCTTCCTTGGCCTACATTTATGGGACCAGCTCTCAATGCAATGTGTGTGTACTCGAGCTTTATTAGGAGATGGAATAGTCTTAAAGAGAGGGCTGGAAAAAGAAAAAGCAGTGTATTTTTGCTTTTGATCTTCCACTTCAAAAGAAAAAAGAAAAAAAAAAAGAAAAGAAAAAGAAAAATCCCTGATCCATGTCCTCTTCACATGGAAAAGAGTGCTCTTGTATTAACTTGAAACTCATTCACAACTCACATCTTTCTCTATTTTTATGTTTTGATCACCATATTCGTATTTCGTCTCAACTAGTTTCTCAGATACACATTCTTTTCGTCACACTTGTATCATTTATTATTAGGGGTAGCAATCTCCAATCTCAAATCTCTTATAGGCATATTTTTCCTCTCACATATATCGTGTTGTAACCTCAAAATAGCGTGATAAATAAATATGAACCTTAGTTCACCTCTTGAAGTTCAAACTGTGACCTTCTAACATCTCTTGTGCTTAAATATTTTTACCAGTATCTTGTTACATTTTTGGTTTCCAAATTATAAAATCAGTTTATCTGATTTTATCATTTGGGAAACTCCCGGATCTTGTATGAATCTTCTCATCTTTAACATTTTCACATGATCCATTAGCTGAAAATCTACCAAAAAAAAAAACCCAGTGCATGGAGACCTAGTTACAGAGAATTGGAGGGGTTTTAGGAGGAATTCTAAACCTAGCCACTGTCCCCACCTCTTTCTTTCTCCCCCAAAAGAAAGATCCAGGACCTCACACACATTGGAAAGAGTGCTCTTGTACTGTATGCCTTCAATTTGGACTCTCTCTATCTCAAGGTAATATGGGTTTTGTGATAGACTAGTGTGTCGGCTCCGGCCCTAAATGTTTGTCTGGTTGGTTGGTGGGTTTCATTCCCACATAATTAACCAAGGTTTGATTCTTAGAGTCAGGCCGCCAGAAAGTAATTTTTGTGAATCTCATATTCCCAACATGGATGGCTTGTCTTTAACCGGATTAAAGAAAGATTAGTCGATGTGCGCACAAGACCCAGACACCTAAGGAAAAAAGAATGTGTTGGCTCCACAATTTCATGTTTGATCCACCTCATGGCAATATAGTGAAAAGACCAAATATGTTAAGGAACATGAAAAGTTTTCCCGAAGTTCTCTTTTCTTGGACCACTTCGGGAAAACTTTTCATGGCAGGGGAGGAGAGTGCTCTTTGGTGTCTCTATCTCTGTCTTGTAAATGGGCAGGCCGACGTCCCTTTTGAAGGGTCATTATCTTTGGTGGCCCGGCTATTTTATGGGCTACAAACCTCTTCCATGTAATCACTCATTATTCACAAATTATTAATGGCATGATACTATCTTTACTTTGGGACTTGAGAAGTCTCTTGTCGGAGATGAGGTCCAAGAGGACACCTCCTCTGACTCAATGGCATGTGCACTAAATTTAGGGATCTGCACGGGCCAAACTTGACGGGTTAGTTTTTTATTTGATAAAATGGGAATCTCATAAAATTAATGGGTTGGATTTTAGCAAATGGTAGCAAATAAAAATTAGTTAATTTTAGCAAATAGTTTCCTTATTTGCTAAAATCAACTCATTGATTTTATCAGATTTCCATTATATCACATGGGAAACTAGGCCCCCTCTTATTTTTCGACCAATTATTTCTTGGCGGAGTTAGCAATTTCAAAATTTGATACTCCCTCTGTCCCAATTACTGGTCTATTACGAAACTGCGTGTCATTTTTTAATTGCTTATATCTTTTGATTGATAATGTTTTTCATGATTTTGAAAATTTTGTATAATAAAGCCAACTGAGATCTATTAAATAAAATCCATATTGTATATATATATTTTGAGATCTATATTATCTATTAAATAAGATCTGTATTGTATATATTTTGAGATCTATATTATCTATTAAATAAGATCCGTATTGTATATGTTTTGAGATCTATATTAAAAGATATAAGCAATTGAAAAATGACACGCATACACGTAAAGCCCAAGCAATTTGGGACGGAGGGAGTATTACACTTAGGCCCCTCTACTTGTTACCTCCTACGGATTTGACCCTTAACGTGTTTTTATCGCACATTTCGATTCCGAACTTGTTTGTTTAGCATTATTAATTAATAAGAATGTTATTAGGAATTTATCATGCGATAATAATTATTATTATGTCCAAAAATGTATTTATTTATTGACGAAAGAAACTAGTTATTAATATATATATATCATAATAATAATAATAATCTTTTGGGACTACCATATATATACACCTGGGTTATTGTGAACTTCTTCATACTAAGAATATTTATACTAATTATGGAATTACTAAAATACCCTTTCCCTTAGTAAAATTACCATTTTATCCTTAGTGATTTATTGTTTATAAAACATGTCAATACCTATTAAAAATCATCAAAATCACTTTATGCCAATAAAATTTCATCAGAAATCTTAAACCATGTCATTTTACCCTCGACCGTGTCAAAATTACCAATTTGCCTTTGTACTTCATCTTGTAACTAAAATGCCCACATACTTAGTAGAATCACTTAAACAACCCTACACTTGCTAAATTACACTTTAGACCCTTATTATGGTTTATTCAATTACTTACGAACAATAGATTTACGTGTAAACACCCAAAGAGTCACATGGATTGGCATGGTTAAATTATGTAATTTTGTAAACTCTTGAAATATCGTTATTGCTTTGCTTATTGTGTTACATTACCATGAAGTTATTAAATTATTTGAATGGACAATTAGGTTCTTGGGTTGGTGTTCGTACGTAGAAATCACCTAGACATTTAATGCAACAACCCTGATTTTTAGAGCCATAAAAAAAATGAACTTTACAACTATTACAAAAACCTTTCTTTTACACATAAAATATAGACTTTTCTCGTAAAATAAAAGTACAAATTAAATTCTTTTACAAATTCTCTAAAAAGGAATTCGGTCCCGTGACTCCCAATAGCCGACCCCATTGTACTTCTCACTTCCGAGCCATCCTGAAAAATAAATTAAGCCGAGAAGTATACAATATGACATAATACAATTGCTCAACAGAGGAGGGAATTGATCAATGAATTCAATCAAAACTATCCATATCACTGAACCACATACTAGGCCCTTTTTGGTACATGACCGGTGGACGACCCCACCCCCTTTGAGCCAAGCCTCATTTTACTTTATTCATGGCTACCTCTGAGCCAAGCCTCTTTTTGGCTTATTCTCAGCTACTGGGTCAGGATCTTGGTAGGTCCACTCGATCAACGTACCAAATAGTCCCATAGCATTTGAACGTGATCATAACATCACATAGAGCAATATCAATTTTAACGTGAACATAACAAGGAATCCAATTAAAACGTAACGTCAGCAAATGAAGTACAAAATGAGAAGAACAAGAAATACTTCGTAGATTTGAGGAGCATATTGTATACCACCCGATTTACCTCAAATCGGAGCCCTTGATTCAAATACCGAACTTTCTTTCCCTTTTTTCTCTCTCTTTTTTTTCTCTTTCTTCCTTGTCTTTTTTTTTTCTTTCCTTTTATTGGCGTGAGGTGAGTGTGTACGTGCATGTTTAGTAAAAGCCAGGCATTCCCTATTTATACTAAGCCTCCCCGTGTCTAGAACCATCCCACATTAATTCATAATCTGACAACAATATCTCTAAAAATCTAGTTAAAATCCAAGAAAATCTAATCCTAATTATTACTACCCATTAATTAAGTGACACCTCATATAGTTTCCGGAAAGACTTTACTTGGGCACCAAGGATCCTTCCTAGTGTTGACACGTGTCCCGTTCTACTTCGTCATGCTAATTCCGATACCGAAGTAGCTTATGAAAATTACCTAAATATATATTATATTTACCAAAATAATACCATAACCATTTTTATGCAGCACAAGTAGGACAATTATATAAGCTAAATGAAATATGGGCACTACTAAAATACGGGGTGTTACATTTAAGCAAAGGATAAGTGGATTACTGGAACAATGGCTTTTGAAGAGCTCCCTGGAAGCCATACCGCAAAGTCTCGGGATTTTGAATGATTGACAGCTGGACGATATGGGAGAATGTATTATGATTTGATGGATATATCAGAGTTTCGAAAACCCTTAGTTATGGCATTGCATGATTACTCCGTATGAATTTTTGGCGATATAAGGGTGGTCTGCGTATTGGGTTACGGTCAATATACTCTCGAGGTTAAAGTCGATTCCTTGTGGGCCCAAAAGTATTGACAGACCCTGAGGAATTCATCCTTGTGAGGCATTAATGACTCCAACTAAGTAGCTAACCTAGGCCGTGTCATCGGGACTCCTATTCAAGGCAAGCAAGGTGGGAGTTGAATCACGATTGACCATAGTCTAAGTGGTTAAAATGGGAGGACGTTTCTCGAGGTTGAGAGCTAGATGAAATGTAAGTTAAAGGCTAGAGAATCATTTACTTGTTATTCATATATGTACTTCCTTTTGATTATACATGAACTGTGGCTAATTTTTTTTTTTTTTTGAAAAGGCAAAAATATATATAGATAACTTGATAATGGGTACATCAAGCGAAAAAAGGAAGATCCCTAGGAAACATGACATGCCATGAGCCTAGAGAAACAACCAGAATCAAAGTTAAAGCATCCAACAAAGTATTGGATGCAAGTGAGGAAGGAATTATAAACTGTCCAGACATAACAAAGAAAACTAAACTAGAGATCCCGAGATCATGAGTCTCCTAGAAAATTACCGTAACCAAGAAGCCATCACTTATGGAAAATCCCAGGATGAGACCAAAGTAAGAAGGCTAACAATCCTCAAGCTTCATTTTTCAAGTATCAAGCTAATGAACATTAGCAATCTTGATTCTTCTGATCCCATCAAGACATCGTTTGAAATCATCAACTGAGTAATTATCCAGATTAAATTTTGCCTTAATCCACCATGCCATTCTGGTTTTGACTAATTCCAAAACCTCTTCTGTGATCAACACTTTGTTTTTGAATACGACCTCATTTCTCCCAAGCCATATAGACCAAAGCACAGCATAAAAACAACAAATCCAACACTGTTTTTCCAGATTAGAAAAGCTAATTTGAGACCACCAGAGAAAAAGAGAGGCAAGATTGTTGGGGCATACCCAAGTGATACCCCACCAGCTCATAATATCCGACCAAATCTCCCAGGATTTATCACAAAGCAATAGCAAATGGCTGGGGCTTTCACTGTAATTATTGCACAGAGGACACACATCTTGCTCCAAAGGAATGATACCTTTTGCAGCCAAAATTGCTCTTGTAGCAATGCAATCCTGAAGGGCCAGCCAGACAAAAGTTTCAACTTTGGTAGGGGCTAGATTTTTCCATACTGATGATAATCCTATATCTTCAATGAAGGTCTGCATCTCCCATTTCTCATAGGCTGATTTGACTGTGAATCTGGAATCTCTACTCCAAGCCCATTGAAGACAATCTTGCTCAGTTGCATTAATCTGGACCCGACTAAGCAAGTCTTTTAAATTGTTCAATTGAGGTTCTTCCCAAGAATAAAGAGCTCTTCTAAAGAGAAGATTCCACTCCCCAGGATTGTGGATGTCCACCAATTCGGCAATGAAGACATTCTTCTGAGTAGAGATAGAATAGAGCCTTTGAAAAGCAATCTCCAAAGGTTCCTCACCAATCCAATGTTGCTCCCAAAACTTCACATTGCTTCCAGAATTTACTTTAATGTTAAAACCCTTCAAAATACAGTCCCCAAATTCTGAATTTTCTACAATGGAGTAGATGTCTTTCCACAGAATTGAAGGTCTACCTCTAACAGGTAATTGAGGTAGCCAACAACCCTCATTTAAATTGTATTTTCTGCGTATCACCTTATTCCACAGTGCATCTTTTTCTTTGTTAAACCTCCACCACCATTTAGCAAGTAGGGCAGAGTTGTGCTCTAAAATTCTCTTGATTCCCAAGCCTCAAATTTCTTATTTTTAGAGATCTTTTCCCACTTAATTAGGTGCAGTTTCCTTTTATCCTCAGAATCACCCCAGAGAAACTGCCTTTGAATCCTTTCAATGGTTTTAGCTACTGACACGGGCATTTTAAACACAGACATATAGTAAATTGGGAGATTACTGAGTGTGGATTTTACCAAAGTGAGTCTTCCCCCAAAAGAAATGTGTCTTTTCTTCCAAGTTTTCAGTTTCTTTTGAACTCTGTCTATCACAGGCTGCCAAGTGGAGATTCTCCTAGGATTGGCACCTAAAGGTAGACCCAAGTATGTCATTGGAAGCTCCCCTTTTCTGCAACCTATTATCGTGGCAAGGTCTTCTACCTCTCTGGAGTTCACTTTAACACCACGAAGCATACTTTTGGAGAAATTAACCTTCAGACCAGAGATGAGTTGAAAGTGCCTCAGAATTCTCTTAATATGCAGAATCTCATTTACATCATTATTACAAAAAAATATGGTATCATCTGCAAACTGAAGATGAGAAACCACCACCCCGTTGAGACCCAACTTAACACCATGAATCAAATCTTCCTCAATAGCTCTTTCCAAGAGAATATTCAACGCTTCCACCATGAGGTTAAACAGAAAAGGAGATATAGGGTCTCCTTGTCTTAAACCTTTTTGTGGGAAAAACTCTTCAGAAGGTGAGCCATTGATGAGAACAGCCATTGAGACTGAAGAAATGCACTCTTTTATCCATCTATGCCACCTAAATCCACATCCAAATTTTCCTAACAAGTCAAGTAAAAATTCCCAATTAACATTGTCATAAGCTTTTTCAAAGTCAATCTTTAGTAACAATCCTCCCGTATTACTATACTTCCAGTGATCTATGAACTGTGGCTAATTGAAATGTAAGGGTTGGTGGGTAAGAGTTAACTATTGAGTGATTATTTGCTCATGGTGCATTATTGGCCCTAACATATTACGCCAAGTGTTGTAGGTGAGAAGAAAGAGTCGTAATATCAGAAGAGTCTGTCACCAATCAGGTGCCAAAGGAAGGCTGAAACCTGAATTTAAAATCTTTAGCATGCTTTGTTAATTTCATACTCTATTTTGGTTGACTGTAATCCTAACTTCTTAATTAATTTTGTTGTACTAGTATTGTAATCAAACTCAGTTTAGATGTTAAACTTATATTTCTGCTACTTAAACCAGTTAAACCTTTTAATTAATCAAACCTTTTTATAATAAATGTTTTAAACAATGCTTTCGAAAATCGGAATTTTACATTTACCTTCTAGTTAAATCAACGGTTGGTAGATTGTTTTGGCAGTTTAAACTCCAGGGATTAAACGAATCTGGCTGGTTGAAATAAGTTTTACACGTATAGACTTTTATCCTTTTCTGTTGATCTAATAAACTCATTGCAAAAAAACTACTTTAAAATCTGTAGGCTAACACAGTAAAAATGTCATTTCAATATAATCCAACCAACTTGTAGTTAAAATTAACTCATCTACACTAGAAAAAATAACTACTCCTTTTAAAAAGTCCATGACAAATCATGACGTAACTTACACGAACTAAATGGGTTGAATAAAGTGTGGTAGGGTTTACCTTAACAGTAGTATCATATTTGATTGTTGCATTGTACTAAAAAAGAAAGTGGTTTGGGTCAGGTTGAAGGTGGGTTGAAAAACATGTTTTTCACCCATCCTACCTCTCACGATTGGAAGTGGAGTGGAGTGCAGTTAGTGTCTCCCTTATACTCCCATGCACATGGGTAGGGTTCGATTCCCGTAAGCACCCACTCCCCTCTCCAAGTCCCCTAAGATCGATAGAGTAGATTAGGATTAATGAATGACAAAAAAAAAACCTCTCACGATTGAAACTACCAAATGTTAGAAGAAGTGACATCTTTTTCGGTACTGTGAATGTTGTTTCGGGCCACCTTGCATGTACCTCACTTAAATCCTATAGCTTCTCACACTTTCATACTTCTACACATGGGTGAAGTTACCCAAGAGTTACATGCAAGAATAGTCGAACTTGATAGGGCTTAGGGTGTGTTTATTTGGCAAAACCAAGGGAGGCAAGGGATTGTCCCATTTCACCAATTTGCCAAGATTGTTGTGTATTCTGGATGCGGCCGGGGTGTAATTCTAAAGGAAAGAGAGTTCGAGGCACACCTCATGATAGTGTTCGCAACTGCAAAAAGATCTATTGCACACGAGCGAGACAAAATTACACATCCTATATTAAATGAAGGATACACCAATGATAAATTGATCAGATGGTTTGATGTTGGAGAAACACATGCAAGTTATGAGTAAACAGCTGCCACGGTGGTTCTAATATTGATGGGCCTTACTACAGAAACTAATTGATATCAACCAAGTGCATGCTCTAGCGACGAGGTAGAGAGTCCTGCGTATACGGAAAACACCTCACGCAACTAGTCGTTAGAGAAAATGCACAACAATTGCAACCATGGTCATTGAAACAGAAACTACTAGAAAGCAAACAAATCACCACTGAACTAAATTCCTACCCCAACAAGAAACAAAAACAAATTTTTTTGATTGAAACGATGGGACTTTGGTTCAAGCACTTCTAACCGTCCGATTGAGCTGAAATTTTGTGGAGTCCCTCGAAAAAATGTTTTAAGAATAATGAACGGTTTAGATTACTCGTGTGGGACCAAAAGTGAGTTCCCGAGAGCCCTCTGTACGTTTTTTTGTACATTCCTTCTGGACTCGTAGGTTTTTCCATAAAGAAATCGTGCCCAAACTTCAGGAGAAGTTTCACTTCTGTGGGGCCACCAATGGGTTATTACACGTGTAGGCATTCTACTCGAGTTCGCGGGAAACGCATGATATCCTCAGTGATTGTAGCGTAACCCAGAATCAATTATATATAACATGTATATCATTGATTTGATCGGAGGACGTGACATGGGTTTGTTGGTGGGAGAAGAAACAGAGTGATCTCTTCAGGAGATATATGTCTCTCTGCCTTTGCATGAGATGATGGTAGGATCTTTTGGGTTGTATTGCATTATATTTTGAGCACATATACCACATGGTAAATGCTTGGATAATAGGTTCCGACCAATGCAAAGCCCCATTGAGATCGGTTTGAATTCATAGCAATCGAGGATAGGAGAGGGGATTATTCGAGGTGCGCACAAGCTGTCTTAGAAACCCTATATTACATCAGTTCAGTGGATAGGCCAGAATTTGAACTCAAATGGCCTGAGGAGGGCTGAATTTGAATTAGTTCAGCGGGCACATTCTATCAATGTATTAATGACGGAAATGGCTACAATAACACCCATTAAAGGTGTGTACCCTATGCACCTATGGTATGGTCCAAATTGTGCCACCTCATTGGCAATCGTAACATTTTTTAAGTTTTCATAACTTTTCAACAATATGATTCGTGACATGCATTTTCTATAATTCGTAACATTTTAGTGTGTCTCGTAACTTTTATAAAAAAAAAAATCGTAACTTTTATAAGGGTGTATATGATACACATTCAAATAAAAGATGTATTATAGTCATTTCCATGAATGACACATCACATGGTACTCAAAACGTAATCACCAAAATATGTACTAGTGATTGACCTTGGTTCTTCTAGTTTTTACGTAACTATTTTGACCAATGACAGAACTATTGACACCAGATAGTAATGTAATCTAAATCCAAAAAACCGGTTTTTTGGTTTTTTTCGTTTTGTTCTTGTTCAAAAAAAATTTGCATTTTTTAGTTTTCGATCGACTTTTTGTGGTTTCTTGGCTTGTCTCGACGAGATGAATCTAAAAAGTATAAAATTATAAGCCAAACTTAAAGTTTTGTGAATAAAGACGAAAAATAATCCAAAAAATCGGTTTTTTGAATAATTTTTCGTCTTTATTCACAAAACTTTAAGTTTGGCTAACAATTTTATACTTTTTTAGATTTCTCTCGTCGAGACAAGCCAAGAAACTACAAATAATCGACCGAAAACTAAAAAATGCAAATTTTTTTTGAACAAGAACAAAACGAAAAAAACCAAAAAATCAGTTTTTTGGATTTAGCCAAATCTTAGTAGGAGTAGTAGATTACAATGTACATATACTGAACCCACCAAACATGATTTGTCATCAATACATATGCCTTCTTGATCTTTTGTTAGTTACCTCTACGGGGTTGGTTCGGTGGTCAAGGCCTGACACTGATGGGTTTGCTCTAGGAGTGCTATCAACTATTGTGGGTCCAATTCGTATGGAGTTGGGCTTTGTCCCGGCTTTACTCAAATCGTCCGTTAGTGAATGGTGGAATTACTCTCCAAAAATTAATTTCCATATATATATATATATATATATATATATATATATATATATATATATATATATATATATATATATATATATATATATATATATATATATATATAAGCTGCTCCGACACTAAGTTGTTAAAAAAAAAAAAAAAAGTGAATGTACGTACTTGATACTTTTGAGTCAACTTGGTTTTCAAAAGGTAATACTAGAAAGATAAGACCTTGAAACTGATTGATCATCTGAAAGATACTACACTCTGGGAAATAAAAACAAATGAACTGTGATAGTCCAAAGTATCAATTTTCAAAATCAATCGCTTAAATCTGTCAACTTGTACATGGATGTGCCCAAACAGCTAGCATGCATAGACAATAGTTCTTCTTTCTTCAACCTATACTTTTGAAGCCTTTTTCAAATTTCAGCTAAGAAGTTATTAGTTATGTTAAGGCAAATTATATGGCATATATATAGTCATTGGCAAATTCAAGTTAACGCTCGGGTCAACTTTTACTTAACTTGTCAGATATCGATATTGGTTGGATCGATACTGCAGAACTTAGGGGGTGTTCAGTTAAAGGTGTTTTTAGAATAAATTGTTTTTTCACAGTTTTTTTGTGTGATGTATTATGAGAGAATGGCTATTGTTTTGTTAATGGAAACACCCCCTGTTTGTTCGCCCACCTTAAATTTCGGCGAACAAAATCAAACTATGAATCAATGTCTAAGTGATTTCAGGATTCGAAAACTCATTCAAAAAGTATTTTATACTTCTACTCATTCAAAAAAAAAAAAAACCCAATTACATCATTAACAAATCAAAAGTTGATGGGTGTATAAAGCAATTAAAGGGTCAAGCTTCAATTATGAAAGAAATGCCCCTTCATGGATAGATTAAAGGGTACTTAAAAAAAGAGATCATTATCTAATCCAAAGAAAATTAAATCAATTTTTAAAAGAGAAAAATGATCACCATGTAATCCAAAGAAATCAAATTTGCAATGAAAAGGGAATTACTGTTCTTTGACTGGAGGACACCCCATTCATGAAAGAACAAGCATGAGCCAAAAAAGAAAGTAAAGTTCCAAGGCACTCACCCTTAAAAACCATTGAACAACTTTGCCACTTTGGGGGATGCCCTTAAAAAGATCAAGTGGGAAAATCTCCAAGGATGGATGATTTATGTAAAGATCGTTGGAAGCACCTTTTTTAGAAGGTGGCAAATTAACCCTATTCCCATGCAGTTTTTGCTCAATAAAAAAAGGGAGTAACAAAGTTGGAAAAAATAAATAAGAAAAAAAAAAGAAGGGTAAAGGATTCTAAGGCTTGCATATAAAGCAATGCAGGGGGGTGGCTCCACCCATTTCTAAAGGCGCGTGGACAAATACACTCAATTTCTAGGGTTTTTCTTTGGACTAGATGGAGGTTGTTATTTGATTCTATTTATGTTCTATTAGCCTAGCCCCATAAGGAAATTTTAAGGGTGCGTTTAGAACTTAAAAAATGAAAGAGAAAAAAAAAATATTATGCAAATCTGCGACTCATTTTTTTTACTACGTATTGAATGAAGGAGAATCAAATTCGTTGGTGTCTACATAGCAAATATTCTAGAGTTTAACGTCGTTAATTACTGCAATACTCCCGTCTCATCAGCTGAGGGGCAAAACCATTAGGGTTCACAAACTACAACAAACAAATTTAAAAAAAAAGCACCATTCCTTAGCTGCTGTTAGTGCTTATCCAGTCCAGACGGGGCTTAGTGTCAGCTTGACGGAAAGTTCAAAAAGTAGCGCGTAAGTAGGTTTTGATCGGTCTGAGAACTCTGCACATCCCATCCGGACAGTTAGGACAGTGAAACATGTGTTTTTGTGGATTTTAAGGTTTTCTAATTTCCTTAAAACTATAAAATGGAGCCCAGCCCCCCATTGTAATTCTGAATCTTATTCACCATAGTGAACCCCCTCAGCACTCCATGGAGTACGATTAAGCGATTAGCTTAAGCAGGGGAGGAGCCAAGGTTTCTGGTAAGTATGGTCAAAATTTGAACTCTTAATAGGTTGGGGCAAAAAAGGAGGTGTAAAGTGGGGTCAAAATCGCAAAAATATGGGCAAAACTATAACTATCTCTACAAAAAATTGGACCTTAGTGGAGTCAACTGACCCCATTTGTATCTTCCTCCCTCTGTCCTTGAGCTTAAGTCAGAACCACGTATATCCTGTCATGTTCGTTCGATTGTTTGTTTTCTTTTCTGCGTGCAATTGTCTCTTTGCCTTACACTAATGGCATGGTTGGTAGATCCACATTGAGCCTCAGCCAAACCACCAAAAAAAAAAAGGGTTCAATCTCAGTGACCGATCACCTCCTTTACCAATTCCTGTCATTTGAATGTTTTGGGCACTTCCATGGCCAGTACAACCCATATCACTTTTGAAGTTATTTTAGAGTCAGTCTCTCACTTTGATGTAAGTCTTTTTGCAATCCAAAGCACTTCATGAGGGTCCCTCAAATCCAAAATTGTATCTGGGTTTCATCTTTTGCTTTTGGGAAAGCATGATTTATTACAATTATTACAATTAATCTAATCTAGTAACAGAAGAAATACGACTACGTAGTGACCTCTCAGAGTCTCAGTGATCGGATAAGTTTGCAGACTTGCACATCAAATATTAAAACCAAGGACAGTAGTTTGAATTGACACATCAACTGTTGAGAGTCAACTTTATACTGAGGTGATTTTTCAGGAAGGGTTGACAGTGGTGGGATCGGGTTGCGCAGTCCCGTGCTGCATAGCGTGCTGTGCAGCCACGACGAGGGCCGCGCCGGCATCGTTCCGACAGTCGGAGCGTCTACTATGTAGAGCTCATTGAGTTGAACAATTGTACCAAAAATCAATTCAATTGGATATCTTTAAGTGCTTAATCGGAACACATATAACTTGAAAAAAAAATAGATTCAATAGTTTTGATCCAGTGTTTCAGATCTATTAGGATTCATTTGTTTTCAAGTTATATGTGTTTCGATTATGCACTTAATGATATCCAATCGAGTTGATTTTTGGTACATTAGTTCAACTCGACGAGCTCTACGTGTTGGACGTCTCTGGTCGTCGAAACGATGCCATTGTTAAGAAATATTGTCCCACATTGCTTAGGAGTGGAACGAGTGATCACTTAATATATGTTGGGACCTCTCCACTTATTGTCAATTGTTTTTGAGTTGGATATAAAGTCTTCACATGGTATCAGAGCAGGGCCCATTCCACTCCACATTAAAAATAAAAATAGAAACCACAATCCACACCCTACGCTGACAAACCAGCAAAAAGGCTACACGATGATAGGACACAAAAAGTGGCCACACGTGACAAACCTCAAATGCGGCTGCACGTGAAGGGGGATGTTAAAAAATATTGTCCTACGTTGCTTAGGAGTGGAATGAGTGATCACTTAATATATGTTGGGACCTCTCTAGTCATTGTCAATTGATTTTGAGTTGGATATAAAATCTCCACAGCCAATGCTTGTCAATTGGTTTTGAGTTGGATATAAAGTCTCCACAGCCAGCGCAGCTGTGCTGTAGTTGCACAGCACGCTGTGCAGTACCCCCGGATCCAAGAGTGTTCTAGAGAATTCTTGAATGTTGGAGGCTCACTGACTCACTATGAGATTGAAGGATAATCAAGATTATTCTAGAATGTTGGAGAATATTTTAGATTTTTCTTGAAGGTTCTTGAAGTGGAGGAACATAGACTATATACTCCTTCCATCACAAATTGTTGGTCCCATGAGATTTCAATGCAATTTTTTAGTTGTTCACATCTTTCAATCTCTAACGTATTTTATGTGCGATATGGATCTTATTTGATAAATCTCAATTAGTTCTATTATACAAAGTTTTCAAAATCTCTAAAAATATTATAGATTGAAATATATGAACAGTTAAAAAAATAACATTAGAATCCAAACAGGACAAACAATTTAAGACAGAGGGAGTATGAAATAAGCTTGACTAGGCCCACATCAAAACCTGGACATATATAAACATGGGTGCAAATTAACGAGCCAAGCCTCGTAATGTTCGAGCTCTGCTAGTTAAATTACTAAACTAGCAAAAACTCGAGCTTCGACTTGGCTCGTTTGTAACCAAGCGGAGCCATCAACGAGTAGAGGGGCCGGTTTATTTACTAAACCAGCTGAGCATACATAAACAAGCCAAATTTTTTACTAAACGAGCCTAAAACTCAAACTTGATTACTTAACAAGTCAAACAGAACCGAACCGAGTGTCGAGCTCTCGTGAGCAACCCAGTTCGTTTGCAGCCTGACATACCAACAATGAAATGTATAGTAAATACATGTCTAGTCTATTTTTAGAAAACATATCTCCAACTTTCCTTATAAAATACTGAAATGATAGAATATGCATGCCACGTCACATGGGTGTGTGATGTCCACTTCCTATTAATTACTTGGATTATTCAGGTAATCAAGACCTTTAAACCATAACAAGGATTCTAGTGTCTCATAAGTCAAGAGTATCAAATCCAATGAAAAATAATTGAATAATAACAAAAGAAGAATATTTGCGCATGAGTGGTGGGGGAGATCCTTATAAGAGTTTTTTTGTCTTTTACCTTCTCCAAATCCATGCAAGACCACCATAAATTACATTTACCTCCAAATCTGCAAAATCTTCGTCTCTGTTTGGTTTATGATTTTCAAGAATTGCATCTTTATGCACAAAACAATTTCAAAGAGACAAAGATTAATACTTTTGCAGGTTTTTTTTTTTTTTAACATGTTTTTTTGTACCTTTTAAGATTTGTCTTGGAGCTGATCAGTATCCATGAAAGCAATAAAATAAGCTCGTAAAATCTTTTGGCAGCTTTTTGGTTTCATTCTATGTATGGTCGTTAACATGACCCTCTTATAAAACGATTGGGCCGGGGACAGAAAAATGAAAAAGAAAGTGATTAAAATAATTTGGCAGGTTCAAAGTTCAAACATAAATCTGAGAACCGGCAACCGTGGCAATTAACTTAACGGTTGTGCCATTGTACGTAGGTACATTGAGATTGTGGATTCAACATTTTTACGGAGGACGTTGAGACCCTTTGTTGATAGGTCTGATAGAGATTGTGATTGTATAGTTCTGGTAATATGTAACAAAAACATGTAAATCCAATAAAATGGGATTATATGAATACTCCCATTGTCCCTTTTTAAGTGATTCGCTTGGAAACTGTGTATTTTTGCGGACGTTTAAAAATGTACTTTCGCATATCGTTTTTCAATTTTTTTTGCACCAAATTAAAGTACTCAATGAACACTTTAATTTGGTATAAAACAAATTAAAAAGTTAGGAGCTCGGCTATAGTTATTTTCTGTTGGGAAAGTGCCTTGAATTCGGCAACTTTCTTATTAGACTATTTTTAGGATTTTCTTATAAATAGAGACTTTGTGAGTATCAGGGTTTGTCCCTCTTGGGTCTGAGTTTCTTGTTTGATTTTATCTTTGATAATTATCTTTGATAAAATCAAGATGTGATAAAATCAAGGGTGATTTTATTAAATGAGGAGGAAAGTTGATAAAATCTCAGCTTTTCTGCATTCAAAAAGCTAAGATTTTATCAACCCTCCTCCTTATTTGATAAAATCAAGTGGTGATTTTATCAAATTTTGATAAAATCTTTTGACAAACTAGGCTGATTAGGTTAGGCTCATTTGGATACTATTGTGGAGTGTTCCCAGTTGGGTATCATTGTGGAGATTAGGGATACTTTTGTGTTGGGGGCTTAATATTAGGGTTTTGTTTATCTCTTTGGGTTCCATCTAGGGTTTGTTCTCCTTATCGGGTTCCACCAGAGATTTGTCCCTGAATATTGTTTGGGTGCTTCATTGAGAGTTATAGGTATATCTGGCTCTTTGTATTCTCTCATCGTTCATAGTGAATCTCTCTCACTCTTCGCCCGTGGAGTTCCTTGATTTATCGTTTGTTGGTTTGTTTATTCTCTTACTCCGTGGTTGTCATAACATTTTCCTTTTTTTGTTTTTATCTTTTTGTGTTTTTAGTTGTTATTAAAAATTGAGAGACATAGATTTTTACCAGAAAGAACACTAGGAGAGTTTCTGTTATTTTCTTTTCAATAAGAAGATAATTATTCCTACAATAACGAGATTCTTCTTTTCTGAAATGATATCCCCTTGCTATCATTGTGCCATTTACCATTATTAATATCAAGATTATTTTATATTGCATGATATTACCAAAAAAGGGGGGGCAAGGGAGTGGTAGAGAGAGAAAGAGTGATGTATAGCATACCTACGAAAGGAACCCTAACATGAATAAATATATAAATTCATGAATGAGTGAAGAATGTGTGTAATGGGCCTATTTGAGATTATGGGATTGACCTTGCATTTGTGGGGTTCAAAGACCCAGGGAGTGGTGGAAATCCAAGTCATGTTGAAGTGGTTTTGTCCATTCTTTGTCTTTTGAGCATCATGGTCACTCATTGCCCATGAATTTTTGTATTTAACAACTCAAATTATATTCCTTCATGTTGAAGTGGTTTTGTCCATTCTTTGTCTTTTGAGCATCATGGTCACTCATTGCCCATGAATTTTTGTATTTAACAACTCAAATTATATTCCTCCACCCTTTAAGAATATATTCATTGCCTTTTGCCCAATCTCTAAGTCACCCTTTTTGTGTTTGGCTGATGAAGGCTGTGGAGAATCATAAATTTAACGTTGGTGAAGGGTGAGAAAGTCAGATAAAAGACATAAGGGAATATCAAACTGAAAAACACAAACTTTTCCTTTTAAGTCCGTTGAATTTTGTTCTACTGATCTATAAAATACTTACAATGGGGTTAATGTAAATTACGAAGCATTGTTCCGGAACTCTCGTGCCTCATGATGTAGCATGTCTACATTGTTCTCGAAGAAAGGTGAAATGATATTCCGCGCTTTAGTTTGGTATTGATATTCTATGTGGCATTGAGTTGCATCCGAACATTGCTCAAGAGGGAAGAAAGAAAATAAATCAAGGAGGTGAAAAACCTATGTCTATTTCTAATAGTAGTAATTTCCAAGCATTTACTTTTTTTTTTTTTTTGTTATTCCCTAGATCCAATAATCCAAACACCATCTATATATAAATAAATGTTTGGAATTGCCTTAATTGAAAGTTTAGGGATGCTCATCATAACCAAAGTCGTCATTTTCATCTTTGACATTCCTCGCAAGTGGGGCATCTCCACCAAAGTACTCTTTTGTATTTTACTAATTAATGTTTGTAGGAGAATCCTTAATTATCGACCTAGTCAAGGGGATTTGAGGCCTTGTTGTGCACTAGGTGCATGGTGCCGCGCTATGCACCCATCTGGCCATCTGTTTGTGAAAATGCACCACTCGAATCAAATCTTACTCTATGTGAGAGACATTGCTTGGATTTGATCTGAGCCGTGCATTTTCACAACAGCCGAACAAATGGAGTGCATGACACGGTACCATGCACGGCAAAAGTCAGCGTTATTGGTTGTAGTTAGTGAATTTTAACTCATGTCAAATGCATGAGAATACATAGTGGTTACTACCCCGCTTGCTTCGTGACTTCTATCGTTGCATATAGGAACCATTTTGCATAGATATCCAAGTATACTTTCTCTTTATTTGATTCTTTTTTTTTTTTGATAAGCACATTCTATTTATTTGATGACTATCCAACTCTTTTGCCATTGCAAGTATTCCTTCTTTAAGCTTGACTGACTTGTAAAAAGATGCACTAAAAGAGTGGCAAAAGCAATATTCTAGTGAGCACTGACTAAAAAAAAAATTGATCTTTAGTGACAGCAATTCTATAATTAGTGACAATTTAGTACAAAAAGTTGTCACTGAATATCCTTTAGCAACACACTTTTAATGACACGTTATTGTCACTAGGTTGTCACTAAATGGATGACCCTTCATAATTAGGGGGTGTTCCACTAACAAAAAAAAAACTCTTTTTTCCAAAAACCGAAACAGATCATTCTCTCACAATATATCACATAAAAAACTGTGAAAAGTCAGTTTATTCTAAAAACACGGGAACACCCCCTTGCTATCTTCAAGATGCCTATCCTCAGAAGCATAAATCTGCAGAAGATGTCACTTCAACCAGGAAGCTTCCAAGTTCCAATCATTTTTTTTTGGGTAATTTCCAAGTTCCAATCATACCTTCGAAGGTAAGGCCCGTTGAAGACGCAAAAGTACCGACAATAGAAAAGGACCAACTGGAAAGGAACTCTGGCAAATTAAATTGCCCTACAAGCCATGAAAATGTGCATGGGTGATGAAAATTCAGATGTCAGGAATTCATCGACACTATCACGTACCGGTGTCGAATGAAGATGCAAGGATCATGCTTCGCTTAATTTTAAGCGAGGAACAATATTCATTGATTGAAGCTCCTGTAAACATTGTCCCCGTTCCTACATGGGGAAAAAACACTGGTTTTTAACTTACGATTGTAGTATCTTAACAAACCACGCTTTCGGCAAACCTGCACCAGAACACATATTTTTAGCACTCCGAGAACCAAAATTGCCACTATTACAATAAAGCTCCGTTTGTTTCGATGTAAATTATTTTACAAAGGAAAGTATTTTCTGGTAAAATGGTTTACCTGTAAAATAATTTTCCATCTTTTAAATTTGGTTGTTTGGTTCATTTTTAAAATTACTTGTTTCGAACTTTTGATGGAAAACATCCCCACAATAGCTTCAAAGAGGGAATTTGGTGGCAGAGAGAGTAGTTGGGCGTAATTGTAGAGAGAGAGAGAGGTTGAATTCCCAACTTGCCAACTCTTGACATGCAGGCATGGTGAATTTGAAGATCAGTTTCGCAATGGGACATCATGATCAAAACCAAAAGCCGTAAAATGATTTTTACTGATGTCTCAGCTGTAAAATATTTTCCGTGTAAAACGTTTTCCCCATCTTTCATGCAACCAAGCATCAAAAATTTGGAAAACATTTTTGGGGAAAACCTTTTCATCCCTAACAAACAGAGCCTGAATGAGAAAGGAATAGTAACTCAAATGGAAAAATGGCGGCCTTGTTTGGTTTGGTTTTCCAAACCGGTTTTTGAGGACCGATTCTGTGAAAACCTGTTCGGTTTCCAAATGGTTTCCCAAAATTACTATTAAAAGTCAAGAAAAAATACATGACACAGAAAAGTAAAAGAAAGTTTAAAAGGTTGTTTGGTCTACGCTGGGAAAGTGGTGAGTCGTGAGAGAGAGTTCCAGTAATTATGTATGTGGAGAGAAAATGACTTCGAAGAGAGAGAGAGTAGTAGTAATTATGGTGAGACCTACAAGCTCAGGGTTGATTCCATAGGTTTTCAAAAAGGTTTTGAAAGCTGGAGTTTGGAAACTCAACCGAACAAAACGGGCAGTTCTGCCATCATGAAACAATAGTCTTCAGTGTCAATGGAGAGAAACAAACACCGCAGACTACGTTGGAAACCACAAATTTTACAGCAGTAGCCTCCTGTTAATGTTTCCGATGCATATCTGCCCAGTTTGAATCACAACCACATCGCTTATTTGGTGAAGTTACTACAATGATTGGATGCTGGGAAACAGAGAGCGTGCTAATGTTTGTCTGGGCACCGGCGATTAACACATCTAATGCTTTGCAATGGTTGTCAATGTCTCCTTGTGAGCGAACCAGGAAAGTATTTCAACACGGTAAAATCCATCAATGAGTTCCTACACGCGTTCACACTAGAGAGAGGAGCTCGGCCTTCGGTTCCCCGGAATATCTCCTTACCCATGATTATCTGTCACCTTATTCCGAGGTGGCTTCAATGATATAGAGAAGAGGTAGTCCAATTCTTCGACCTCAGTTTTCACTATCAGTGAGTTCAAAGGGTGGACTTAAGTTTTCACTATCGTTGGTATCAACCAAAGACGATTAAAATGAAATTTTGATTTACCAAATTACAAAAACCAAAGACAGTTTCAATTCTCTATTCTCCTAAAATTCCCCAAAAGCTCAGTACAATAAAAGTCCTAAAAAAAAAAATCCAAAATTGCCAAGTAAGAAACAAACTAGAAGTAGGGGAAAAAATTGCCAACCCTAGATACTAGTTTTCTGCATCTCTCATTTGCTGTCACTAAAATCTGCATCAATGACATCCCCGTCAGACCCTTTTCCAGATGATTCCGAAGGGCCAGTGCTGCCGCCAGGAGTGGGCCCAGCACCACCGGGTGCTGCACCTGGTTGGTTATATAGGGACTGGCCGAGTTGCATGACTTCCTGATTTAGGGCAGCCATGGCGTCCTTAATGGCCTGAGTGGAGCCCCCTGAGATTGCTTCCTTGAGCTCTCCGAGTTTTGCCTCCACCTTCTCCTTCACGGGACCAGGAACTTTGTCTCCCAATTCCTTTATCTGCTTCTCCGTCTGGTACACAACAGAATCCGCCTGGTTCTTTGTGTCGATCGCATCCCTCTTCTCCTTGTCTTCCTTGGCAAACGTCTCTGCTTCTTTAACCATCCTTTCTACCTGCATAATTCCGTTCAGAAATACCCTCAGTACTAATTCTGGTAGAACTACTGCTTAAAATGACTCGAGACTTGGGACGAGGGAGCACAACCTGTACGAAGGTTGCATAAGGTTTAACGTTTTTTCTGTGGCTTATGGTCTGTACTAGAATGATCACAATAAGCCTGAATCAAAAACTTTATAGGTACTTGTCCAACTTAACACGTTAGTTTTGAATCTCATACCCTTACACGTCTAAGTGTCCAACACGCATAGTTCATACATTAAGTCAAGACCATATATTATAGTGTCACTACTTCAGAGAATACCTCTCTCAACTGGCCTCAAACTAGCAACTATCGATGACAGTACAAAATTGACAGATATATGCTATTTCAGAAACCATACCTCATCCCCAGGCAAGGTGCTAGCACCAGTGATGGTAATATCTTGCTTCTTCCCAGTGCCTTTATCAACGGCAGTGACAGAGAGAATGCCGTTTGCGTCAATGTCAAACTTGACTTCAATTTGGGGAACTCCACGAGGGGCAGGCGGGATTCCATCCAAACGGAAGCTTCCAAGAGATTTGTTGTCCCTAACAAATTCTCTCTCCCCTTGGAGAACATTAATCTCCACACTTGTCTGCCCATCAGCAGCCGTTGAGAACACCTCTGACTTTGAGGTGGGTAAAGTTGTGTTTCTTGTAATAATTTTTGTCATGACACCGCCTAGTGTTTCCAGACCCAGAGATAATGGAGTCACGTCGAGCAGCACAATGTCACTGACATCTCCAGCCAAAACACCAGCCTGTATAAAGTCAAATGAATGCACCATAAATTAGACCTTGAACCAAAGGCAGAAATATGAGAAGAAACTGAATGACGTAGAATGACTTTAGAGAGGGCTTGACCTGAACAGCAGCTCCAAGGGCAACAACTTCGTCAGGGTTCACTGAAACATTGGGTTCCTTTCCAGTCAATCTTCTTACAAGTTCCTGAACAGCTGGAATACGTGTTGATCCACCAACAAGGATCACCTCATCCAGATCACTGAAAGCCAGCTTCGCATCCCTCAATGAAGTTTCAACTGGACGTTTAAGCCTGAGGCCAAGAACAAAACTTTAAATCCAAGGCCTTCATAATAGTGACAAGGGAGATTGAGAGAAAGACAAGGCAAAGAAATGAAGAGAATTCTGTCTGGAATGTTAAATGGTATCCAACCCAGAGCACACCAATTAGCGATCAAGCTATTCTATGCAATCTTAAGAGGGAGTGGCAGTTACCTGTCAAGCAGATCTGAACATAATTCTTCAAATTTTGCCCTAGTAATAGTGGTTTCTATGTGTTTGGGGCCATCTGCCGTGGCTGTAATGAAAGGCAGACTGCAAAAAAGTAATATATTAGCATCTAAAAAATTGGACAACAGAAAATTGTCAAGACGATGAGTTCATGCTTCATAGACACCACAAATACCTACCTAATGTTAGTCTGTGTCAAAGTTGACAATTCCATTTTTGCTTTCTCCGCTGTCTCAGTTAGACGCTGTAGAGCTTGCTTGTCCTTCAAAAGATCTATGCCTTCATCTCTCTTGAAATTTGTGGCAAGCCAATCAACAATTCTCTGCAAGAGAAACAACTCGTAAATTAACTTCAGCAATAACTCACCAAAAGATATGAAGCAAAATGTTAACTATGTCAAATAACAAAGATTGCCAACCTTGTCGAAGTCATCACCACCCAGATGCGTATCACCAGAAGTGGAGAGCACCTCAAACACTCCATCACCAACCTCAAGAACTGTGATTTAAGAGGAACAAATAACTGAATCAACAGTAGCAGAAGTAATGAAAGAGGAATCACCAATGCAGGAAACATAATAATCTCCACTGATAATAGCCCCACACCAATTTGTCCATCTTATTGAAGTCCGCAAAGATCCACGTAACAAGAATAAACAAGCTAATAATGTTGTCCTATCCTGGTTTGTTTGAGCAGGAAGCAGATGTGCAGATTCAAGAAAATAAGCTGCCAGCAACATTACCATGCAGAAAAAAGGCAGTGCGTTTTTTTTGTTTCACTTTGTAATTGAACGAAATAAATAAAGAAAAAACCAAAACACACTACAGTATTCAAGAAATACAAACAGGATAAACTAAGAATCAGGCCCATCGCAATACCTGAAACGTCAAAAGTACCACCGCCAAGGTCAAATACCAAAATGGTTTCATTGTTCTTCTTCTCAAAACCATATGCCAGAGAAGCAGCAGTAGGTTCATTGATAATCCGCAAAACTTCTAGGCCAGCAATACGACCAGCATCCTTTGTTGCTGTTCTTTGGGAATCATTGAAGTAAGCAGGTACAGTGACCACAGCTTTAGTAACTTTGTCATTCAAAAATTTTGATGCATCATCCACAAGTTTTCTCAAAACCTGAAGAGAAGGAAAAAAGAATATGAAAAAGGTGATCTAAGCTATAATCCCATTACAATCAAATGTGCAATTCAGCAGCATAACTTTTAACCCACCGTGCTTAACAATCACACAACACATCAAAACCTCAAAAAGTGGCATCTTTAGAAGCATACAGAACACAATGGAAGAACAAAGTACATAAATCATGTATGATAAGTTTCCACACAGAGATATCCTAGGCCCATAATCATACTACTAAACAGGAATGTGGTACAACACGTATGGTAGGATAGGGTTTACAGAAAAAAGAAAGACGCACAATTACAGACACAATGTGCACACAATTACAAACACTTGCAATGGGCTATGTGTAGTTGTGAGTATGCCCGCTGAGAGTGTGTGTGTGTGTGTGTGTGTGATTGTGTGTAAACATTGCTTGTCCCTAGTACCATTGAATATAAATACCCATTAATGCGAAGGCCCAATAAAAAAACAAAAGCGTATCAAATAATCGATTCTTAACATTTCATCCTGCCAAAACACTATGCCCTCTACAATTTTAAGTTTATTTCTTTTGAATCTCTTGAAAACAATTTGGGGATCTACATTCACTGTTCTGGCACGAAAATGTACAGATGATTTGAGACTTCTGTCCCAATTGTACTTCACTTCACGTATTAACCCAAGTGCTAACATAGGTCCACACCCATCCACGATATCTATATCTATATACCACAATAGAATGCCAAACCCCTGGGTAACATAATTAATATCCATTGGGAAACATACTCATACAGTACGGGTACTGGTTTAAATTTTCCAATGTTACCATTACTTTCCCATATAGGAAAATTTAGCATAAAACAATATTTGTACCAGTTATAATATTAATAATACCGATATAAGGGTTTCGCTAAAAACTGCTCACTCAGGTAGTAGATAATATGTACATAATGCCAAGTACACTAGGATTTCACTATACATTTACAAAATCAATACACCTTTGCCGAATATTATTGCTCCTTTTAACACGTTATCCACCACCTACCGGACGTTGGTTAGCATTTTCCTTGACATAAAAATGGTACATAAAGGCGTACAGACTCAAAACCCTACTGCATATGCATACAACAAAAGAATGTCCAAGATATAAAGTAAAATCGATGGTGATCAAAAAATAGGAAGTCGAAATGATTATACCTGAGCCGAAATCTCCTCAGCAGCAAACTGCCTCCCCATAGCAGGACACTCCAATTTGACATTCCCATTCTCATCCCTCACCACCGTATACGAAACCTGCTTCGCCTCCTCGTCCACCTCCGACATCTTCCTTCCAATAAACCTCTTCACCGAGAAAAACGTGTTTTCAGAATTCACCACCGCCTGCCTCTTCGCAATCTGCCCCACCAATAAATCCCCCGCCTTCGTATACGCCACCACAGACGGCGTCGTCCGCTGCCCCTCCGAATTCGTCACGATTACCGGCTTTCCTCCCTCCATCGCCGCCACGGCGGAGTTCGTTGTGCCGAGATCGATTCCCACCACCTTCTCCGCCACCACCCGTACCGGTCCACCGGCTCTCCGGCTGTTCTTCTTCAATTTCACCGCCGTGCTCGGCCGCCGGCCGAAGGATACTATTCGAGGGGATTTTTTGCTCGATTGAGCAGGAGAAAATAGAGTTCCTCCCAGAGCGTTAATCTGAGCAGTAGACGCCGCCATTTTCCCCACTCTCTCTCTCTCTCTACACACACTCAATATACGTACTTCCGCCTCTCTCTCTCTCTCTCTCTCTCTCTAAATATATATGTGTGTGTGTCTATATACCGAATTCGAACCGTAGACGTAGGAATTAGGGCAAAATATGAATGCCCCTACCAAACTCGAATTGTAGACCTAGAAATTGAGGCTAAATATTTGTGATTACTTACTCTCTCAGTTCTTCCACGTTCGTCTGTAATGTGTATGTATAGGTAGAGAGAGAATCGCGTGTGAATTGGACTTGTAGTGGGGAGAGGAGTGTGGGGTTATAGATGGCGGGGGAAGGTTCGAGAGGTTGGAGAAGATAGGAGAAGGGAGAGAGAGAAAGAGAGGGCCGAGGGGGGTTTAGGAGAGAGAAGAGGACAGTGTCAGAGTGAGGGTTAGGTGGTGCCACGTGGCGGATTCTAGAAAGGTCTTTTGTGTTTGAACCTTTTTCGATGACCCGGAATCCGTTTGTTTTGTGGGTAGGAACTGTGGGCTGGGCTTTGCAGAAGAGGATTTGAATCAGTTGTACCGGTTTATGGGCCGTCAAGGAAAGTGGTAATGATTTTTCTTCTTCTTTTTCTGTGAAAGAGAAGTGGTAATAGAATTTGAGAAATCAAAAAACTGATTTTTTTAATAAAGAACTAGTGAGAACCGGCAAACCGATGTGCATTTTGCACGTCACGTTTTGCCCATTGTGGATCATCTTTTGCGTACTTATGGATGGTGAGGATCTGGATTGGCCAATAATGATGGCATAAGTGCTTTGCAAATTGAATGGTTCTACAATGACTAAAGTGGGGAGGATACGTACGAATTAGTCATCACAAATGTGAAAAGACTAAAATATCCCAGCCACCAGAACACTACATAATACAAAATCAATGGCATTTTGTTCTGAAAAAGGAGAAAAGTGGACTAGCGATCCTTCGTTCTTATATATAGAAGGTTCAGGAAAAAAATAGGTCAATTAAAAAGGATAATTCATTTTTTTCCACTTATCGAGGGTGTCCAAAACACTTTTGCCTCGAATAATCCTTCGGGTACATATAATCCTCCCTACCGCATAATTACCGAGCCTAAATGCTCTGGAAGTAACCTCAAGGGGAGTGAGTGAAAAATAGCGCTTCTTTGCTTTAGTTAAATCCCTGTCAATAACTAAAAAAAATCCTTTTAAAAATCAGTAATCCAAATACAATTCTCCATTTTCATCGAACCAATTTCATCTATTCCTCCCGATACAAAACCTTTGGTTCCTAAATGGGAGCGCCCTTGAGCCATGATTTTGCTTCATGATTTTGCGGAAGATTGTTTATGGAGAAGTGCCCTCCAACCAATATCTCGGCGGTAGAACCCACCTTGCCAATTTATTTCCTCAACGGCTTGGTAAGCTCTATCCCGAGCCTCTTCAAGGTCTTTTCCCTTGGCGGTGACACCAAGAACGCGTCCTCCAGTAGCAATGAAGTTGCCATCTGAGTCAACGGCAGTTCCGGCATGAAATATCTTAACAGATGGAACAACTTGCTCTGCTTCTTCCAGGTTTTGAATCACAGTTCCCTTTTCGTAGGTCCCAGGGTAGCCATTGCTTGCCATGACCACTACCATAGCAGGACCTGAGGACCAGTTCAAAGATACACCACTGAGTTCACCCCGACAAGCTGCTAGCAGGACTTGTGCTAGATCAGACTCTAAACGGACCATTAACACCTGCACATCATTAAAATGAACATTTGTTTAAAACAAGGATTAAGTTATGTTAGGACCAATTATACATTGCATGATGATCAGAATATATTCTCTGTTGAATAGTTTTTGCATAGACACAAAATCCTTCAAAAAGATGCTGCTAGATGACACCTCAAAAGATAATTTTGAAAACCTTGAGAAACCACAGAATTGTATTCCGTTTCCCGCATCATCTGGCAGAACTCAGTCCTGTTATGGCACACTCCTCACCAACAGTTGTATACTACTCAGTCCTGGTGCTTGTGGATGTTACATAGGAGTAACTTGGGTTGCAATGTTTAGTTGCAAGGTACTCCTATTAATTTTCTATTGGAGTGATGGAGGCTAGTAAAAGGCTCGCATTGCATCTTCACATTCTAATTATCGCAAGTAAAATCACAAGGTCCAAAGTGGGATTCAAGTTAAATTTCAACAGAACCCAAAATTAAATCCCAAAAAACCGAATGAAATGTCCATAAATTTAGAATATGTTCAAAGCAAGCTATCCTCTTTTCATAATTGGGAAGGCAACATTAGCAATAGACTGAAAGTGTACACATGTAAGCAGATTCGACCCTACACAAGTTTAAAAGAACTAGGCAACAGGTTAACAGCATTTTAATCACAAAATCATCATGGTCATTAGCTACAACTTACTAACCTGGCACTCTGGATCTCCAAACCGCACATTGTATTCTATTAGCTTCGGCAATCCAGACTTCTTTTCAATCATGAGTCCAGCATACAGAACCCCAACAAATTTGCACCCCTCATCTGACATTCCTTTTACGGTGGGAAGGATTATAGACTCCATTACCAAAGATTGGAGTTCTTTAGTTAAGATAGGTGCTGGAGAGTATGCTCCCATTCCACCAGTATTGGGCCCAGTGTCACCATCCCCAACTCGTTTATGGTCCTGGGCAGATTCTAAAGGTATGGCATTCTCTCCATCCACCAAAGCAAAGAATGAAGCTTCCTCACCCTCCAAAAACTCCTCAACAACTACACGGCAACCGGCAGATCCAAAAACCCCTTTAACAAGCATTGAGTCGACAGCTTCATAAGCCTCCTCCAATGTAAAAGCGACGACAACTCCTTTTCCAGCAGCCAATCCATCTGCCTTGACGACTATAGGTGCACCCTGCTCTTTTATATACTTCTTTGCAGCAGATGGATCCGTAAAAGTTTGATACTGCAAAATCAATCAAGGAATGTGTAAGAGACTTTCCAACTCCCACAATACAAATAACTCATACAAATATTGAGGGAAAACCGTATATTGAACAAACCTAAGGACACATTATAGTAAAAACAGAGGTGCTACCACTATAATTAGCAACATGGGTAATTTAGTAGATACTAAGATGACTTGTAACCATCCAATTACAGTTGACCCTTTTCCAAAAGTCAGAGAGCAAAATATCAGCACAACAATGCCACCAGATTAGTCTCATTGTTGACTTGCATGTGAACAAACTCATTACCGATCCAATGATGTCAGTTTCGTAGAGGACATGGTATGACATATAACACGAACCAATAGGAAATTAACTGTAAGAATATTCTCACAAGAGAGACAAGTAAAATGAAGGTAACAACAAACATGATCACGACGACGGACAACCTTAGCAGTGGGAATTCCATATTTGTCGCACAAATTCTTCATGAAGTTCTTGGAACCTTCTAAAGCAGCAGCCTCAGATGAGGGGCCAAATGTAGGAATTCCAGCCTTAACTAGATCGTTTGCAAGACCTGCAACAAGAGGAGCTTCTGGTCCGACCACAACAAGTCCTACACCCCATTTTTGACAAAAAGAAATCACAGCCGAGCTATCTAATATGTCAAGATCTGAGATGCACGTAGCATCCCCTGCGCTGGTAATCCCAGCATTTCCGGGTGCACAGAAGATGGCATCGCAAGAGGGAGACCTCTTCAAGGCATAACAAATAGCATGTTCTCTTCCCCCTCCACCGATGACCAACACCACCACCCTTTCTTCTAAAAAAAATAGTTGAAAAGAGGACAATTAGATAGGCATTAGAAAAACACGGCAAAATAACTCGTAATTAGTAATATGTGCAGCCTTATTCATGGATTGGTAGTCCAGATCCTTCGTATACTTTATACCAATATCTGGATAATTAAAAAAGTTTTACATGTTGAGTACTTCACATCTTCATGCTCAACTTCTATTTTTTTTTTAATCTCATTTTTTTTCCCATCATGTTGTGCAATACTAATGCTTAGGATTTTGAATGAAAAAAAGCAAGGTAATGAACACAAAAACTGAATCGGGTCTCTAGTGTGCCCTCTCTGATGCCTTCTGACTTTGACTTGGGAGCATGGTTCCACCGCATAACGTCCCTCGAGTTCCTTGATTTTTTGAGGTACAGAGTGCGTGCTCAGTGGTAGAACTTTCTAAGAACAATCACTTTGATGCATATCGCCAAAGGTCACCTCCGTCTACAGTACTCCACCGCTGATACCCCAATCTATTGGGGATTACATGGGTAGTGTTACAGTTTTTGTTGTCTACTTTTCCATCAAGTTGTTTTAAAAAATTCCATCTTTATTCAAACCAATGCTCAAAATTTTGAAGCCTGCTTCCAAGGGGAAAAAATTCTGTGAAGTAAATGCGGTTTCTAGGGGAGTCAATTTCAAATCGACAAGTACAAGAGCCCTTCATGACATAAGCACTGAATTACCTTCATGCTTTCGTTGTAACATACAACTTGAACTAACAAAAGGAAAAAATTACTCCATCAAAAGAATGCGACCAAAATAGACAGTACGCCCAACCCCAACCCGCACATATAACCACCATAGCTGACACAAACAGATGGTCTGTATTTATACAATCTGCTTGGTTTCTAAGACAATGGAGGAAACTTTTCTAAGGGTGGTGATTTTCGACATTGGTGGAAAAGCTAAAAGCTCGACCCAAAAAGCTTTGCTTCCCAGCCCATTCTATTTCCTAAGACCCCTAGATTTATCTGTCGTATCTTGGAGTCTCACAGTAGCCCCGTTCCATCTAAGGCAGATTTCCAGTGTTGTGCAAATCAAAATTCTGGTCAAACATAGAGGAATAACATAACAAAAGGAAAAAGATTCTGCCATTAGCAATCTATGAGCAATGAACCCTCATAGTCAATGTATGGATTTTCTTCATTTATCGTAATTTTTAGCAACCAACCAGTATGTTAGCAATTTAAGGAAAGGGTTTCTTACCAGGCATGCCGTTATCTGAAGCAATGCTGTTGAAGGCTGCGGAGAATGATCGATAGCCATTGGAAAGTGGATGCTCCCGAGGGCCATGACGAAACACAGAGTTCAAACGAAGGGGGCGCACGAAGAAAACTGAATTTCCGAAGATACATTGTCGATGAATGCTCACAAAAGACCTCAATGAACGGTGGTGGTGACTTTCAAAAACTCCCACTGAAGTTTCAATATTAGATGAAATGCAAGCCATTCTGTTTGTTTACCTACAAATCCCTCAACCAAAAAGGCCTGCAAAGTATAGTTTGGTGAAGTATTAGTTGGTTTCAAGGTAAACAGAAGAAGATCGTAACAGAAAACAGCAATTGGACCTTGCCAATAATCACGGAATATTACCTTCCAGATTGGGACTTTTTTCTTTTCCTGATAACTGAGTGTAAGAGAGAGTGTCAAATTGGAACTGCAGTGGCAAAAACAAGAGCATCAAACATTACATCATTTTCTCAAATTACATTCAACAACAAGTAATAGCACTCACCAATTGAAAGATGCGCGCACACACAAAAATCTAACTTTACCAATATTAACACACGTACCTAAATAATACAGCAAAACGACACAAACCAACAATAGCATCTTGGTAACGAAACCAAAGCCTTATGTCCCAATCAGTTGGGTCGGCTACCTAAATCTTTTTTTTTTCCACTGACTTTTGTCAAGGACTACTTGTTCACTCACGACAACAATAGGATCTTGATGTTCAAAAGAAAAAAAAAAAAGAAACATATTAAACCAACGCCCCAAATAGAGCAAAGTGAAGCAAAATTTCTCAAATTCGCACCCATTCATTCAATCTATTTGTATTTAGTAACTTACAAACTGTTGCCTTGACCTCGATCAGTTGTCTGTTCCAATCACTTGCTTCTTCTTCGGACAAGCAATAGTACTTGGAGACAGACGGACGGACGGACTGTCAGGGGCTCAAGCAAGCCGAAAGGAAGTGGGGCAAGTGAACAAAGAGTCAAACTTGGAACAGTAGGCTTTGTCGGCCTTGACGGCGAGGAAGTAAGAGGGAAGAGAGACGGAAAAAGGAAGGGGAGAAGGAAGAGAGAGAGAGAGAGAGAGAGAGAGACACCGCTGAGGCTGTTCGGATTCTTCGGAAGTAGCAGGAAATTTTATTCAGTGCCCCGTGGCTACTTTTCACTGCGTTGGAGGAGAGGGGCAATTGGGTGTGGTTTATTTATGGTCACGGCCAAGATTATTTTCACTTCTATCCATTAAATACATTTACAAGATGAATACCAATTCCGGAATCGCTATTCGATTGGAGAATAAAAATGAATGATGCGCAGCCCCGTGCTACGCAGCGTGCTGTGTAGTCCAATCCGGCGCCGTTCTGGCACTGTTTCAACGATCGGAGATGTCTACCGTGTAGAGCTCGTCGAGTACTACAAATGTACCAAAAATCAAGTCGATCGGATATCGTTAAGTGCCTCATCGGAACACAAATAAATTGAAAAAAATTGGAACACACATGTCTTGAAACAATAAATGAAAACCATTGAAACCATTTTTTCAACATATTTGTGGTCCGATGAGGCACTTAACAATATCGGATTGAGTTGATTTTTGGTACACTTATGGTACTCAACGAGCTCTACGGGGTGGATGTCTCCGATCGTCGGAACTGTACCGGTGCGGCGCTAGAATGGGCCTGCACAGCACGCCGCGCGGCACCCCCCTGTTTCCCACAACCGGATTGTGTTGTGGACAATTCACAATGCATCTCTCGTGTCCAAAAGTACTTTTACCGGTCTAGATTTTAATTTAAACTCTCCACACGAAGAGTTTAACTATTCTCGTAAACAATTTATTTAAAATCGATTGGGAAGCGTTAAGGAGCTAATATTTCTCCATATTAATGAAATATGCATAGAGGTTTACAAATGTGTATTTGAAATCGAAAAATGCAATTGCAAATTTTAACTTCTTTACCATTCAATGGGTATTGACTGGTAGTCAGCCAAATGCTAGTGTTAGGAGGAGTGCATATTTATAATTCTAGTGAAGTTGCTTCATGTTTGGGGCAATTTCATTAAAATTGTGGGGTCAAACTCCCAAAACACACTCAAAATTATGTTAGAATTACTCATAAGTTAACGTGGAAGTCAACGGGTGAAGTGATCCCACTTGACCGTATGTGGCTCCGCCTTTGTATAGTTTCACACGAGCATCTTGTGTGCATTGAGGATGCAGAAATGGGATGAACAATTCAATTGGCATTCAGTTTGTTTTGGACTTACGGATAATTTCTTGTTATGAGAGGTTTCGATAAAGGCACATAATTTATTTCCACACTTGGAGCTCTGGCATATTTTGTGGCTATTTAAATTGTTCTTCCGCAGCTTACTTGATTTATTAAAGAAAACTTATATTGATTATAAGATTTTATAAATTCCCTTAATTGATTTTAACCCACGTGTTTGGGTCGTAACAGAAGAAGTGGTAAAAAGAAGAAGAAGAAGAAGAATGAAGGCACTTAACTTGCTCTATTTCGATTATGCAAAAATAGAGACTTGGTTTTGATTACTCATTGTTAAAATTTTGAATTACTCACAATGTACTCAATATCCTCATTTCAAAAGTATTTTCCATTTTCCTTTCTTTCCTCATGTTCCAAACAGAGCCTAACTCGTACTTGACGAGTTAAAAGTTTGTTCAATATCTCCCCTTAAGAGGGAAAAAGGGATGTTATTCTGAAGATAGCAATATACCTCCTCGAAAAAGCAAAAAACCAAAGAAACAAAATTGGTATCATTCTTATCAAGCCAATCTGATAGCTGTTCTCATATTTCATTGTAAAATGCAACATGGTTCAATAAAATGCAACCATTACGAAATAATGCACTGCTATTACTAATTATAGTGAAACAGGGAAAAAAAAAATCAACTGTCCAAAGGTGCAAACAAAACTGAGATAACATATTATACAAAGCATGCCCACATACCCACCGGACTGCATTCCAAAAAGTAGGCAAAATCTAGCTGAAGTGATTTTAAAGATTTTATTCCACTAATTTCCGTAGTTTACAATATTAATATTGGCAGACCATATTGTTTTTGAATTTGCTAGAAAGAAGAGAATACTGTTGTTCATATATGAACATAGTATGTGCACTTCTGCTTCTAAAAGGATACAACAAAAGGATGAAGGCGTTTGCATAGAAACACTAAGGATCAGTTTGGTAACACCACAACCTTTATGTTTTCTGCTTTTGGTTTTTCTGTAAAAAGCAATAAATGGGTTCGGGGGATATTACAGTATTCAAAAACTTGTTTTGAGGAAGCAGCGTCACGATCGCCGGTGGTGGAAGCAGAAGGGGATGGCTGGTTGATGTGATTGGAGATGGGGGAGGTCATTGGAAGGTTGCCGGAGGTGTTGGCAGGAGGGCGGTGGGCCGGTGGCCTGAGGTAAGGGAGGTCATCGAAATGTCGCTAGACTTAGGCCAGAATGAGGGCTAGGAGACCGAAGGTGAGGAGAAAAAAAAAAATGGTTTATAAAAACAGTGAAAACATTTTTTTTTTTTCCCCACTTCCGAAAATTTTGGAACTTCTTGTCAAAGTCATTGAAAGGGAAAACAGTTACCAAACTCACTCTTGCAGAACAGTTTTCAAATTTTTGATAATAATAGCAGAAAACCGGAAACGAAAGTTACCAAACATAGCCTTATGAAAGGCAACTTACCCCTGTATATCATATCCCAACTGCATCCAGAAGCTGTGAATGTTGAGACACAGAAACCAGCGAATTAGCAACAATGGCGCCACTGGCAGCAACTGCTGGGACCCCTATGCCTGGAAATGTAGAATCACCACAGCAGTAGAGCTGTGGGATTGGAGTTGAATGTCCTGGAAAAGTTCCTTGTCCAGCTTTTATAGCTGGCCCATAAGTTCCTCTATTCCTCCGAAGGTACCTTCGATGTGTCAATGGAGTTCCAACCAATTTCACTTCGCACTTCTCGCGATCAAAGCCTGGGCCAATTGCACGCTCCACAGCCTTCCATAGAAACTGGTAAAATTAAAGAAATATTAAGAATAGTTCTGATAGGTTGTAATATCATGTTTCAAGCAATAAAGAGAGATCACCTGGAAACAATTTGATGGTGCGTGAGAATTTGAGAATTTCAAAGAACAAAGTAAAGACAATGGTTAACAAAAAAAAGGGGTTAGAAATCCACCAGAACCATAATAAAGTCAGGAATATCATTGGAAAGAATTGAAACGGAGATAAATTTATTAATTATACTGACTCCCAGGTGATACGTGATTTCCAATGATGTTCAACTAGGAACCAACACTGTAAACTCAAATCATGGTATACGATCTACATTCGGAAGGTTTAGTTGGACATTGGCCAACAAACTGAATTTGCCCGAATTTCCCTTAAATTATGCATAGAATTACAACATTGTGCAACAAGTACTGCAAGCAACCAGAACCACTAAACAATATTTATCCTAGAACTCTGGTCTAGTAAATGTGTTCCCATGTGGCCCTTCATTCTCTGGTTCACAGTTCAACAAAAATTGAGTACCAAGGACAGACTTGCTAGCTTGAGTATGAGAGTTGATGATAATAGTGTGCTCTGCACTAATGATAAGGAGTTTTGCCCCCATTTATTTTTTGAATACCCCTTCTCTGCTCTCTGGATTGCTGTATGGGCTAGAATCCCGAATCCTGGTATTTCATGTCGGCCAATGGAGACTGGTTTAGCCTATAGTCTTTAGGTGCTAAATGGAACCTGGCTGACTACACTTACTCTTAGTATGATATGTTCTTTTTTCTTTTTGAGTTGTTTGGGTCTGTTTGGATTGGTTTCTGTAAATAGGTCTATTTCTGGCTGGTTTGGCATTGTTGTATAGCTGGGGTATGCCCCTCTGAGGCTGGATTGTTTGTTTGAGCTTAAGGAATTGAGTACTTATTAAAAAAGAAAACATTTATCCTAGACCTATGAATAAATATACATGTATAAAATTCAATGGATCCAACAATTAGGCAGATACCCCACCCGAGCCCACACAACATAGCAGTCACATTTTACGTTGGTAAATCAGGTTGCTTCAACCAGCTAGGACATCCATAAGCCTGTATACGTTCTTTTTTAAGTTCCTCGATTATGAAGTTGAAAGACGCAAAATTGAGCAGACCATATTTTTGCAGATCAATCATGATAAGCTAATATGAAAACGATTAGGTCTGATTGAACGAATCTCATGTCAACATGCAAAAACTCAATCACCAGAAAACATGTCAAACGCCCAGGAAATCCCTAACATAGTAGACATATCCGCTAGATTCAAGAAACCGACATATACATTCTCCTACCTGGCTATACATAGGGAGTTCGATGAACTTGCTTCGCTATACCTTTCAATAATGACGATTTTCTAATTTTCCAAGTAGTGCATTTGTGATGACGAGAAGAAAAATAAATAAAATGATTCCAGTATGTACCTCAGATCTTTCAGCTTTAAGTTCTTTGTATTCAGCACTTTTACGATCAAGTCCTTCCCAAAGTTCAAAGGGTTCAGTTCCCGGTGCATAGGCATGTAGCACATGCTTGCCAGGGGGAGCAAGATCCGGACTAAGGACACTAGGTACGGATATTAATACAACATTTTGATCAGCGTCAACCCCTCTCTTCCAATCATTCACAACTATATGATGAATCCCTAAGTCCTCACGAATACCCTGATAAACATTTTGGTAAAGAAGCACCTCACTTAATCAGTCAACAAAAGGAAGTCTTTTCAAATAACAAGAAGGCTGGTTGCTCCAATTACTCACCTCGGCATCAAAACCCACATGAAGATGCATAAATGATTCACATTGAGGGGTCATTTTGATCCTGTCCTCATATGACTTTGGAATGACTTCCTTAGGCAATAGATCCAATGTGTCCCACATTGAGGCATTACTAACAACAGCCTTCTTAGCACGCACAAACTGCGGTAAACATTTGCCAAATTCTTATAAAAGAAATCTCTGTTATGTCATTTAATTACGAGCAAAGAAATGTAGTCATGAGTCATATATTGTGCTTTTGTGTTCTTATTATTGTGTCGGGTAAATCATTTAATCACCTGACCACTACTAAGCTTCACTCCCACTGCTCGACCATTTTCAACCACAATTTTTTCCACATGACTCCTGAGAGAGATACGTCCACCAAATTTCTGTATTCCACGGACGAGAGCATCAACAACAGCCCCACTTCCATGAAGGGGATACTCAAGACTGCAACCTGGCTTGTACCATTCTGCAAACATGTATACCTGAAAAAAAGGAAGGACAAACTTGTTACCGTTTCAATTGACAAACATAAGCATACTTGCATCATAAAAATATGAAGATGACAGAACATGTTTAGCAAATCTAGGACGAACCCAACCTTATTTTGTGTGGTATACGTGTTCAATTATACCCTCTAAGATATCCAAGAAGACATGTGTAAAATGGAAGTTAACTTACATTTCCAAAAACTGCATGGATTTACATGTGAAAACTGAAAGAGAATAAACACAAGAATATTCTCCATTTCACCTTTATTAGTACATTCGCCCATCCAACACTTATTGTGTCCCTACCTGGATTTTCTTAATCTATAAACAAAACTGTCTTACAACTGAATTTCATATATACAGAGGTAAATTTCGTGGTGTGTCAGTCAGCAAAAATTTTAGCTTGAGAAGTCAAACAAAGTGACACACTGACGTTGCAGTCTGCACTCTTGCAAATAATTTTAAGATTGAAAATCCAAAACCAACAACACAGTCTTTAGTAGGAAAACCAACTAATGTTTCCTCTTTCGTTTGACAACTACATCAACAGTACCGAATTCTTATCTTCTTCTTTCTCCTTTCTTTTGTTTCTATAGTGCAAATCATATGATATATTTACAAACACACACCCATAATAAGGATACAGAACATGTGCTAATTAACAGGAGCAGATGCTAAAATGACGTTCAAAATCAAGGAAGAAATTGAAGGAAAGATTTACCATCTCTGCTGAGAGTACACCATCAGATTTCACCCCTGCAAGCAAGAAAGACAGAAGATCTATCCAATTCCGTATAAAAGGATCTTTTAGCTCCAATGAGTCAATGATTTCGGAGAAGGGTCTGAGAAGCTTTGTGGCACTAAGAGCGCCTTGGGGTCCCATTTGGGCAAAGGATTTCAGGAGAGAGGGGCCATATCTTGTGGCAGCAGTGGAAAGAACACCCCAGTCACCTCGGATAGATAAAGGAGGCAGAGCCATCGCAGCAGTAGACATCGGAAGTATTGCATCCTATACAGAAATGCACTTTATTTTTTGACAGAGAGAAAAGGGAAATGGTGTTCATACGACTTTTTTCTCAGAATTCCCCATGTGAAAGGCAAGATGAATAATAAAGAAGTGTGAGAGGCTAAAAGGAGAGTATGAATGCCATTTCCCATGAACAATCACGAAGGCAACTTTTGCATAACCAATTTTGGCCTTCCTTGTTTCTTCAAACAGAAGGATATAGATGACAGCCTCATAGGGAAGGGAATTAAACATGTAGCCAAATTTTTGGCTAATTGTCAACTTTGGGAATAAGAAAATCCTAAGACGATGAGAAGTGAATACAAATAGACATTGATATGTGTGGATGACACTCACAAGAAGTTTTCTCCATTCCCGCACAGCATCAAGACTTGCATATTTCTCAAGGTCCTGAAGAATAATTAGTGGTCATGTTAAACAATTTGCCAGAAGTAAGATACCAACACGGAGCTATCAGTCCTTTTTGTTTCAAAAAGTCCATCAGTCATTAAAGGACATGCAGTAATGCTTAGGCAAGTGAGTGTAAGTAGGTGTTTTGTAGTCTTGACGGTCAAGTAGTATTTGGATAAAAAAAAATTCCACAAGGAAACAAGTCAACTAGGTAAAATGACAAGTGGCTAGAACATGGAGTACTGCATTTTTGTTTCTAGAAAAATTATGTAAACAATAAATATTAATATTATACTTCAACTGAATTCAAGTCATACACAAGAAGTGTAGCGAAACTAACCGGGATGCCCTTGAAATAAATGAATAGAACTATCTAATGTATGAATATCAAAAGTGAAGTAGATTTTGAGAGTCCACCTTAAAAAATTCAGTCGGCCCAATGCGTGATAAGAATTCACCTTCAGGTATGTAAACCATCCAAGAGTCATAACTGGCACAAGGAATTGATTCACCCAATGCATCAAGAACCTGCAAAATATAATAGATGTAAGTATATAATTTTTCACATGAAGTTCACAAAGCAGTTCAAGACTGATCTGACATTTTCTCGAATGATAGAGAATGACAAGGCCTCAAGACCAATACATAAGTGATGAATATACCTCATACCATTAAGGTTAATGACTGGTGATTACATCATGCAGAGCTCTATCATAGAATGTTGTCGTCCTTGAATTTTGACTTCACTTAAAAATATGATGTGCAGATTAATTAGAACAAATTTTTGAAAGGATTACTTGCTTTTCAGTCCAAGATAGCCTCCAATAAATGAATTAGTCAAGACAACTACTATTTGTTAGTTTGCAGGCCTACTATCATGTAGCCCATTATAATTACCAAGACATAGGCTTAGTTTCATTCAGTCAGATGGGATATTATCCCTGTCGGCATTGTCATTTATGCCAACTTCATACAGGGTTAAGCAGTAGGCAGTTCTTGCCACTAAATGTCTAAAGTTCGTTGAAATGTAATTTCTTCATGCATATAAAGCACAACTAAGCAGTAATGGTTGCTATGTGGTTAATTACTTTCTTTTGATAGTCGCGAGAACCATGCTAACATCTATAGAGAGATAAGATAAATTGCTTCAATAAGACAATATTTAAAAGAAAAAATTACTTGTGCAAGGGGATTAGCCTGAGGACCTCTTGATTGGAATCCGGAGAACAAAGATGGACCGGAGTCGAACGTGTAACCCTTCTTCTGAAATGAGTGAGCTGCACCCCCAGGTGCATCGTGGCTTTCTAACACTAAAACATCTTGTTGGTATCTTGATAGAAGTCCTGCACAACAAAGTCCCGCAATACCACTCCCAATTACGATGACATCTGCCTCCGGCTTGCCTGCAGATTATTTCCAGTTACAATAGAGCGCTCCTTTAGAGGCCCCAAGTAATGCTGAGGAGAATTTTCAGGAACATACAAAAGCAAGATAGTCTCTGAAAATTTGCCAATTTTAACGTAGACGGAAGGTTGGAGTGTCTAAACTACCCTATTACTCCATGAAATTTACAACTAAAATTAACTGACATCTGCACAGACTGCACTAGTTTATATTTGCAATTTCTCACTTAGCTAATCTTTCTGAACCGAAACTTACCACAGGTGACCAAGGAGTGCAAAAGACCTAAGAGGGACCGTATTCAAGGCAAACACGAGCTGATGTCGAGTAACTTGAATTTTTATAAAAATCATGAGCCAAACGAGCCGAATAGTAGCTCTTGATTTGCAACCTTTAACTAGCTTTAAAATTGTTCAAGCCTGGTTTGTTTGAGTAAAAAACCGACCCTTAACAAACTTTTAACGAGCCAACACTATCCCAAATTCGAGTAACTAGGACACTAGGTTCGTTTGGCAGCCCTATTCCCTATGCCTGGTTCTGACTTCAGAGTATCAGAGAATGAAAAATCTAAATGATAATTCGAAGAGAGAGAAGGGTACCTGTGAAGAACGTGGGCGTCTTTTTAGTAGAGGCAGGAGAAGGGTAACCGTTGGAGGAGGGGTCCGGCTCACTGCCGTTGTTTGCATTTCGCGCCAAAAATGTCCGTTTTGTGGTGTGGGACTTGGGAATCAAAATTGGAGGAGAGGGGCAGTGGAGTTTCAGAAAGTTAGGTGAGAATGTATTCAACGACATTGAAGGACTTGCTTTGAAGCTCACACAAATTTTCAGAGAGAGAGAGAGAGAGAGAGAGAGAGAGACTGTAACTACTACAAGGCAAGCCATTCAAAAGTGATGAAGGTCTCTGTATTTATTTATTTTTGGTAGGAAACGATGAAAGGCTATACCGTTTTTGAAGTTCAGAACTGCCCACGTCAGCCTGGGGCCCACCGTGGGACCCCACCTAATTCTCATTACGAATCAGAAATGTTACGTTCCATGAAAAATTTTCCAAAAGCGTACAGAAAAGAGAAATGGACCGTCCATGTCTATAAAACAAGAATATGAATTGTCCATTTCTATTTCCTGAATGTAATCGGGCAAAGTTTTTCTAAACCCTACTATTCTAGTTTCCCAATTGAGATCCACTTAAATTACAATAATTCATCCTACTATTCCAGTTTCCCAATTGAGATCCACTTAAATTACAATAATTCATGGACTGAAAGTAAAATGGAGCAAAGCTACTGATCTGAACTATAATTTGTGAGGAGCCCTTCCCTCGCTTGTTCCTATGCTCTAAGCAATAGCGCCTGAGGTAACTACTCAGAATGTATCATCATTGACACTAGGGCAAACGAAAAGAGCTACTCTCGAGCAGCTCGTGGATCGACTTGGCTCATTTAGCAATCAATCAAGAAGCTCATTTAATAAACAAGCCCGGCTCATTTAGTAACAAGCTTGGTAAAACTCAGCTCGTTAACGGTTTGGCTTGTTTACAAATGAGCCGAGCTTGAGCTGGATTTTTGGCTAAACAAGCCAAGCTCAAGCTCTATGAGGCTCGGCTCGGCTCTTTTGCACCCCTAATCGACACCAGGGTAAGAGTCGAAAAATGGAGAGTTTTGATCTCAACAGGGGATAGAGCAGGATTACTGGAAATCAGAAAGATTTGGTCAAATCATTTACAACAGTCCAAATAGCCATTTGATGATACTCTACTCTTTTTGTCACAAATCTGCTTCAGTTAGACCCACAACGATATTGACCTACCTAATTTTTTTGATTTACAACACATCAAAATTCGTAAAATGAACAACTCGGACCCTTGAATTATTCTCAAAAAAAGACTGATAAGTATCAATTTACGCCAAATTGAGAATCACACGGAATAAAGACATCCTGGCGAAAAACATGTTCCAGCAGAGTCGACACAAACAACATCCTGAAAACAACAGTAAGCAAAATGAAGCCGAATGGTTTATTAATGGAATTTTAGCAGCACTGTCATCTAGGATATCCAATATAGCACAATGCATATCCATTTCAGCATCATCATCCATAACACACGAAAACAAATATCATCAGAACCTACTGACTCTCAAACTCCAATCTACACCACTTTCGAATTCACGCCATGCCAGTGTTCTATAAATATTATATATCCAGTGCTCAGCCGACAGCATTACGCCGCTTGCTACTGTATGCAACCCAAATGCAAATTACAGAGATGCCAAAATATACACCTTCAGCCTATTCAAAAAGCTCGCCAACAGCAGCACATATGTAGGATGTACACATCCATTCCAGATTTCATATACAGATTTAACCAAAAGAACACCTAGAAATTAAATATACTGATACCCTGCTGAGTCAATGGCAAGAGTGAGGATATAATAACTCCTCCTTCAAGCAGAATCCCATTGAAGGGGACATCCTTGTCAATATTGTGCTGCTATGTACGATCATATCATGCAAATGCCTTTCCTCGATCACTTCCCCTCTTTTCTCCTTTTTTCCGGCCATCTTTGACTAACTAGATCAATATATCTTCACCACACCAGATACTAAATACATGCGTTATCTGGAATCATTCAGGCTACCTGGAATATCTCGAATTTCTTCCAAAAGAAACCTGTTTTGCTCTCCCCAAACTTTGCTAGCAACTGGTCATCTGTCTCGCAAAAAGAGAAGCCGCAACACTAGCACATGTATGCACTCCAGTATGGTAAAAGCCTTCACTGCAAACAACTAAACAAGAGGCAACAATAAATATCCACGTACGAAGAGGTAACTGGAGTCGAGTTTTTTAAATCAAACACATACAATTTGCAAGTATATAATCACACGTAAATATTTACATGCCATTCCGTGCATCTTCAACAACATTTGGTCTTACATCAGTACATCACTACAACAACTTAAACTTCTGAGGATCACTACAACAACTTAAACTTCTGAGGTGGGTTTTTCAAAACTGGTTACGTCTAGACATAGCAAAGCATGCCCCATGTTCACAGTTGTAGTCGAGTATATAATGCATCCTAAGACTTGGGTTTTAGCAAAAGAGCATCATAACCAGTTCAACATGAAAAGCAAATGGTTAAAAACAGTTGCAAATGGTGTATTTTAAAGACCCTCGAACAGTGTGTTTAGACACGAAAAGCAAGATATGCCATTTCTAAAGCCAAATGTTTGATAAGGAGACATTCACATGACAATCTCACTAGGAAAGAAAAAGCTCAATTCTCCCCTCCAAAGGAACTTGAGGAGAGAATTCCACATTGAAGGACGTGATTTGATCCTTTTTCATCATTCAAATTTGTCAATTTCTCCCACCATTTTTCCAGAAGAGTTTGCTTAGCAGATTTGGTAAGTTCACAACATCAAAAGAAACTAGAAGGTAGACAACATAAACCACATGCAGTCTTACGATGTGATCTACACATGATTTTGTGATACTGTGCTTCCTCACTAAGATATTTTCGAGAATCCATCAAATCCAACCTAGGCCAACAACTCGCACAACCAGAATAAAGATCCTCACATAAACCATCTTCTTGAATTTCTAATATCCACATCTACCTATCCAGCCAAAGAACATTCCCAACTCGAATGACTCCGATAAGATTGCATGGACTACGAGTATTTTCCGTGTCGTGGAAAAAAAGTACCCCACCTCCTTTAGCCACAACTCTCCTAATTTTTCTTGCTATGAATTTCTTCAACTTAGCTATCTTCCGAAATACTTCCTTCTGATGAACATGCAGATACACAATTACATTTCCCCTTCTTTAAGTTCCTATCCACTCCTATCTCAACACAAGGCCATGCCATTACAATCGGCATAATTACTCATTCACTGAATCCATTTTGCTTGAGCTTTTCAGTTCAAAAAGGCAATGTCATTTCTCCATCAATAGAAAATGCAAAGAGTTCATTCACAATGAATGGAAGCTCACCCGTGAAAACAACACTAAGAAGCGGCACTTGACTTTTGAACCCACTTTTGTTTCTGCATTTACATAACAATCAAGCGATCAGATTAGCAAAAGACCAAACATGAAAACCTGGGTGCTTGAGCCAGACACCAAAAAATCTAACTGCAAGCATACCTCATGGGGAACATAGCCAGAAGAACCTCCTCTCCTCAAGGGTTTCCCCTCATTTACGAGAAAAGAGCCATCATCCTTCATATTATGTGCTATTCCCAACCGACCACTGCGTGTATGGGAGCCTGAACATGTTGCAGCAATAAGAGGCGCAGTATGGAAAAGAGAGGACCAAAAAGAGGTGAGGAGAGAAAAGTTTGATATAGGTTACAGAGTTCGAAGGCAAAACTAACCATTATTTAGTGGGTGATAGCTGTCTCTCCCACTTCCAACAGTTTTGACTTCCCCACTTCTTGCATTTAACATATCAACTTTCGCTTCTTCGTCATTTCCTGACAAGATTGTAGACAACATAAATCATAACTAATTATCTAATAAACAGAATAAGAACGATGGCATCTGGTAATGCAAGAATATAGGAAACTCCCAATGTTCTTTTGCATGTGAAACTCCAGTAATGAGTATTTGCAGGAAAAGGGGAGAGAGTGGGAGCTCCTTCAGAGAACCAAGAAAAAGGTGAAAGTCCAAACACCTGGGTCAGGTCTATCCTAGAAAAGTAAGCACTATGCACCACAGATTTACTGATTACCAGATTCAAGTTAAGCAATGCACTACCTTTCACAGAATCTGCCTGTAACTGTGTAGATTGAGAAGCAGAAGATGATAAAGAGTCATCACTAGCATGTGGTCCGCCTGAACGGTGAAGTGGAGTCCAAACACCACGATCAGGCCTATCCCTGTTCCGTGTATGTTTTTCCTGCTTCTCACCTGAAAAGCTACGTAAATCACTCCCAACGGTTTCTGGTGCTCCATTGGTATCCTTTAAGAACAACTGAATTTGGGCTCTAGGAGTTCTGTTGTCCTTATCCCGATTGGAGGCCTGGTTTTCCTGTTCAGAATGAACCACGGATGATGATTGCCTTTGGCGTGCATCCTTGTTGAGAAGTATGCTTCTGATTATCCTTCCACTGGCTTCACGTCGCTGGTTCTGTTTAAGAGGAGTTGAACCATGTGAACGTTTAACAGAAGTTGCACTTTCCTGCAGTGACATGACACCCGACACCTGTAGCAGAGGTGAGAATACCAACAATAAGTAGTTGTGCAGCACTGGAATATCTTCCGGTTTTTTGTGTTCACAAATGTTTTTCCATACTGTAATACTCGCATCAAACAATTACAACTTCTAAAACAACATGACAGCCTTAATACCCACCCCTTAATCATGAGCTACTACAGCCAAAAATTATTTCTAAACAACTTGAGAAGTTCAATGAGATAGCAGGAACAAGAACAACTAAAGACCACCCCACAAGGTTACAGGGGAGTGAAGGGGCCTACTGCTGTAGGCTTTTTTCTGCATTCTGATTTCGTACACAACATTGAGTATTACGCGAGAGAGAGAGAGAGAGAGAGAGAGAGAGCAACACAAAGGCCACAACAATGAAAAGAAGTTGAAAGAGATGAAGATCTACAGTCAATCTAGACCAGTTTGGAAGGGCTGATTGAAACTTGCAAGATACAAAAAGGCTTACATGAGGAATTTCTTTCTCTTTCCCCTTCAAAAGCAAGATTTTCTTCTTCCCAGTATCAGTGCTTCCAGAAATTCCTGAAACATATTCATGAAACTCTTCACCCGCACAAACAATCACGGGAGAATGACAAATAAATTAAAATAACATTCAAACAAAAGGATCACTAAATGGCGGTTCACTTTTGAAGAAACTTATCCTCCTTCCTATGACGCATTCTGACTGGAAGATATATCTGACATGTCAACAGATAAGTTTGGCATCGGCACATAAAACTCCATTTTTCACTAGTTAATTAGACCTGATAGGGATGCTCTATACTATTTGCTGATAACCCCACATAGTTCTTTAAAACCCTAAAAGGGTTGGGGTCCGATCAAATGAGAGCTCTAACATGGCCAGAATTTCAGGAGCAAAGAAATGTTCCCAAAGTAGTCGATGATTTTCAAAGGGGCAAAACGGGGTAATATAACAACCAAGAAGATGAAGAGGAACGCCACAAAGTCGAATAAAAATGGAACTGGTCCAGTTATATGAAAAGAAGAAAATGTTCCACCTTTTCTCCAAAAAAAAAAAAAGAGGCCATGCATTTAAGATCCTAAACCCACTCATATATGATCACAAACTTAGATTAAGTCAAGAAGAGGGAACATCATAATGAAGATAACTTAATTCCAATAACATCTCAATGCCACTTCAGAAATTGACAGATATCTTTGCAAACTTCATGTAAGCTTCGGAAGTTATGCAACTTCATGTAAGCTTCAAGAAGAGGGAACAGATATATCTGCAAACTTCATGGATTAACGCAACTTCTAATGTGACAGAATGCCACAAAAAAGTGAAATGCTCACATAGCAAAGAATTGTGGAAGCAAGGAAATATTACTCTCCCAAAGTAAAGAATCACAGAACACAACGACATCAGTCACAGCCACAGTTGGCAAACACGAGGATATAAAGCAAAGCCAATAATAATTATGTAAACCATTTGATTAAGGCTCCTTCAACTAGTGAGTTGTGATTAAAACTAATTCTACAAGCATACAAACATGCAGACACTACCTAGTTGTCAAACCGAAATTACTTCACCACTGGCAAACAGAGAATCCAAACAATAGTCATACCACTTCTCTCTTCTGATACTTCATCAAGCTTAGCTTTGCCACTTGTACTCTTTGCAGCATCCCTTAAAACATACTGGCACTCCGAAAGAAGTAAAAGTTAACAACACTTCCATCACGCCTTCACAGTTTGGAGGCGGTTAAATGATCAAGTATGACAAAAATTTGGGCACTAAAACAACAGAACATTGAAACATTGAATGTACGAGCACAGATTTGTGCTTATAGACGATAAAAGACTACAATTTTGTAGTTGTCACAGCCATCACTATATGTGGGGGGAAAAAAGAGAGTACAGGAACAGCGCCACAGTTGCCCATTCTCAGCGTAAACTTTAAAAAAGCAACCCTTAAGTGGTTAAAACTACAACATAGCAACTTCTTAAGATCAATAAATGGTGATGTAGCGTAGGCATTAATTGCTTTTTCCATAACAAAGAAGCCAAATGTGTGGATAAAAATGAGTACCATGGTATTGGAAATCCTCCTCTTGTCGGAACCTCGTCTCGATGATGCGGAAATAGGATTTCCAGATGATGCTCCAGCAACTTTTCTGACCAGTTTCCCATTAGATAAAGACCTCTGTCAAATCACATGTTCAGTAAGTGAAATATTTCATGACACAAGCAGGAATCCAACATATTGCATGTCTGCAAATACTTCAACATTAAACTACCATTCACTTCACAGTACAAAAATTCAGATATGTCAAGCAAAAGAAGTTCAGACACAAAAGCGCAATGTCTAAGAGAACCATGCTGTTCTGACTACAATAAGATTGGTGGAAGAGCCATAGATTGCATACAAGATATTAGCATGGAACAGATACCAAACGGTCTCAGACGCAAAAAAAATCCATCATTGTATGATTTATGGAATACATTGCTAAAAACTAGTATAGTAATAGCTACCCGAGTTCCACCCTTGGCTGCTCTTTTATGACGAATAAAATCCATCAGAGGTGTGACTATTGGAGTATCCTTAGCAGAACCTACAAAAAATAACGAGGAAAAAGAACAGCAAAATATTTATACTCATGCCATTCGAGGCCTCTTTCTCAATCGAAATTGGGTTTACTGCATCACGATAATGTAACAGGAAAGTTCGGAGTTCTAACTAACCAGCTCGTTCTGCTTCCTTTCTCTCCAATTGTATATCTGCACTTGGAAGATTCTCGACCGGCTTTGCAAGAAATTCAAGGAATTCCATATAGTCTGGATCTAAAATTCATCAAGAGAAATAACTGTGACCACAAATCAGGAAATGATGGCATAAATGTTGCACGCAATCCACAAACAATAATCATTTTGGTACCTTTAAATATGGTCCCCTCACGCCCATCTTTCTTAGTGCACAGCTTTGGGACACGTTGCAAAGGAGCATACTCCACAATCATCTTGAATTGAGTACCTGTGTCCAGAAGAGGAGGGCACCTAATCAGAACACCGTATTTCACGTAGAACAAATTCACAAGCAGTAAACAATCAAGATTCTTTCATGTCACAACGGCTCTACGTATTTTCCCTTCCCTTCACGTATTATTAGGTTAGGGAAAAGAAAAGGAAAAACTGCAATACCCTATCCATGTAGGCAACTTGGATTGAAATGAACAAATATTGTGAGACATGTTTAGAAACAGTACTTGACATGTCTAACAAATCTCTGCACAATATGCTCAAGGATTACCCTTTTCGTTGACAAAAACATGCCCATCAAAGAACTCAGCAAACTCAATAACATCATCAGGCCTCTTGAAGTCTATATAGGCTCTAGCATATGATTGATGCTTCTGGCTGCAAAACCAGTTTAATAAATAAATACAAGAGACTGCACCGAGCCATAAAATCTCATTCTGACAATAGGATAATACTAATACTGTACAGTGCTGAGCTTTATACAGTTATCCACTCTGAAAGAACAATTGAAAAAGTAATTCAATATGCACAAGTGTTCTTAGTGACAAGTCAGTGGTAGGTCTCTTCGTGCCAAAGGCCTAAAACAAGATACATAAACATCACATGGTCCTTAACATTGTGGGAAAAGGATTCAAAAAAGTTTCCAGACTGCCTAAATGGATAGGATATGAAAGCCCCAATCGAGACAAAGTCTGATTGCTTTGACATGAAAAGCAGAAACATGGAATAAAGGGTCACAGAGACAAAGTCAGATTGCTTTGACATGAAAAGCAGAAACATGGAATAAAGGGTCACAGAAAAAATAAGGAAACCAACCTGAGAATCATCAAGGCATAATATTGCACTCTTTTCTTCTTTAAGTTAGAATAAATCAAAGTTGACGATGGTCCAAATTATAAAATTCTTACGTAAATGGAATTAAATACAGCACCAAAAAAACAAAAAATGACCAAGGAAATCGATAAAATATACGTCAATACAACACCATACCACAAAATACCTTATGAAGAATAATAGCAGTAACTAAGCCTGTTACAAGACTGCCTAAATAAGCAAACAAAGCACCCAATTGGATTTGGAGTGCCCTTGCTTCAAATTTGGAAGGTCATGACATATGGACGTAGGAAACAAAAGAAATCAAGGAGGGAATCAGGAAACCAGTCTTGGAATTATTAAGGGGTGATTTTCCACTTTCGTCGAGATGGATAGACCAAAGGGTTGAAGCCACACATTCTTTGATAGATGAATCAAAGAAGGCCCAATAACACAAAACAACACAGAAATTGAACTTAAGTACAGGTCAACCCCATAACTAGGCTTATCACTACCAACCAACAGCTACTAATTACCATGATAACTTGCTCATTCAATCTGCATACCCTCCAAATGAACAATTTTAAAGATGGATAATAGTCTGACAGGCCCTCAACTTGTTTTTCCATTGCCTAAACCTGTAAGTACATAGAACAACAATAACCCTAGGACCCTCAGGCCTCAAGGCGCTCAACTACTTCATGTAAACATTGTGCGTGACAAAGTCCAAACCCAAACGCAACATTCAAGTTAAATACGTGCAAAGTATAGCAAACACCGCTAGCTAGGTGTTTGAGGGGTACAAACAGGAGATCCTTTATAAACTTATGAGATTAGCAGTCGATATTACGAATCTGTCTGTATGGTATTTGTTAAAAAGGCGCCGTAATTAAATTCCCAATTAAGACATCTTCCAGTTATGATGTACAGTTTTATGAATGCTAAGCAGTAAGCAGTTGTTTGTTACAAAATTACTATTGGATGAGGGAAGTTGTGAAGTTTCTGACAAAATCCAGGGCAATTTTATCTGGTGTTTGCTAAGAATCCTTTACAGTGCATTATAACATAGCCGGACCCGTGAAAGCCATTCAAAATCCTAAAAATCTATTCTGATTTTGAAATGGAGTACACCAAACAAAATCCTGAAGTTGTGTCGCAAAAGAAGTTTCCAACAATGCCGCGATAATTTTTTTTCTAACAACTACCTTTATTATAACATGAGCAATCTATGAAGACAAAGTGGCAAAATCACTCGAGCCCAACTACCCTACATATTCAAACGCACATACGCACGCAAAGAGTGAGTGCCCAACTTCTAGTCGATTAGAAAAGGCCCAGTCGACTAAACCCCACCAGATACATCCATACGCTGGCACGGAACCATGCGAATGTTTCAGTAAATTAAAGCCTCAAACTGCTATGTAGAACTCTAACTAACCACATCAAGTTCCACACTAGTTTCCCAAAAAACGCAAAGTACACAAATACAGCTAAAATAACCCTAACCTGTTCTTGCCAGGACGAAAAACAACCCAATTGTAGCGTCCAGAAAAACGACCGTCAATTTGCTCCGAGAACACCGACGGTGACATCGACGGCGGCAAGTGCCGTACCACAACCTTCGTTCGATCTAACAAGCCCTTCATGCGTCGAAAATTAACCGAAGCCAAACCCTAGGAGTTGGATATTATCAAATTTTTCGCAATTCAAACCCTCGTACGAATTAAATAGGTCACAAGATACTAGATTTAAGTCGGTAGCGTCGATGGCGATGGATTTGGTGCCCTAGCTGCGAGATAGATTCGCAAATCGCCATGCAAGAGAAAGGTGAAGAGAGGAATATGTGAAATAACCGGGTTTTTTTTTTAAATTCAATATTGTAAACCAAATTGTCAAACAGTAAATGGGCTTTAAGTCAAAGTCAAACATGCATGTTCAAATACGCACCAATTTTTCCATGGTTGTAAAGTTACGTGTTGCCTTAATATCTTTATCAACATCGTAATAGCCTTAATATCTTTATCAACATCGTAATATTGGATTTCACGAGAATGTATAGTGCATAAAGGTTAGTGGAACACCACGTAACATTGTCCATAATGATGGAATAATTATTCCAAGATGTGAGGTCAAGTCGTAGCGAAACTTCCACCTACGAAAGGTGAGTTTGAGTGATGGTTTGGAATTCAAGATGAGAAAAGAGTCCCTAAACATGATGGCTATTTAATTCTTTTTTAAACAAAAAAAAAAAAAGAGGAAAGGGAAAAAAAAATGTATGGAAATCAATGCGACATTTGTTTACACGCCTGGCATTTTTTTTTTTCTTTGGAGGAAAGACAGAAAAAATCCATTAATCAAAACCCCAATACAACAATCTACCAAAAAAAAAAAAAGCCGTACAAGAATTGAAAAAAAATAAAGGAAAACAAAGGAAACTGAAATTACAGAAAAACAAGAAATAAATCGCCAAAGCCTTTGCTGGAGTTGTCACGCCGCCGCCGCCGATGATGAAAGTCCGGATCTGGAGTTTTCAAATCCAAGTATCCCTTGCCCAAAAGTCGATTTCAACCACCCATGCAAAGAGGAGAGGAGGTCGATCGCCATGGAGAGCCTTTGCCATTCGCGACGTTGAAATCTAAGTACGCGAAATCTCCCAATGTTTAGTGATTTCCGTGCAATTAGCATCTAAACGAACGACCCGATCGATGTTTTCTGGTTGCCGGGAAACCTCAAAATGCCCCAATATGGGGACAAAAATCAGAATAACAAGTTGGTTTAGTTCTGACTGTTGAGAAATGCTGAAAATGAAATCATCATCCAAGATCAAGGATTAATCTTTGTCCAAACATAAACAAACTACTTATGTGACTAAGAAAATGATAAATACCATGTCACTCGATCAAAAATCTATATTAAGCTGATTCAACTGAGGGTAGTGTCATCACTTAAAGCATTTGGCATCCAAAAGTGCCTCTCCCTCAAAGGGCTCCTGATCCTCTATCATCTGATTCACCCTCTCCTTCTGATCTTCATCGGTTATGTCAACCTTCTTCCAATCGTAGAGCTCCATGTCATAGCACTCGTCCATTATGAATTGGGGGATTTCCTGGCCGCGGAAAAGCCAAAGCCCCTTCACCTTGAACGGGGACTCTGACCCGATAACCAACATCTTCCCAAAGGCATACTTTCGTGCCAGATCCATCCGTTGAAGAAATTCGCCAACCTTGTTTAGGGTCACGAATGGAACAGTATTCTCTTCGTTGTACTTGTAGTCGCAGAACCAAAGAGAGTATCCCTCTGGATCGTACATGTCCCAAAAACCTGCAAAGAACGGGGGACTTTCATTAGGTGGACACTGCAGGAACTGAATACAAAAAAGTGTAGTTCAACACGCTATCTAAGACCCAAGAAACACAAGCTAGTCTACTCAACACTTGCTGAGTTCTCCTTACGCTATCTAAGCCATCTTACAAACATTTTTAACACAAGTTAAAGGTGCATGAGATGAAAAAGTACACACGTCGGCGGTATTATGACGTCTATATCTGCATCATAAAAAAAGAAAGAAAAGAAAGACAAATAGTATAGATATAGAAGTCTATACTTACATTGTTCAATGAAAAGGAGATGCATCTCACGAACAAAATATCCATCTTATGTTCAACACATCCAGAAGGAGAATATAATTTTGGATAGCCAAGATGGTAGACCAACTTAAGCAAAATTAGCTAGTCATAATCTCGTATTGGTAAATCAGCAAATTTTGATGAAACCATAAAGCATGCATAAATGCTGGCAAAAAAGAAAGGGGAAAATAAAATTAAGAAAGATGGCAAATATATCCAAAATTCCAAACTGTCTTATAAGTAGGCAGTAGGCACAATGTCTCCTAGTTAACATATCAAGTAACAGAACCTCAAGAAGTAACTCTTTCTTTTTATTGACCACCTCAAGAAGTACCACCTGCTTATAAAACATGCTGAAGCAAAAAATTACGAGTCTCGTTGACCACTTTAGAATTGGTCCAAGGGATGATACCGTAGGCAGCTAGAGAGGAACACATCATAGGTGAGCTGAGAGTGAGAAAGAGCTAAAACAACTTGAGCATGAATGGATGAAATCCTCAAATTAATATCGACAAGAACCAACGAACAAAGGTTTCTTGTAAGCAAAACAAAATGGTAGGACGTGAGAAGTACACTCAACATCAAGACTAAACAAAGGGAAAAAATTAAAAGCGAAAATGAATATATACCTTTGATTGCAACTTCACGGAAGTTGGTCTTGGTATTTGAGTAGAGCCTCTTCCACTCATCCAGTATCATCTTACTGGGGGGCAGTAGATCAAGGGAATTCTTTGGTTTGGGTTTTGGTGCCTCCTCTTCCTCAACAGCTTCTTCTTTGGGCTTTGCTGGCTCCTTCTTCACCTCTTTCTTTGGCTCATCCTTCGGCTTTGACTTAGCAGTTTCTTTTGGCCACGAAGGCTTGTTGGTAGATGCAACAGGTGGAATCTGTTCCGTCTGCTTTACCTCGCCTAATATCTTGCTGAAATTTGGTTGATTAATCATGGTCCAAAAGTATCTCTCAACATGAGGGAACTCAGAGGTAAACCTCCTAGTCAGGAGCTTAGTGAATCCTTTGCATAAGTTCATTGTCATGATAATGTCTGCCAGGGTCACGGAATGCCCAACGAGATTAGTGTTTGAAGCCAGATATGTGTTCAAAGCATCAAGCGCTCTCTTCAATGCAGAAATAGCAGCTTCCTCAACCTTCACACAAACATGCATGAGAAGGTAAGTACAGGGAATCCGAGAAGTAATAATAAACACTTACACTAAAAAAAAAAGGTACAAAATATAACTTTAGCAGCTCCCTATAACAAATGTAAATTATTGTTTGGCAGGGAGACCAAAAGAAAAAAATCTAATTAATGGGCAAACAACTGAATCGTGTAGGATGTGCCAATGTGGGATACATTATTGTTTCTTATTAAGTAGGAAGCATCTGGATGCTCCAAGAAATAGATAACGTCATTCTCATAGACTCAAAACAGATCAATCCACAACTCGGCATTTGGAAGGATTGTACCTTTGATTTAATTAAATACTACTAAACTGTTTTCCTATACTGAGTTCCGAGCCTCCTCTCCTGCTGCCAAAATACTGAAGAGTCCTACTGCAAAACATGCTTAGGTGGCACTGTGTCATTATGCTAAGTGTTGCGTTAATAGACTGTGCCAACACTGAATTACATCTGCCTTGGACAGAAATGAAGGAAAAGGAAGGATTTTTCTGAATGAAAAAACCCAATACTGTAAAGAAGAGTGAGTATAGCTTTAGTTCTTTTTTCTTTTTCTTTTTTTTGGCTCCACAAGGAAATAGATTTAAATGGACAGAGAATTCTAGGATGCGGAGTGGATTTCATATTTCACATCCTGCCACACAAAGACAATTCGTTTTCACGCAATGTCAGAAAAGTACAATTCCAAATGCAGAAAAATACTATCAACAACAAACTTAGACACAAGATAACTCACTGGAGGAAGGTAAACGGCTCTTCCCATTCTTGGTTTATACCAGTTCAAGATATTAGCATCAATCTCCAGTGATGCAAAGTCAATCCACTGCTCAATAAGGGCCTAGAAAAAACAGTAAAGCCATTGTGAATACAGGCATATGTGCTAACAATGCGGTAAGTTTCTTCTCAACAAGAGCCTAGAGAAGTAGATTGTTTTGTGTTTCCAGCCTAGTGTGGTCTGAGGTTGTTATCTGTGGTATATACCCTTTGGATTGCGTATTTTGTTTGGTGCTTTTATAAACATAAAATATTTGTCAAAAAAAATTTCCTGCAGATTGGGTGAGGCAAGAGAGAGAGAGAGAGAGAGAGAGAGGAACAATCTACAAAATGAAAGCAAAAGATGAAATCTCCCAAACAGAATCGAATAACAAATCTTGACACAGTAAAATTGCGAAATCAAGGCAAAAAGACATATTACCTTTTCTAGTAATGAAGAGCCAAATAGAGGATTGTCAGGCTTCAAGCAAGTAACTGCAGCAACCAAGACAAGTGTAAGTATAACTAAGTTCATCGGCAGATTAAATAATGTTAAGGCAAAAATGTCTTCTAAGTTCTAACCATAGCGTGCTATGGCATTGCTCTAAAAAATGGGGCCATCTGGAGTTTCCAGCACAGGAACCTATTCATCAAATAGAACCAAAAAATTTCTCTTTTACAATAACATTGATAAGCTAAACATCTGATTTCTTATGATAAATTGTCAAAATCGTAACTTTTACCTTCCCAATGGGGTTCATATTAAGAAACTCGGGTGTTTTGTTTGAAACCCCCATCTCAAAATCCTCGGTCATCTCAACTTGGATACCACTATACTCCGCAGCAATGAGTGTCTTCAAAGCATTTTTGTTTGTTTTGCTAGAATGCAAGGCCTATAAAATAGAACAGAAAAAAATAATAGAATGCCACAAAAATCATTATTCAAATGACTCTAAAATGATAATTTGTTAGCTCCAAGTGAAATCGTTAAATGCACCCAAATTAATACTTTCCCATCACAAGAATGCGCTAATTTGCATAAAAAGAGGGTTTGATTTCCAAAGGATACAAAAACACTTTGTGACAGTACATATTATACAAAAAACCTATCTAGGATTAGAAACCAAATTGAATGCATCGACATGGACATATTTAGCTTCATACGTACTATAACTGAAGTTTTGACCTTCGGAACCAAACCTAAAGTTCATAAAATTCCTCGTTCCATGCTCAAAAATTAAACACGACATTTCATCGTGTTTGAATACAATTTCTGCGCCGTCCAAAAACAAGAATAAAATTCTGCCATTAGTGTTAGACATTGAGCAAGTTTTAGTCATGAACATATTGTGACCTGAAAAAGATTATAGGGGATTGTCAGCTTCCGAACAAGCTTTTTTTTTTACTTAAGCTTTGTCCTAAACAAACCAATGTCCCCTTTCTAAACATGCTCGACTCGTTAGGCAAATTAGTTAAAGAAGGAGCAACTCTTAAGAGTGATGGAACCATTCGAGAGGAGAGAGAGTTAGAGAGAGAAATTGCCAAAGCCCTTTCCTCTTTTAGGGTTCCCAAAACCCACCACCGCACCCTCCTTTCCCGTCCCCCCACCCCTCCCTCTCTCTCCCTCTCCTCTATCACAACTTGTGGATTTGGGTGGAGAACCTCTCTCCATGTGAGATCAGATCTCCCCAATCCTCACATTTTTAGATTGACCACCACCAAGTAGCAGGGGCGGAGCCAAAACATGATGGCAGTGGGTCAATTACTTAAAGCATTACAATGAGGAAAAAAAATACACCGGCATAGGAAATAGAATGGAGTAGAGTATATATCTATTAAAATACAATTTCAATTATAATTGACCCCTAAAAGCTACACTGAAATGCCAAACAAAAAGTAGCTAAGTAGATATGCATATACCTTCCTAACCTATGACCACGTTCACAATCGACCCCAAAAAGCTACCCTTATGAAGCAACTCGTTGTTCACCTCATTAAAGCGGTTATTTAGTTTTTGGAGTTGCATATCTATGACAATATACAATGACTTGACGCGAGGATTAGCGGTTGAAAACTTCTAAATTCGTCCAAGACAGTGTGGACCACGAGAGAGGATTTCCATTCCAACCAAACAAAACAAATTTGCTCGGTTCTTTTTTTGTGGAGAGAGAGTGTTATATAGAGAAGGAAAAATTCAGGTGTGGTTAGGGCAAGTAGTTCTAGTATTTGCCAAACTCTTGGGGCAAGAAGGACCATATACATGGGAAAAATATCAGTGTTCTAAAAGTCAGGACTAGTCGGTGACTAAGTCGGAGTCGGGGGCTCTCCGAGTCGACTAGGGCCTAGTCGGTTGATTTAGTCGCCGGCCGACTTAGTCGGGCTCAAGTCGGCGACTAGTCGGACAAGTCGGCGACTAATCGGGCAAGTCGTCTAATCGGAAAAATCGCGAATCGGAAAAAAATCGGACAAGTCGGCGACTAATCGGAAAAAAATCGGACAAGTCGGCGACTAATCGGAAAAATTGGGGTAAAAAAACAGAATTTGCTAAATTTTTGGGTCAAACTCTAAACTGTGGATGATGTACAATACATTAAAAAACAATTTTAATAATTTAATTGTTTCTCTATCTATCATTACGAGAGGCTAAGGTTTGTGGTTTGTGGTTTCCACTTATAGATTGTAGAATATACATTAAAAAACAGTTTCCAAGTACTGTAGATTGTAGAATAAATCAATAAATTAACACACTGTATATTGTTGTTGTGGTTTGCCACTAAGGATTAATTATTCTTGTTGTGGTTTTAGTTGCCACTAAGGCATTAAAAAGGTAAAAAACAGATTGTATATTTTTATTTGATGATTTGCTACTTATGTTATTCTACTTAATCAAAACTTATGAAGGATGAAGGAGAATATATATTTTTAAAAAAAAAAAAATCTAGCCGACTAGTCCCCGACTAGTCTCCGACTAGTCCCCTAGTCGCTAGTCGGCAGCCATCCGACCTGGGAGCGACTAGCGACTTTTAGAACACTGAAAAATATGCAAAATTCTCAAGAATAGTACATCTAACCTTTGGGAAAATGCCAGCTCAAAGTGACCCCACTTGACACCCAACTTGACCCCCTCTCCCTCCACCCCTGCCAATTAGTGTGGATCAGATCTCACGGGGATCTGATTTCTTCAACGGTGGGGGCGGGGGCAGCAGCGGTCATGTTGGGTTTTTCCAACACCACGTCCATGAGGGATGATAGTTTCCAACGCCAAAGCCTTAATTTTCAGCGGCTTTTATATTGTTCTATCCGTCTTTTTCAGGCCCTTGGATCTTGTTATTCATGTTTCTTGTGATGTTGCTGACGAATGTTTAGTTACTTTTATATAGTGAAGTTCTTACTCCTCCACCAAAAACAAAAAAGGAGAAACTTTCTTACTTATTGTAACATAATAATGACGAGGTAAAAAGAATACCAAAAAGGTGTAAATCTTCCGTTTCAACTTTCAACCAACAAGGAACAATTTCTTCTCCAAATTCAAGAAGACATGGCAGTTTGTGTTCTACTTCTACCTTGCACCACCTCAAAGAAGAGATTAAAAGTAACCAAGTGTAATATATTACAGTCAACCCATTCATAGCCAAAAAGAAAAAAAGTGAATCACATGGCAAAATAGCTAGTGCTTGAAGTAAACCCAGTTTCAACAAAGGCAAATGGACCTCTAGTGGTCGGTGAGATTGGCCGTCGACGTGTGCGTGAGCTGGCCTGGACACGTGTTAATGTTTAATTAAAAAAAGAAGGCAAATGGATCGGTTTTAAGTTCAAAGTTCACCGCAGACACTGAGAATTCGTGTACTTAAACCAAAACTTCCACTTCTTATTTCCATACTCGGTTTGTTGCTGGGGTCGAACTTTTGTAATTATCCACAGTCGAAATCGAGATTGAGTGTACATACAGGGAAAGTAATTGAAGCTAACACGAAGAGAAGTAATGATGAATAAGAACAAAAATCACTCACCAGCGCCATTGCTTAACGGGAAGAAACGTTCGGTTCTGATATTGGACCTGATGACAATAAGGCACACAAAACACGTCTAAAGAAATTCGCAGCAGCAGCAGCTGAATTGAGAGAGCGAGAGAGAGAGAGAGAGAGAGAGAGAGCAGGGGAGGACGGCTACGGAGCGAAGTAGCGAACAGAGTGAATTTGAAGCACAACTTTTTAATTCTGATGTGATCGGAACGAGAAATTGAAATATTTGACCACTTGCTTAATGGGAAAATTATTTAAATTATTAAACGGTTAAAAATGTTCGGGTGAAGCTCAAAAATAAACAAAAATGCTAGATATACCACAAATTGGGACAACAAAATGGACAACACACTCACATAGTGTGTGGGCTCCACACTCACTTGACACTCAAGTGAGTGTGGAGCCCACACACTATGTGAGTGTGTTGTCTATTTTGTTGTCCCATTTTATTGTGTGTCTAGCATTGCTGAAAATAAATCCGTAAGCCACTTTCGTACATTTTCGGTACCTTTGGACCAGTACCCTTATCTCTTTGTGTTTTTTTTTTTTTTTTTTTTTTTTGGGGGGGGGGGGGGGGGGGGGGTTAATTACCCCCAACAAAAGAATTGAATCAAATCTTTACATCATTGTTGTAAATGTTTCTTTGTCTCCCAATCCTTTTTCCCCCACAATGTTGGTGAGATCCATACATTTTGTCTTGAGCCATCACTGTAAAAAAGAGGCACAGTAAAAAAAAATGGAAAAAAAGAAAAGGCCTGGGCAACTTGTGGCTGTGGCACTTAATGAATCGGATCCTAATTATTATTGTAATTTTCGGGTTCACATTATTGGGTTTGTGCTGTAATATTTTCACAAAATACTTCGCTGGTACGCCTTTTGTAACGTATTTTCGCAAGCCTTCTTATTTTTGGATTTGGCTTCACATTCAATAACATTGCGTTCCTGATTAATCTCGTGTGACGTATTTTGACTACTTTATTCCCCTTAGAAATACTCCGTATATGTTTGTTTCCATCTTTTTTCAGCATTATTTTGAGCTGAGATTTTCAGAACGCATTTTGACTACTTTGTCCTCCTTCAAAATACGAGTTTATTTTGAGCCGAGATTTTTGCGATGCAATTTTGAGTGTTTTGATCCAAAGATTTTCATATTGATTGATACTGAGAGATGAGATGTATAGCTCGTATCCATCTGTAGTCACAGCATTTCATGCTAAGATATTCTTCGGGGCAAATGTCATGTGAACCAAGAAACTCAGTATGCAGCTTATCGATGAATATGTCTATACTGGGAACGTGTCGGAGCTGCATCGGTCGATATGCACCAAGAGAGAGATACGACTGCCGGAGACTGCCAAGAAATATGTATTGAGCTGAGAACTTCTGGTTTTTTTAGTTTACGGATTTGTCGTGCTTTTGTTCCAACTGATGGGGAATGCAGAAAATGAAAGTCTGATGCAAGAACGAAGGATTATTGTGCGTCCAAACAAACACAAACCCCACTGCCGTGACTAAAGAAAAATGATACTCCACTATCACTTGATCAAAAACCTATGTCAAGTCAAACACTCAATTGTAACGAGATACAGATACAAAGATCATAAAATCACGTCCTTAAATCGTCAAAATGCTTAAAAGTTTTCCAAAACATTCCCAAAAAAAGACAACATGACCAAAACTAAGTTGATTTAACTGAGGGTAGCGTCATCACTTGAAGCACTTGGCATCCAAAAGTGCCTCTCCCTCAAAGGGCTCCTGATCCTCTATCATCTGACTCACCCTCTCCTTCTGGTCTTTGTCGGTTATGTCAACCTTCTTCCAATCGTAGAGCTCCATGTCATAGCACTCGTCAATTATGAATTGGGGGATTTCCTGGCCGCGGAAAAGCCACAGTCCCTTCACCTTGAAGGGGGGCTCTGACCCGATAACCAACATTTTCCCAAAGGCGTACTTGCGCGCCAGATCCATACGTTGAAGAAATCCACCGACCTTGTTTAGGGTCACGAACGAAACAGTATTCTCGTCGTTGTACTTGTAGTCACAGAACCAAAGAGAGTATCCCTCCGGATCATACATGTCCCAGAAACCTGCAAAGAAAGAGAACTTCATTAGGTGGATACACCAAGGGTAGTGAATATTAAAAAGTGCAGTTCAATACGCTATCTAAGATCCAAGAAACACAAGCCTAGTAAACTCAATAATCGATTAATTTCATCAAAACACAAGCCTAGTGCACTCAATAATTGATTAATTTCATCAAAGGATTGTAAATGTGGAAGTGAGTTCTCCTTACGGTATCTGAGCTCTCTCACATACAAAGATTTTAATGCCGAGTTAAAGAAGCATGAGAAGATAAAAGAATTCATGGGAAAAACACACACAACTCTATACTAATTCGAAGACGTTCTATATCCATAATAAATAAAGAACAAAAGAGAGAAAATTCGTATAGACAGAGTAATAGGGGTCTACATATTACATGTATATCTCTTTTTTTTTTAACTGATCATATTACATGGCATTACATGAAAAGAAGACGCATCTTCTGTACATATATCTATTTCACAAGTTCAACATGAACATGATTCTGGCAAGACAATATAAAATAGCAACTTTAGCAAAATTGGCTAGTCATGTCCTCTAGCTAGTAAATGGGGCAATTCTGACAAAACCATAAAGCAGGCATAAATGCTTGCAAATAAAACGTGAAACAAAATTTAAAAAGATGGCACATAACATGCCAAAACTGTATTATAAGTAGGCAAAACTATTCTGGTTATCACATCATATCAAATAACAGTCATCCCAGGAAGTAACTATTGCGAGTCTTGCTATTAAAACATGCTGAAAACCAAAAATCACGAGTCTAGTTGACACTGCCACGTTAGAATTGGTAGTCAAATGGATACCGTAGGCAGCTAGGGCCGAACATACCATAGGTGCAAAATATTTGTTGTGCATCAAAACATTTTATCTGAGAGTGAGAAAGAGCTATACCAACTTGTGAATATATGGAGGCAATCCTCAAATTAATATCGACGGGAAACAACGAATAAAGCTATCTTGTTAGCAAAAGAAAATGGCAGGATGTGAAAAGAGCACTCAACATTAATAACACACACACACACACACACACAAAAAGGAGTAATAAAATAAAAGCGAAAACAACTATCTACCTTTGATTGCAACTTCACGGAAGTTGGTCTTGGTATTCGAGTAGAGCCTCTTCCAATCATCTAGTATCATCTTACTGGGGGGAAGAAGATCGAGGGGATTCCTTGCTTTGGGTTTTGGTTGTGGCTCCTCTTCCTCGCCATCTTCTTCTTTGGGTTTCGCTGGCTCCTTCTTCGCCTCTTTCTTTGGCTCATCCTTCGGCTTTGACTTAGCAGTTTCCTTTGGCTCGGAAGGCTTCTTGTTAGATGTAACAGGTGGAACTTTTTCTGTCTGCTTTACCTCGCCCAATATTTTGCTGAAATTTGGTTGATTAACCATGGTCCAAAAGTATCTCTCAACATGAGGGAACTCAGAGGTAAAGCTCTTAGTCATGAGCCGAGTGAATCCCATATACAAGTTCATTGTCATGATAATGTCAGCCAGGGTCACGGAATGCCCAACCAGATAAGTGTTCGAAGCCAGATGTGTGTTCAAAGCACCAAGAGCTCTCTTCAAAGCAGAAATGACAGCTTCCTCAACCTTCACCCAAAAATGCATGAGAAGGTAAGTACAGAGCATTTGAGGAGTAATAACAAACATTTTAGCAATAAAAGAAAAAGAAGAACTGAAACTTTTTGGACTCCATGGCCAATGTCAATTATTTTCCGGAACAGAGACAAAAAAAGGTCTGGTGAAAGAGCAAATAACCGCATCACATAGGATGTGCCAATGTGGGATACATGCCCCAAGAAATAGAAAACACAACTCTCATAGACTCAAAACAGATCAATCCACAACTCAGTACTTGAAAGGATTGTATTTATACCATTGATTTAGTAAAATACCACAAAATTCTTGTCCTGTGCTTATCTAAGACTCTGAAAATAGAAAGGTTAACTGAAATCCCCCGCCTTCCGAGCCCCTATGTTACCCGGACTCTTCTAAAAGTATAAAGTACCAGTGTTGGACACTCAACACTCCAACTTGGGTATGGGATCCGTGGTCGATGTTTTTGGTTGGACACGCACCTAGAAAACATATTTTGCAAGTTGAACTTACATTGAACTGTGCATATAACTCTTACAATATGCATGGAATGCCCTAACCCACATAGTAAACACAATTTATCCTAGAAACCAAAACAAATACATCAAGGAGTATGAATATTTTGCCGCATCCCGGTCTGGAGATATGTGAATTAGAAGAATCCGACACTTAGACACGTACCCACACCCGACACTCGTACCCGAGTCCATCTAACATAGCCGAGCCCCCTCCCCTACCGTCAAAAACTGGAAAACCATTTCCTTGGACAGAAACAGAGAGGAAGGATTTTTCTGAATGAAAAACTAGGGTAATGTAAACAAGAGTAAGGATAGTTCAGTTTGCTATACAAGGAAACAGACTTCAATGGATATGAGAATTCTAGGAAGGGGATGGATTTCATGCTTGAAGTTCCGCCACCATTTTTTCCCATACGTATACCAAAATATCAGTAAACACATTACGACTTATCATTCCCAGTACATCATGAAAAAGAAATATTAGTTCATTTCTTATTCTTTAGCTACCTCATTATATTTCATTCTTATTCTTTAGCTACCTCATTTGATTGCCTCTCCAACTCCACACCGAAACAAAGTGCAGTAGATGTACAATAGCAACTACAGAAAACACAAGAGTACATGTATTCGTTTATTGGGCAGTATACCACACTTGATCAGGCAAAGGCAATTTATTTTCATGCAATTTCAAAAAAGTACAACAGCAACTATAGAAAACACTATCAACAAGAGAATAAGACTCAAGATAACTCACTGGAGGAAGATAAACAGCTCGTCCCATTCTTGGTCTCAACCAGTTCCCAGTATTAGCATCAATCTCCAATGACGCAAAGTCAATCCACTGCTCAATAAGGGCCTAGCAAAAATGGTAAAGCCATCATGAATATAAGCATATGTGCTAACAATGCGGTAAGACACACACGAAGAAATGAAAGCGAACAATGAAATCTCCCAAACAGAAACGAATAGCAAATCTTGACTCAAAGTAGAATTATGAAATCAAGGCAATAGAATATCTTACAGTTTCTATTGATGAAGAGCCACACAGAGGATTGTCGGGCTTCAAGCGAGAAACTGCAGCAACCAAGACAACTGTAAGTATAACTATGTTCATCAGAGGATTAAAAAATGTTAAAGGCAGAAATGTCTTCTAACCATAGCGTGCTATGGCATTGCTCTCAAAAATGGGGCCATCTGGAGTTTCCAGCACAGGAACCTATTCACCAATAGAAAATAAAAACTCTTTTATAATCACATGGATAAGCTAAACATCAGACTTCTTAACATAAATTGTTAAAATCATAGCTTTTACCTTCCCAATAGGGTTCATTTTAAGAAACTCCGGTGTTTTGTTTGAAACCCCCATCTCAAAATCCTGGGCCATCTCAACTTGGACTCCACTGTACTCCGCAGCAATGAGTGTCTTGAAAGCATTTTTGTTTGTCTTCCCCGCATGCAAGATCTATAAAATAGGCCAGAAAACAATAATCACAAAAAATTACAGAATGCCACAAAAATCGTCACTCGAATGACACATTTGTTAGCTCAGCGTGACATCATTCAGCAAACCAAAAAATACGTTTACCATCACAATTTCGATACTTATATGGAGTTCTAGAACGCACTACTTTGTGCAATAAGAGGGTTTTTGATCTCCAGATGATAAAAAACTCTTCATGACGACTATATAATCCAAACCACCCATACAGGATTAGACACTGAATTGCATGCATTGACACAGACATAGTTAGTTTCATAAGTACCATAACTCAAGTTCTAACGGAACCAAACCTACAGGTCACAAAAAATCCCCTGTTGCGTGCTCAAACATTAAACAAAACACATCAACGTGCTTTAAATACAATTTCAATCCTTAATGTTAGACACCGATTAAGCTTCAGTCATGAACAAATTATGACCTAAGAAAATATCATTGAGGACTCTCAGCTTCGAAACAAGCTTTAACTTGACTTGAGCTGTATCAAGACGGTCCGATGTCCCATTTGCTGGACATGAGCGACTCATCACGCAAAATTATTTTGATAAGGAGTCATTTCGAATTTTCTTATTGATAATAAATACTAGGTAGAAAGACACTCCTGAGCTCTTTGAAAACCAAAATGGTGTAAACTAAATGCTTCGGTTAATAAAAAAGGAGCAATTTCTTCTCTAAATTCAAGAAGTAAGTAGCAGTTTGTGTTCTAACTTACGCCACATAAAAATAAATAAAAAAAGGAGATTAAACATATTACAGATTCTTGTCTGCTTTAAAAGATGATACAGTTCTGAATTTTTAGTCCACTATTTGCCGTACCCAAACGGAAGAAAAGTGAATCACATGGCAAAATAGCAAGTGATTGACGTAAACGCATTAGAACAAGGCAAATCGGTCCCATAGCCAAATAGAAGAAAAGTGAATCACATGGACAAGTAGCAAGTGATTGAAGTAAAAGCAGTTAGAACAACGCAAATCCGTCCATAGCCAAACAGAAAACCAAATCACATGGCAAAATAAAATAGCAAGTGCGAGTAAACGCAGTTGCAACAAGGCAAATCGACCGGTTTTAAGTTTGCAGATCACCGCAAACGTAAGAAATTCGACAATTCGTGTACTTTAAACTAACACTTCCACTGTTTCACACACACTTTAGTGATTATCCACCGTCGAAATCCAAATTCATACGGATGTAACTGTATACACAGGAAAAATAATCACACAAAAAAGCAATTGAATCTACAACGCATAGGAGTGATACTGAATGAGGAGAGAAATGACTCACCAGCGCCATTGCTTAACGGAAAAGAAACGCTCGCTTCTGATATCGGACCTGACAACAAAACACGCAAATCACTTGTCGAGAACTTCGCAACAGTGGCTGAATTCACACACAGAGAGAGAGAGAAAGAGAGAGAGATTGGACCTCAAAAGGCGAAGCGATCTCCCGAAAGCGGCAGCGTAGAGAGAGAGAGAGAGGTGTGAACTGTGAAGCACAACTAGGGATATTCGATTAGGGATGGGGCTCGGATCCTGATTCTTTTGGGGCTCAGATAACTGGGCTTGGGCTTTTCAATATTTTCGGTGAAAATTCTTCAAGGCTGTGTTTGGAAGTTGTGGAAGAGAAGAGAAAGAGAAGAGAAAATAAAAAAGGAGAAATGGGAGAGAAATGGAGAAGAAACTTGTTATTTTCTCTTGTTTGGTTTGTGAAAGATTAGAGGAAAATTTACACTCATGGAAGAGAGAAGGAGAGAAAAAAAGTAGTTAAGTTTCTCTTCTTTTTCCTTTCTCTTCCTTTTCCTTTCTTTTTCCATTTGGAAACCAAACAAATGAGAGGAAATTTTTTCAATTTTCTCTTCTTTTCCACTTCTTTCCTCAACTTCCAAACATAGCCCAAAGCTTGTGAGAAAATTGAAAGACGTGTGCATAGAATATAAAATGTTTGCTCAAAATAATACTATTACCAAATAAATTTACGAAATTGTCGCCCTATCACATAGCAAAATGTGAGAAGATAAAAGATTATGGAAAAAATCGATAGGGGAATTTTAAAAAATTTACGAGCGAAATTGGTTCTTATCTTGTTTTCAAGGAGAAGAATCATATGAGTCTTGTTCGTTTTCCTGTTTAGTTTTAGTTTTAGTTTTGATGACATCATCATTTCTTTCATTTCTCTCTCTATCTCTCTTCACTCATTACACTTGCTGACATCATCAAAACTAAACTAAACTATCTAACCAAACACAGTCATGATAATCTATATTTTAGAGACCGAAAGTGACGAGAGAATTTTTGTAATTTCTCTCATCTTTTCTTCCACTTTTTTGTATTTTTTGGAGGGACCATTGTCATTTTTAAAGATTTAGAGACCAAAATGGAAGTGGATCCCTCTAATATTCTCTCATAAAGTACAAAAATTAAAAGAAAAGAATGAACAATCACAAAATCTCCCATCATTGTATCGCATCTAGTCTCTAAAAATTGAGATATAGAGATTGTTAAGAGATGCTCTTAGCTCGATTGGTTCCATTCTAAATGGATTCGACCACATGCTTTTGGCTTGAGGTGTGAGGAGGCTTTGTTCGTTTGGCATCTTTGGCCGTATTTTGAACTCATTTTTTGAAAAGTATGTTCGGTCCCAATTTTGTGCACAGAGAGAGCATTGTTGTAATTGGGTTTTGGAGTGTGGGCCCCACTGGCCCAGTTTTGCAGAGAGAGAGAGAGAGAGAGAGCAATGCATTGTACTTTGGAGTGCGAGGCCCACTGGCCCAGTTTTGGAGAGAGAGAGAGAGAGAGAGGAAGAAAAGTGGGGGGCCCACTGGTTGGGTTTTGCCGATCAAAACTCAAAAGTATACGGGAAATTACAAGTCGGTCCCATTTTTTGAGAGAGCTTCCATCCAAACCCTCTTTTGTCAGGCTATCCTATCCAAACCCTCTTTTGTCGGGCTATCCCATCCAAACCCTTTTTAAAGATGTTTTTACTATTTTGCCCTCAAATGCAGAATTCACACCTCCAACAATTCACACCTATTTGCAAAATTTACACCTCTAACAATTCACACCCCTTTGTAGAATTCATATCCCTTTTGTCCGTCCCAAATTAGACAATTCACACCCCCCTAAATTACACAATGCACCCGTGAAAAAAAAATTACACAACGCACATACTTAAATGCACAACTCACACCCCTTATGGAACAATTCAATTTTTAAATTTGAAAACCAATTATCTGTGGCAGAAAAAGCTTAAATTATATTCCAAAATTGTACTTTTTTAAGCAACAATTGTGGCCCTCATCAGCGATAGGTCGGTTTGGAAAGAAATATACATGTGTATGTAATTCCTTGGGGGCAGAAGCTTTACAATCTCAATTTATCTGTATCAATCCACGTGACCAGGCCATACTACGTGTCATAGCAGAAAGCAATATTCCAAGTGAGCTGTCCCGTGGTCAAAGAGAATTAACATGGGATCGACCATTGTTAACACAGCGTGCTCTCTCTCTCTCTCTCTCTAGCTTCCTTATCGAATTGAAGTGATCCCATCAATTCACAGTCTTTGTTGTATACGCCGCCGCCGATGACAAATTGATTGCCGCTGTTGATGTCGACGTCTGGCAATGAGGCATTTTGCGTTGGTACAGCCGGATTCAACCCGTTCGCAATTTTAGGGGTATTTTGGGTGCCTCGCTTAAAAGAGGGCTTGAGCGGGTAACCATTGACGTCGGCTGGGGGTTGGACGGCAAGGCGGGGACAAAACAGGGCAGGCTTGGAAGTAGCCCAAAAGTATACGTATGGACAGAGGAAAAGTCAGATTTTAAAAAGAGGAGGAAAAGTCAGATTTTTACTTGCAAATTTTGAGAATTCAACTTTCTTAAGAAACACCAACATTGCTTCTAATAATATGTGAGTCTCCATCATTCGCCCTCAATGTTTTTGAAAAGTTTCTATATTTCTAAAAAACTAAGGCAAAAACTAGAGTTTCATACGGTTCACACGGAGTTTCCACGTCTAGAGTTCAAGAGTTCAAGTCCTGCGTGCCCCAACTACACCCTTTGGATGGCCAGTTGGTGCAGGGCATAGCTCTCCCTGTGGCGTGGAGGGCCCTCTATCATCCGGTTCACACGGTGGTGCCTGTGGTGACGGCCTGTCCTCACGGACAGTAGCTATGGCTCGAACCGGACATTCCACAGGCGGGTCAGGAGCCCGTATGATCACGCCAGGAGCCCGTATGGTCACGCCCAAGGGAGTTTGCAATGCTGGTCGCCCCCTCCCACCCTTTTTCCCGATCAAAAAAAAATACATTCAAATTGTCACATCAAAAAATAATTCGGCACATTTAAAAGTCCAAAGACGGAGGTCAGTAGAACTTATATATCTTTTTGCTTTCGCTACTTCATAAAATTTCAAAATCACGTGGTAATATTATTTATAATATCTGTCTCTCTCCCTCTCCCTCACAGAACGTATGTGAGGTCGTATGCATTGACAGAGTTTATGTTTTCTACTATAAATTGGTGCCCAGTTAACTACTATCTAGCCATCTAGAATCCGATATCTCGATTAGGAACGGAACTAGAATTTCATATACAGAAAATCCCGGAGAAAATAATGGCAGCAAACACACTCAATCCAATTCCTCTCCTCACTCCCTACAAGATGGGGAAATTCAACCTCTCCCACAGGTTCGTCAACAACCCATCTCTCTCTCTCTCTCTCTCTCTCTCTCTCTCTCTCTCTGATATGGAGTAAAATGTTTGGTGTTTGACTTTTGCAGAGTTGTCTTAGCACCATTGACAAGATCGAGATCTTACAACAACGTTCCACAGCCTCACGCCATATTGTATTATTCCCAAAGGGCGACCGACGGCGGCCTTCTCATCACTGAGGCAACCGGAGTATCTGACACCGCCCAAGGGTATGGATTTTTTTCTCTCTTTCCTTGATAATTAGGCTGTCTGACAACTTACTCGCACCTCGATATATTCATCATTTACGTAGCACTCGAAAATTCCAAACGCCGTATGGGAAGGATCAAACTCGTAAATTTGATCATCTGGCCAATGGCTACACTTTGCTTATGGATTTTTCTCTTAGGCCTTCCACTAGCTTGATTTTTTTGTTTAGTATAACGATGTCTTACTTATACTGGCCAATAATTGAGAAATATTTTCAAATCTTGTTTTCGTTGTATAGGGAAAAAATATTAAATTACTTTTGTTCTCAATTTTACTGCTTTTATATTTTTTTCCCAAGTTCTTGACAAATGTATATACCTTTATCTTATGAAAATCACTGAATATGAGTATCAAATTGGACTATGCATTAAAGGTGACTGTTTGGTTAATTTTTTTTTGGCCCGCATCGCACGTGTATCGGTTTATAATCCAACAAAAAACATATACTATACTAATACATACTAATATACTCTGCGAGTTCCTAGTCCCATCAAAGAAACGGACCTACAAGAAAATCATTCTGGTTCATTTGAAGGTACCCAGAAACGCCAGGAATTTGGACAAAAGAGCATGTGGAGGCATGGAAACCAATTGTGGAAGCTGTTCACAAGAAGGGTGGGATCTTCTTCTGTCAGATTTGGCATGTCGGCCGTGTCTCCACTTACGGTAATTTCGCAATTTATACTCGCCAATTTAAACATTTTCTTGAGTCAATCTGTCCATGCTGAAATTGAATTTGCTTGATCGTTTAAAGCATCTTCATCAACTAAATAAATAGGATATTCGACCCAATATCCAACTCTTCTGTGTTGATTTTTTTTTTTTGGGTTTGTCATTAATTAATCAGATTTAGAATGTGTGGTGGGAGATCCAGAGGAGAAAGAGAAAAAAGAAAAAAAAGGAAAGTAATATTTTTCATTGCTTTACCAGATTCACATGGGATTCGAATTAACCACAACCATGCATATGTAACAAGTCAACTTGGATATTGCAATAATGAAAAAGAAATTAACTATTATGCTGCACCCAATTAGTAGGGTCTATCATCAATTATTTTTTCGGCACAATTCTAGATCTTAATCAGATTCACATCGAAGCCAGAACAATAAAAGTTAAAGAAAGGGTGTGAGTTTGTGTATCTGAACTCGGGGTTCGAAGATTAGTCGAGGCATGCATAAACTTTTCCAGTTACCTAGCTAGTTATCAAGATGAAGGAATGAAAGATATCGGGTAATGAAGTAGAAGGTTAATCCGGTCAAAGAGCCATATTTCAAAAGTTTTACATTGAGCCCAACATAAGTGTAAAGAAATTAGTTCGATCACGAGAACATGGAAGTCCTACGATCGTAAATTTTGAATTTTGAGGACGTATTATAATGTTGAAAGATTTGGTTTAGGAAAATATTAATGTAATGCAGTAGTTAGCAGAACCGTTGATTTCATGACATGCACATAAAGATCTACTGTATTATACATTGCACAACAGTATGAACCATTAATTCATCATGCTTGTGTAATGTAAGAAAAGATTAGTGTCTTTGTCTTCTCTTTAATTGAATAGTGATAAAATAGCATCTAGCTTGTGACTTTATGTCCTCCTCTTAAATTAAAAAAGGACCATACATGTGCTTCATCATCTGTCTTTGTTTCCACTTGCTGAGGGTACATTGACAAAGGATATTCTATGGGTAAGATCATGTAAGCTTAATTACCAAAAGGGTAAGTTACACTGACCTCCCTTGAGGTTTCTAACAATGATAGACACCTCCCCTTACGTTTCAAAAGTAGCAATGACCTCCCTTGCCTCCAATCGTCAGTCAAACGTCAACGAACCCGACAAAAAGTGATAAGGTCAGCAAAAAACGTGATTTCGTGTCCATTTTGCCCTTCACATCATCTTTTTTCCCTTTTATGTCCCCATTAACTACTCAGACAAAGTTTGATTGCCAAACACGCTATACTCTTATCTATTGGCCTTACGAAATAGGCTGGTGTTTAGGGTATGGATTACAGTTGTGGGTAGTGTCATAGTGTTGTTATTTTTAATTCTTTTTTGTTGGTAGTGTATATGATCATAGAAAGAAATTATTTTCTTGGGAAAACATTTTATCGATAATGGATAAGGATAATGGTCTTTTCTGTCGTACTTTTGTTTCGGAATTGCATATATCCTTCTCTATTTTGCTTATGTGAAACTCCCTTTTCTTCAATTATTTTGGAGGATGCTTGGATGGAAGGAGGAACGGAGTCGAATTTTGACTTTCAAGAGGGCCGCATCAAAGCAGAATTTCTTTTGTAGAACAGTTTTAAGGAAAAAAAAAGATTTATTCTCTTCCAGCCTTAAGAAAATAAATTTTGAGTGGTGGTTGATGTTAGGAGGTCAAGTATTTTGCATGTGTATCGATATTACAAATAGGAGTAATTTTTACTCGATACATAATCATTAACTCGGTTTTTTATTTATTTGAATGGTTCATTAACTTATTTAAGATAATAAAAAAATCAAATTAAATATTAAAAAAATGTTCATATTTTTTGGAGGTATGCATGCAATGAAAGAAAAGAGTGTGCTTTTTAAGTTCAATGGATCATTAACTTAGCTAAGACAATAATAAACTAAAGCATTGTGTTTCATTCGGTTATTATTTTGTTCATTGTTCTTTTCTTTCAGCCACGGATGGAAATGTTTAGCTGGTGGTGTTGGTAGTTAATTGTCAACTTTAGTATCTTTTAGATGTTTGGTTGTAGAAATAGAGGAAGATTAGCAGGAACTAATATGTAAAAGGGTAGAAAGGTAAACGCACAACTCCCCTTAACAGAAGTTAGCCGACTGTATGACAGGGGAGGTCCTTGCTATTTTTGAAACCTGAGGGGAGGTGTTTGTAATTGTTAGAAACTTCAAGGGAGGTCAGTGTAAGCTCATACCTACCTAGTGACCAATATTCAATTTCCAAAAATTTATCTGGAGGGGGGATATAAAGCTAGATTTTGGAGATTTTTAATTTGGTGCGAACAAACTCAAAAAATCACATACAAAAATACCATATTTTTTTTATCCAAAAATTGCACATATTTTTATAAAGGAGTATCACTTTGGGATGGAGGGAGGATACAGGTAGGCATTGACCCTATCAAATACTCCATCTTCTTTTGATCAAGGTTGGGGGTTACTGGTGTTAATAGAGTGCTACTTTTACTTTTGATGGCAACTCCATTCACATTTTCTACTACTATCATAGGCCTTCTTTGACAGAGAAAAGTGAAAGGAAATTGAGAAGAAAACATTTTCCCCTATACAGTCTTCTTTCCATTTGAAACTACAGTCATTCAAAAATTAGCAAGAAATCAAGAAAACTGAGTAGGTATTGAAATAAAAATAGCTTGCATAAACAAGGAGTACTTCCTTCTATATTTTTTTCATCACACGAAACTCAATTGGAATTCTAATATATACTGCAGGTTTTCAGCCTAACGGTCAAGCTCCGATCTCTTCTACGAACAAGGGAGTGACCCCTGGCCTCGACGGAGTAGATTGGTCCCCTCCTAGACGCCTGGAGATCGACGAAATCCCTCACATTGTAAATGACTTCAGGCTCGCTGCGCGCAATGCCATTGATGCTGGTCAGTGTACTTTCTATTTTCTGTCTACTATTACATTAATATGATTGGCAGGCATGTTGTTACTCTTTTCTAAAGATGAATATGCATTAGAGGCTTCTGTATGTGATTTTCATTGATTGAAGGGCAAGATTACCAAATATGAGAAGTCAAAAGCTGGAGATAAAGGGTTTTTTTTCTGCTTTCAAAATTTGTTCAATGTTCGAAAAACTTCTTTTTTTCTACACATGTATACCAATGCCTTTTTTCATAACAGGATTCGATGGAGTTGAGATCCATGGAGCAAACGGGTACATAATCGACCAATTCATGAAAGACCATGTGAACGACAGGACAGACGAATACGGTGGGAGCTTAGAGAACCGGTGTCGCTTCGCCTTGGAAATAGTAGAAGCTGTTGTAAATGAGATTGGAGCAGATAAAGTTGGAATGAGACTATCCCCATTTGCTGACTACATGGAATCCGGGGACTCAGACCCGGACTCCCTAGCCCTTTACATGGCCAATGCAGTTAACAAATTCAACCTTCTTTATCTCCATGTAATAGAGCCAAGGATGGTAAAAATGGGGGAAAAGTTTGAGACCCCTCATAGCCTTAGTCCCATGAGGAAGGCTTTTAAGGGTACTTTGATTGCTGCTGGTGGGTACAATCGGAGTGACGGAAACAAGGCTGTGGAGGAGAATTACGCGGATTTGGTGGCGTTTGGACGCTTGTTTTTGGCTAACCCAGATTTGCCTAGGCGTTTTGAGCTTGATGTGCCACTTAATAGGTATAATAGGAGTACTTTTTATATTCCTGATCCGGTTATCGGGTATACAGATTACCCTTTTCTGGAGGATCATGTCCCTGCTTAGATGGCTTTTTCTGGTGTTCATGGTTTCCTCACTTCATGGTAATATTGGTTTTAAGAATAAAGGACTAGAGAATTTCTTTTGTATCTCTTGTGGTGTTATGATGTTGTGATTGCAAATGAGGGTTATTGTGAATATGCAGTTTAGCTCTGAAGGCTATGGATGTAGCAATTATCGAGTTAACTGTATCTGTATTTTTATTCAACATGTAAGAGTCCCCAGTGAAGTTATATTGATTGTCATCTCCAAGTTTTAGTGTAAAGCTAGTATTTTGATTTTTTTCATGCTGTGGGAGAAATGAGAGTTGAACCTCATGTGGTAAGGTTTATGCGGATTCTCAATAATAGTTATGTGACACAGAATAAAGCCTATCAATGTCTCATTTAGCGACCCGAGAAAACATTAGGACCTATTTGTAGGGGGATAAGGGTCGTATCGGTCCTTCTTCAGTGTTTGATTTGCTTTTGGCACCTGGATTGTTTATCCTCCGGCTAAGCTAATGCCCCTGCTTCAGGTAAGCTAATGCCCCTGCATGGGTCTTAACTCATGATCACACATCACCATCACAATTGTGCTATTGTAACCGAAATCCCTTCCTATATAATTATTTGTCCAATTTTGAGAATCCAACTTTCTTAAGAAACACCAATGATTGCTTCTAAAAAACAAGTAAGTTTCCATCATTCGCCCTCAATATTTTTGAAAAGTTTCTTTATTTCTAAAACACTAAGGCAAAAGCGAGAGTTTCATACCTTCAAATAGTAAAATCAAAATTTTTTTGGGACATGCAAAAATCTAAAACTAGACGATAAAAAAACGGGACGAAGGAATTGAGTATGGGGTAGTTATATTTTTGGCTTTCGGTACTTTGTAACATTTCAAAATCACGTGGTCATAATACTTACAAATACTAGAACACATATGCTGCTATGCACAAATATCTCTTTATATATACCTCCACTGGACCACTGTGCTCTCTCCCTCTCCCTCACAAAACGTATGTGAGTGTGTATGCATTGACAGAGTATATGTTTTCTACTATAAAGCAGTGCCCAGAATCTGATATCTCCGTTAAAGGACGGAACCAGGATTTCATACCAGGAATTCAGGTGAATTAACAGTGAAAAATGGCAGCAAACGTACTCAATCAAATTCCTCTCCTCACTCCTTACAAGATGGGGAAATTCAACCTCTCCCACAGGTTCGTCAACAACCCATCTCTTCTCTGTCTCCTCCCTATCTCTCTCTTAAATGTAAAATGTTTGGAAGTTAACTTTTGCAGAATTGTTTTAGCACCATTGACAAGACAGAGATCTTACGACAACGTTCCACAGCCTCACGCCATATTGTATTATTCCCAAAGGACGACTGATGGAGGCCTTCTCATCGCTGAAGCAACCGGAGTATCTGACACCGCCCAAGGGTATGGATTTTTGTCCCTTCGAATTCCCTTGATAATTATGGTGTCGGACAACTTACTCGCACCTCGATTCTCCGTTTACATAGCACCTTTTCCAAACGCGGTATAGGAAGGAGCAAACTCCTAAATTCAATCATTTGGCCGCTACACTTTGGTTATGGATTATTCTAAAGCCTCATTCCACTAACTTGGCTTTTGGGGTTTTTTTAGTTGATGTATGTGAGAAGAATGACTTACCTCAAAATGCGTGAAAAGCCAAATTAGTAGAAGAATGCCGTTCTTATACTCGCCGATAATTGACAAATATTATTTTGGAATCTTGTTTTTGTTGTGTAGAAAGAAAATTTTAAATTACTTTCATATTCTCATTTTTACCGTTCTTCTATTTTTTTCCCAAGTTCTTGACAAATGTCTTTACCTTATCTTAAGTATGAGTATCAAATTAGACTATGTATTAAGATAGAACATTTTTTACACCCTCCGTCGCATGTGGGTCCTACTGTGAGTTAATTGTTGTAATCTGAACCGTTTAAAGGTGATCACTACATATTCAGTGCTTGGTTCAAAAAATTTTGGCCCGCATTTTATCAGTATATAATCCCACAAAGCATATACTATACTAATACATACTAATATATTCTACGAGTTCTCAGTCCCGTCAAACAAATAGACCTACAAGAAAATCATTCGGGTTCATTTGAAGGTACCCAAGAACGCCTGGAATATGGACTACAGAGCATGTGGAGGCATGGAAACCAATTGTGGAAGCTGTTCACAAGAAGGGTGGGATCTTCTTCTGTCAAATTTGGCATGTCGGACGCGTCTCCACTTACGGTAATTTCGCAATTTATATTCGCCAATTTGTTTTTTTTTTTTTTGGGTCAATATGTCCATGTTGAAATTGAATAGGATATTCTACCCAACATCCAACAATTCCGTGTTGATTTTTTTTTTTTTTGAGTTTGTCATTAATTAATCAGATTTAAAATGTGTGGTCGGAGATCCAGAGGAGAAAAAAAAGAAAGTACTAATATTTTTCATTGCTTTACCGGATTCACATGGGATTCGAATTAACCACAACCATATCTCACAAGTCAACTTGGATATTACAATAAGGAAAAAGAAACAATTATGCTGCACCCAATTAGCAGGGTTTATCAATTATTATGATGGCACAAGCCAGAACAATAAAATTTAAAGAAAAGGTGAAGTTCGTGTATATGAACTTAGGGTTCAAAGATTAGTCACGGCGTGTATAAATTTACTTACTCAGCCACCAGTTATCAAGACCTACAAAGCAATGAAAGATACCGTTTTTTTTTTTTTTTTTTTTTTGAACTGCCAAAAGAGTGGGAGGGGGGCAACCAGCGTAACCACCCCCTGGGCGTGATCATAGGAGCTCCCAACCTGCCAATGGAATGTTTGATTCGAGCATATTGTCCGTGAGAACAGACCGTCACCATGACACTACCTCGGTACAAGTGGGCATAAATATGTGCCCTTACAATCCATTGCCACTAGCACCACCTAGGAATGAAAGCTATCAACTAATGAAATACTAGATGCTTGATGCCTGTAAAAGAGCCATATTTCAAAAGTTTTTACAGTGAGCTCAACATAATTGTAAAGAAATTAGTTCAAAACTCATGAGAACATGGAAGTCCTACATATTATAACGTTGAAAGTTTTTGGTTTAGGAAAATATTAATGCAATGGAGTAGTTATACCGTTGATTTCATGACACATAAAGATCTATTATACAAGGCACAACAGTGTGAACCATAATTCATCATGCTTATGTACTCAAGAAAAGATTAGTGTCTTTGTCTTCGTCAGAATTTCAATTAAAGAAAGTGACAGAGACTTGATAGTAGTAGCATGTGACTTTAGGTCCTCCACTTAAATAAGGACCATACATGTGCTTCATCTGTCCTTGTTTCCACTTGCCGAGGGTACATTGACAAAGGATATTTTAAAGGGGAATATAAGGTAGGGAATTGATGCTGGCACTCCTCGTTTTGATATTGGCACTCCCTTTGTATTTATATTAAGTGAATTTACTAAACCACCCTTGTAAATTTGAAAGCAAGAGATAAATGTAATTATAAAGTACAAAGGTGGTTTAGTAACTTGACCCAATAGAGACAAAAAAAAAAAAAGGTGTACCAATATCAAAATGAGAAGTGTCAATATCAATTCCCATCATGTAAGCTTAATTACCAAAAGGGTAAATTAGACTGACCTCCCCTGAGGTTTATAACACCTCCCCTTCGGTTTAACATACAGCGATGACCTCTTTGCCCCCAATCATCAGTCAACCGTCAATGAACCCAATGGAAAGTGATGAAGTCAACACAAAACATGATTTCTTGTCCATTTTGCCTTTCGTATCTCAACCGTCCAAAAGTGTGCGTTGCATCATGCAGAGCATATCTGAACCATCCAAAAGTATGTGTTGCATTGTGCAAAGCATATCTGAACCGTTCTAAAGTGTTTTCAACGGTTCAGATTTTATAAAAAAAAAAACTTTTCCAACGAAGAGTTTGATTTAAATTCCTGTTGTTGAAAACACTTTTGGACGGCTGGAATGCTGCGCTACAAGGTCCCCAGGTCCATTAACTACAAAGACAAATTAAATTTAATAGCCAAACACTCTATATCATCATAAAAGTAGCTAAGAGCATCTCCAATCCTTACCATTTTTTCTACCCAAACCCAAAATTTGAGTCAAAATATTAAAAATTCATTCCAATGGTATGACCCTTTAGCCTACCTATTTTAAGGTTTACCCCTTTCTTCTCTTCTAGTTTTAATTTTTAATAGGATTTTTCAAGACTTAAAAAAATAAACTTTGAGAGGTTGTTGATATTAGAAGGTCAATTATTTCGTGTATCGATGTTACAAATAATTCTTACTTGATACATAATCATTAACTTAGTTTTTTATTTATTGGAGTGGATCATTGGTTTATTTAAGACAATAAAATAGTCAAAATATTAAAAATAAATGTTGCTATATTTTAGAGGTATGCATGCAATGAAAGAAAAGAGTGTAACTTATGATTTTCAAGTTCAATGGATCCTTAACTTAGCTAAGACATAAACTCAAGTATTTTGCTTCATTCGTTGTTAATTTGATATTTTTCTTTCAGCCATGGCTGGAAATGTTAAGCTGGTGGTAGTGGTAGTTGGTTGTCAACTGGTTATCTTTTAGATGTTTGGTTGCAGAAATAGATGAAGACTAGCAGGTTTCTAATATGTAAAAGGGTAGAAAGGTAAAAGCACAACTCCCCTTACCAGAAGTTAGCCGACTCTATGACAGGGGAGGTGTTTGTCATTGTTAGAAACATCAAGGGAGGTCAGTGTAAGCTCATACCTAATGACCAATAATCAATTTCCAAAAATTTATCTGAAGGGGGTATGTATAAGCTAGATTTTTTGAGATTATTAATTTGATGTGAACAAACTTGAAAAATCAAATATGGAAATTGGACATCTTTTCGTAAAGGATTATCACTTTGGAACGGGAGGAGTTTACGATAAGGCAGTCACCGTATTAAATAACTTGTTTTGATCAAGGTTGGGAGTTATTGGTGTTAATTAATAGAGTGCTACTTTTGCTGCAAGTCCATTCATATTGTCTACTATCATAGGCCTTCTTTGATACAGAAAAGTGAAAGGAAATTGAGAACATTTTCCCTTCACAATCTTCCTTCCAATTGAAACTAAGAATTTTGTCATTAAAAAATCAGCAAGAAATCAAGAAACTGAGTAGGTATTGAAGTAAAAATAGCTCGCATATTTCCCCAATTTTTTCTCATTGGCTTTCCATGATAACCAAACAAGGAGTACTTCATGTTGGAAATAACGAGGCATTCAGAGGGTCTCTCGAGGCAACCAAAAGGACCCACGAAGTGGATGTTAAACGTGTTTATGGCCGGTAAATACACGTGATTAAAATTGGTATCACACCCCAGATGGGGATTGAATGACATTCAAAATTCTGCATTATTATTGAGAGTTACACAATTCAAATTCAGCATTAATTAGTGTTGGGAGTTACACAATTCATTGGCAGAATTGAATTGCCCGATTGAATTTCACCTATATAAAGGAGCTTCTGCCATTGCTTCTTCATCAGAAATTCATGCTCCTATACGTACACTACCAGATTACAATTTTTTGAGAGAGAGAGGCAAACACTAGGAAGTTCGCCAAGACTGCCAACGGAGGTGTTCCGGTGGGTGATGGTTCTAGCCGTTTTATCCTGAAACAAGGACGTCAGTGCATCCTACAACACCCACGGTAGGCGGTGAATCTTTGTTAAGGAGACTGTGGTATCACAGAACTCGGCTCGTTTTCAATCTACTGTTTGTATCTCTTTTCCCGTTTCTGTATTTTCCATTTTGTTTCTGTTCATGTCATTGTATTTATGGTTATATCAATGAAATTGTTGTCTTGAATTCTATATTGCCACGAATATTTTTTCAACACATCCTTCTACATTTTTTTCATCACACGAAACTCAATTGGAATTCTGATATGTACTACAGGTTTTCAGCCTAACGGTCAAGCTCCAATCTCTTCTACAAACAAGGGAGCGACCCCTGGCCTCAACGGAGTAGATTGGTCCCCTCCTCGACGCCTGGAAATCGATGAAATCCCTCACATTGTAAATGATTTCAGGCTTGCTGCACGCAATGCCATTGATGCTGGTCAGTGTACTTTTTATTTTTCTATATCTTAAATTACTATGATTGGCAGGCATGTTGTTACTCTTTTCTAAGGATCACGAATATTAGAGGCTACTGTATGTGATTTTCATTGATTGGAGGTCAAGATTATCAAATATGAGAAATCAAAAGCTGGAGCTAAAGGGCCTTTTTTCTGCTTTCAAATTTTGTTTGATGTTCGAATGTGGAATTAGGAATGAAAACTTGGTGGACGAGATTGTGTCGGGAGAGTTTCTTAAAAACCTTTTTTCTCTACATATGTGTATACCAATGCCTCTTTCTCATGACAGGATTTGACGGAGTTGAGATCCACGGAGCACACGGGTACCTAATCGACCAATTCATGAAAGACCAAGTGAACGACAGGACAGATGAATATGGCGGGAGCTTAGAAAACCGGTGTCGCTTCGCCTTAGAAATAGTAGAAGCAGTTGTAAATGAGATTGGAGCAGATAAAGTTGGAATGAGACTATCCCCGTTTGCTGACTACATGGAATCCGGGGACTCAAACCCTGACTCCCTAGCCCTTTACATGGCCAAGGCAGTTAACAAATTCAACCTTCTTTATCTCCATGCAATAGAGCCAAGGATGGTAAAACTAGGGGAAAAGTTTGAGACCCCTCATAGCCTTGGTCCCATGAGGAAGGCTTTTAAAGGTACCTTTATTGCTGCTGGTGGGTACAATAGGAGTGACGGAAACAAGGCTGTGGAGGAGAATTACGCCGATTTGGTGGCATTTGGACGCTTGTTTTTGGCTAACCCGGATTTGCCTAGGCGGTTTGAGCTTGATGCTCCACTTAATAAGTATAATAGGAGTACTTTTTATATTCCTGATCCGGTTATCGGGTACACGGATTACCCTTTTTTGGAAGATCATGTCCCTGTTTAGATGGCTATTCTGGTGTTCATGGTTTCCTCACTTCTTGGTAATATTGGTTTAAGAATAAGGGACTGGAGAAGTTCTTTTGTATCTCTTGTGGTGTTATGATGTTGTGATTGCAAATGAGGGTTATTGTGAATATGCAGTTTAGCTCTGAAGGCTATGGATGTAGCAATTATCGAGTTAACAGTTATATTTGTATTTTTATTCAACATGTAAGAGTCCCCAGTGAAGTTATATTGATTGTCATCTCCAAGTTTTAGTGTAAAGCTAGTATTTTGATTTTTTCATGTTGTGGGAGAACATGAGAGTTGAACCTCATGTGGTAAGGTTTATGCGGATTCTCAGTAATAGTTATGTGACAAAGAATAAAACCTATCAATGTTTGGTTTGCTTTTGGCACCTAGATGGTGTATCCTCTGGTCCCTGTAATTCCCCACACCCCATCATTAGCTTATCCGGGTGTAGGGAATTACCAATGTGCCCCCAAAGACTCTCCAATTCCTTCTTCTATTCTCATTACAAGGATTATGTATGGGCAATAATTGGCAACTGAGTAATTTATCACATGATTCTTTATCCACCCACTCTTATCCACTCATATCAACTACCAAACAAATTCCTTCTGAGTTAATCCTCCCTTCTTCACTAATCCCGCTTGTACTATACCCATCTTTTTATCCACCCTCCTCCTATATCTTACAAAACCTTACCATCTATCAAATGGGAGTTAGGCGATATTTTCCTTCCAACGGTACTCAATCCAAACTTCATGTGAATCGCATCAAACTCCTTTCTTTTCTTACGCATTATTTGGCATGCATTACCTGTCATTAAGGTTGACAAGTCTTGGCTACCATGCCAAATCTTGTCTCAACTATAGAATAATACCCTTTTCATCATTCATGAAGGCGGTTGGCATTGGCTCAAAAGCAGAAGTGTTGTCATTAGGGAAATTTTACTCCTGCTACTCTTCTCCGTAATGGTTGTCAAGAAGATTCTGTTGTTTGGAGTCTTTCTCCTTTTGGTAACTTCTTTGTCCAAACAGCTGGGAAGGCTATTGGGACTTCTGCTCCTCAAGTTGCTTGGTATAAAAATGTTTGGTTTGACAAGCATGTGCCTAGATGGGCAATTGTCCACTGGATGATCGTTTTGGATAGGCTAGCTACAAGTGACAGATTGCTTAGTTGGGCTGTTGTTCATGTGGTTGTGTCCTTTTTGGGAATGGTATTGAATCTTACAGCCATCTCTCCTATTATTGCTCATTCTCCAGTCAAGTCTGGTCATTTTTCTTAAGAAAAATGGTGTTCACAGAAGCTATTTGTCTCTTGAGCAAGAAGCTCAATGTCCCAGAATCATAGAGGTAGAAAAAGTTTGAAGCATCTGGTTTTCCAATTGTCTACAGCAACAGTTCTTTATCATCATTGGTAGAGTTTTCCATAACAAATGCAGTTCCTTGGACCAACTTATCTTGAGGATTGAAGCTGATGTGATTGTCCAACTCCCTCTCTTGCTTTTCAGAGCTGGAGAGCAAAACCCAACCAGATGAACCCCGCGAAAATGGAGAGTAAACCCCAGATTTCACGATTTCAAGACTTTTTATTTTTTTATTTTTAGGGTTAAGTGGGAGGGGCCCACATGGGGTCTACATGCCACGTAAGCAGGGTGGCATGAGCAGTGGTGTGTGTGTAGCATTATTGTGACAGGATTCTTTATCAAAAATTCATGTGCAAGCATGCCACACGCATATGCAATATGCACGGACGGTGCATCTTGACCGTTCGTGCGTGTTTTCGATGATCCGAATTTTAAAAAAATTCTTCCATGAAAGAGTTTTTTTTTAACTCCAAACCGTCGATTTCTGAAATTGATGGTCCAGATGTGTTCGTGCGCGTACGTACATGTGTGCGTACGCACGCATAGCCGGGTTGATTCTTTATACTCTACTTCTCTCATCCCTGGGTACAAGTGGAAGTAAACCCTAATTCAATTTGTCTGTGCCCCAGATGGAGGGAATACAAGGGACGCGAAAGAGGGAACGATCGCCGGCGGCAACGAGTGGGACATCTGTTTACTTCCTCGTCCAGTTTGGGTGTCGTTCTCCATGGGCTGCAGTAGACCCAAACTCAGGTGCCTCTGAAACCTTACCACCTGCCCCTTTCCATTCTAAAGATCATTATGAAGCCCATCATTCGATTTGGGTGACTGGGTCCGTAGTTATCCATGATCGTTTCATCCTTGTATGTGTGGCGGACAGTAGAGTTAAAAATTCTTGTTTTTACTCGTACCATTGGGGCTCCCGAGTGTGGAAATCCGTTCCAACTATCGATGGTGTTTTCTACCCGGCTTTCGGAGGGACTGCCTGTGTTGTTGGTGGTAGGATATTTGGATGTTCATCTTCTGCTGGCGTTCCACTTTCTTATGAATTTTCAGTGGGGGACACGAGGGAGGAGGATCGCGATGCCCCTCACATAACCCTCGGCTCACCAGTTCTATATCGCGATCTAGTTGAACTATGTCCCATTAACCCAGAAGAACTTCGAGAGCGCTCAGGCACCATTGTTCCCTTTGGGAAGGACATGCTTGTTTTTTCCATACATTTTATGGCTCTTTCACCTTCGAGTCTCAGCATCTCTCAATCAAAATCCTTCAGATCCAGGAGGACCCTCTCTCTCTTAAAGTATTGAGTTCTAATTCTCGTGCCTTGAACATTAAGGGCGTCAAGCCTGCAACAATCTCCATCAGCCACATCCTGGGATAATTACCACTAACATAGATGTTATTTTTGACAATTCCGATTGTTTTTTTTTATCAACACCATCGTTGAGATGCATCGTCCGTGCATATCAAAATCAATAATCTTTTGAACTACTATCGTTAGTCGCCTCCAGCTTATTGTTAAAATGTTTGTGCGTTGATAAATCATCATAAACCAATCTCATATGCACTGCCTTCTGTTGGTTCCATAATTCATAATAACACTACATCACTTGCTATTGGCCCCAATATTTCATAAGGAAGTTGATATTGTATCTTGAGTTTTATAGTGTGGGCCCCACAAGGCTCGCCTGATTAAATATTTTTTAGTATATTGTAGATACCAATTGGTCCCACAGAGCCTACTTCAGTAAAAGTTTATAGTAGTATATCGTGGTCCCATGTATTTAATGTAATAAAGTGTTGTGTTCTATATTATGACACGACACGGATACGCACGTACTTTTATTCTCTAAAATGTAGGACACAGACACGTGCGGATATGTTCAAATTATATTTGTGAAGTACTAAAGTATAAAATTATGTACACATGCATCATAAGCATACGTCCCGAATTGGATAATAGATTATATACAATGAGTTATCCCTCAAGAAATCCTTGAAATAATACATAGGCACGGTAACAAATCTTCTAGAATCGTTAAAAACTTCCAATTGAATTCAAAATGGTTAGCCGTAAGAATTACTAATTTTTATTTTTATTTTTATTTTTACCTTTGCATATCATAGTGGAATGTTGAATTTCAACATATAATCGGTACTCACATATAGCGAGTGTCTTATAAGTGTCATTCACATTTATATTTCTCAATCATATACGTCAAAGAAGTGTGGTACACGTAATAAAAAGAGTGTCGGACACGTGTCAGAATTACGATTTCTACTTTTTAGTATGGACACGGAAAATACTAAATAGAGTATCGGACACGGATATGCCACCTTCTTTCGAGTGCCCGTCCTTCTTGGCTGTTGAGAGTGGGAAGTATTTTGCTAAAGATCAAGATTGTCACTCAAATATTTGAGCCATAATGTTTGAAACCTGAATCATTAATTGGGTCCGTTATTTGAACTTCATTTAGTTGAATGCTTTGATGACCTATTTTCTTGGTTGATCAAAATAGATGTGGGCTATTGGCAAGCTCTGCTAATAGAATTGCACTATTCACAATGCGTGTTGCACGATTTGATTCGATTCGATACACCAAGCAGTCTATTCTTATCCATGGGGTGAATCGCTTGAAGCATGAATCATGTTATATTTGTACGTACGAATCCATTCAATACAACAAGCAATCCATTCGTTTTTTGTACAAGTTTCACTTGTAACAAGAACTTACGAAATCTCAAGTCGTATGCTTGAAAAAAGTGTCAATTTGGGTGTTATGGGCGCTTGAGACGAGTATTGGGATTACAGGCGTTTATAAGGAACTTTTCGCCCATTTGTTGAAGAATGAAACCAAAACTTTTTCAGTTATTAGTATCATTTAACTTTTGGTTTTGGGTGGTATTTTTTTGACATAAGATTTATACTTGCAAGTCTCTGTGGTATAGGGTACATAATGTATAACCTTCAATTTTGATAGGATTGACATAGGCAATAGAGTATATGCAATAATTTATTCTTTGGGGACAGGGTCTTTTTATTAGGAGTAGATGGATTTGTTTCTTTCTTCACAAAATTCTCCAAGTTTCTGATTGATGTTTTCCCAAAGAGGTCAATTTTAGCGATAAATCGATCAAATGGCATTAGGGCATCCTTATCACACCTCAAAAAAAGCGCCAAATTTAACCAAAAAAAAAAAAAAAAACACTAAATTTAACCTCAAAAACACCTTTTATAATTTAGCAAGTCACTTTTCAAAAAACTCACAAAATCAGACTCTATATTCTAACTTCACTATGTTAAACTATTCTTTCTTTCTACTCCTGCTCCCCAAAAGTAATTTTAAAAAATGAACAAGTGTGTGAATAGTGGGTGAATAGTGCCTTTGGGGCGTGAACAGTGCCACACCAAATTTGTTCAGTTACTGTAGCAAAATTAAAAAATCTACAAATTGTGATGCATTTGGTGAGGCTAATTTTTTGAGGTTTTTTGGGAATTTACTTCCTACTTTAACTTCAAAGTTAATTGTTAAGTCACGTATTGATGCTCTTATATATACAACATGGAAATGGCTACAATACACACCCCTTATTTGGGTGTACCATATGCACCTATTGTATGGTCCAGATTGTGCCACCTCATCGACAATCGTAACATTTTTTAGTTTTTCATAACTTTTCAACAATATGATTCGTAACATTTTCTATGTTTTGTAATATTTTGGTGTGTCTCGTAAATTTTACAAAAAAAATTCGTAACCTTTACAAAAAATTTGTAACTTTTCCAAAAAATTCGTAACTTTTCGTAAAAAATCGTAACTTTTACAGAGGTGTGCATCATACACACTCAAATGAGGGGTGTGTATTATAGCCTTTTCTACAACATAACAGATATAATTTCGCTGTATAGGCTATAATAATTGACTGATCCACAAAACAGTCCAGCTAGATGATCATCTTTTTGTCAATTGGACCTGCACGAATTCGCATCCCTGTCTTATCATTCTCTACTGATTTTCACAACTCAGATTCAGGGGTGTTTCGTTAAGTGTGTTTTTAGAATAAGTTGATTTTTCACTGTTTTTTATGTGATGTATTGTGAGAGAATGATCTGTCTTGGTTTTTGAAAAAAAAATTGTTTTTTCTTAGTAATTTATTCCCAAAATCGATCACTCGAATAGTTAATACTAATCGATAGTAATACTGAAAATTCAATATCCTTAAATTCGAACATTATAAAATTTGCCCTACACGTTAAGATTGATTGTAGCATGAGATTTTACAAAAATCCAATATTCTTAAATTCGTCAAAACTAGATATATGTTGTATTGAAAAATGTTGAGAGAATTTGGCAAAATGTATGCGCCAAACTTATTTAATTCAGACTGAAATACGGACTTGTGCTTCCTGCCTTGGTGCCTTCAATTGAGGGTTTTCTCAAATCTTAATTTGGGCTTTTAATGGTTGATTTTTTTCATGAACACTGAGCACAACAAAAAAATTATGATCATGGGAGATTGTAAACACACAATTGAGACAAGTTTGTCTTACAGTTTATTCTCTAAATAATGTAGGCCATTTTTTTTAAAAAAACAAATGGTATCCGACCACATGGTTACCAATATCTAATTAATTTATTTTTTTTTGCATAAATAATCTACTCAACATTCCCGACAAACTGAACGATTCTAATCTAAATTACAGATTATGGAAGACCCACAATTGAGGGCACTATTGGGGTGTGGTGCCCACCCGAAACCTTATTACAAGATTTTGGGTTCCCTTAGTGACCCAAGTCATTACACCCCGTAGTGACCTCACTTGTGTGCCCATATAATTTGTATTTGACATCGGAACCGTTCAATTTGTCGGGAATGTTGAGTAGACCATCCATGTAAAAATTGTAGTATTTATTAGATATTGTTAGCCGTATAGTCGTATACTATTTATTTTACGAAAATGAATGGCCAATATCATTTAGAAGAATGAACTGTAGGACAAATTTGTCTAAATCGTGTATTTATCAATCTTCAATGATCATAAGTTTTTGTGTCAATGATGTGCTTAGCATTCTTGAAAACATAAACGATTTAGATCCTAAATAAATATTTTAGAGAATTACAATTCAGGTCACTAGTCACTAGGGGTTCGTGGCTTACAATGGTAAATTGTGCACGACGACGACAAACCACCATAACACGGATCTAGGGGCGTGGAGTGAGGGGAGCTCTCTATACATTTGTAGTGAGCTCTATTGGCCATGTAATTGGCGATCAATGTTCCGGATAAAATAAGTTAAATTAAATGTAAAATATATTTTTTAAATATAAAATGTAAGATGATCCCAATGGTTAATCGTCGATTGAACCGCGGGAGTTATTCCCTCACTGTAGGGCCCGGGTCGCCAGAACACATACAACTCATCAAACTTTTTGAAAGAGGAGTTTGTAGAGAGAGAGAGAGAGAGAGAGAGAGAGATTCACTTCTGTATCTTCTTCGGCGACCGATTCCATAGTTGTTTTGCCCGCGCGCGTGGAGAGAGAGAGAGATATGGCGAGGAGAGCGGACGAGGAATACGACTACCTGTTCAAGGTCGTGTTAATCGGCGATTCAGGGGTGGGCAAATCCAACCTACTCTCCCGATTCACCCGTAACGAGTTCTGCCTCGAATCCAAATCCACCATCGGCGTCGAATTCGCTACCCGTACCCTCCAGGTCTCTAAACCTTCCTTTCTCTCTCTCTCAACTGTCTGTCTAACTGTCTCTACTCAATAATCGGACTGTGATTGCTTTGATTTTGTTCTTCTTGATGTCGTATGGATCTGGATTCACACTCGTAGTTATATATACAGAACGGATTTTAAGTGCTTTTATATATACAGAACGGATTTTAAGTGCTTATGTAATGCAGTTGATGTCCGTTTTCGAATTTTTATACCGGTATTTTGGTTAGGTGGGCGATTTTTTTCCCCTCTTCTGTGATTCACTGGTTCCTGTTGGTTGACTTGCAACGTCAGCCCAGTTTGGAGTGTCGGATTGCGTACAGAAACGTTAAGGAATGCTACATTCCAGTTCACGTTTGAAAATTTACAATCCAAACCCACAATGACACATCCCATGGCGACAAACTCAAATAAGCACGATGATAAAACCCAAAAAGAATTTACACGTGGAAGACTCCAAACCTAACTGTATAGAGGGACTTCAACAAATATAATCCCACAGTGCTTGATATGGAAAGGTATATAGAGGGGCTCCAAATCTGTATGATAATGTTGCATACTGGTATCTATATAACTTGACTAATTGACAAACCTGAAGAATTCTTCGAGTCATTTTGTCTTATGACATTCTTAACTTCCACTAACTAGTTTTTTCCAAAAACTAGTTTTTCTCAAAAACCAAGACAAGTCATCCTCTCACAATACATCACATAACACAAAAACCAAGGCAGTTTTAAAACAAAACTACCTTAGTGGAACACCCCCTGATGGGGGACCATCTGGATGATTCAAACCCTGTATCTTATAGGTTCCATTTTACAGATCATCCTTGCAAGTTGCAAGAAACCTTAGTTAGTGACATCAGTTGCATTCGACCACATTCTGCCTTTCAAAAATGGTCTTGATGTTCACAACATCACATTTATAGTGTCTTTTTTTGTAAGACAAATGTGATCAAACATGTTTTTCTTTGTATTTCTAGCAGATGACAGATGTAGGAAAATTACTGCATTCATAACCTGCTTTCTCTGATTTCAAATGTTCATGGTTCCGTGACCAACTATCTTGAATAAGTCGTACATGCTTTTATTACTCCTGAATGTATGTTGGGAGGTTGAGAGAGGACATTAAAATGGTTTGGAAACTGAGCAGAGAGATCTCTGCTGAAGGAAGTTTCTTCCTTCATTGTGACTTCATGTGTATGTAACTCCCAACTTTGGGCCAAAATGGCCTCCGCCCAACTTTGGGCCAAAATGGCCTCCGTTGCAGATGGTAGAGCCTGAAGGACCAAGGAACTCTATTTGACTGTAGTCTGATGTGTTTAATACTTTAACGAAATAAGAAGTTTAAAGTCTCACTATTACATTTCAACCCGTAGATTGTATAATTCGGAGGTACAATTTTAAGGTCTATTGAGACCACCACGTTCTTAGGGCCTTTTCCCGCTTCCAAAATGATTAAAGTATTATCAGTTTGCCACGTTTGATTTGGTTTCTGCCATGTGTAAACCCATGGAAACAAGAGTTGCTTAACCTATTGGATGTAAACCCATTGTGTTACCTTAGACTTCATCCTTGACTTATTTTGGTATTTTGTTTGTGTATTTATGCTTTCCAACCCACAATTGTGTACACTCCTCTTCTGTTATCATATGATATGATGTGTGGCATGAAGAAGTGGTACTGTACTGCGCATATTTTGTTCTTTTTTACTTCAGTTCAGCACACTGCCAGCAATTTGGCTAAACGGGTGCTGCTCTTGACATGAACGTGGAATTTTTCCCGTCATTACTTAAACCCATGTTGATCAAGCTGTGGTTTAGTTCCTTGTTATTGTTTGTGTTTAAATGAGGTTTTCGCACGTGTTAGCCAATTTCAAAGCATCATTGAAAGGTGTTACCTATTCTTCATCACTAAAAGTCTCTTCAACGCTACAATAGGTTGTGAACGTAGTGTGTGGAATCCGTTGTTTACAACGAAACTGGCTTTACGTTTAACATACTTGGTTGCTGATTGTTGTCTCGTTCAGGTGGAGGGCAGGACTGTGAAGGCTCAGATATGGGACACGGCCGGACAAGAGCGATACAGAGCAATCACCAGCGCTTATTATAGGGGTGCACTGGGGGCTCTCCTGGTTTACGACGTGACAAAGCCAACAACTTTTGAAAACATCAGTCGGTGGTTGAAGGAGCTGAGGGATCATGCGGACTCCAACATCAATATCATGCTGATTGGCAACAAGACTGATTTGAAGCATCTCAGAGCAGTTGCTACCGAGGATGCTCAAGGCTTTGCTGAGAAAGAAGGCCTTTCCTTCATCGAAACATCGGCTCTAGAAGCAACAAATGTGGAGAAGGCTTTCCAGACAATCCTATCAGAGATATATAGGATAATTAGCAAGAAAAATCTTTCTTCAGAGTCTTCTGCTCCGACTAGCATAAAAGAAGGGAAAACTCTAGACGTTGGTGGCCCCGAGGCCAATGCAAAGAGGCCTTGCTGCTCTTCGTCTTAAGTTTTGCTTGGGTTGCAATGAAGGCTTCTGTCCATTTTGTCTCTCTTCTGTCCATTTTGCTTGTGTGAATCTGGTGTTTTTGTTTTCAAATCTTATTTGGTCTATTGTTGTAAGAAGTTTAAATTAGATCTGTAACTGGAGGGTTCAATCAAAAAAATGTGTGTTGATTGGACCGGAGAGAATCCAAATTCTTTTTGAATGGACGCGCTTTAGCTTGTCAAGGGACCATAGTTTTGTAAGCATTTTTTTAGTTTTGTAAGCATTTTTTTTTTGTTGTTGGAGATTCTTGGGAGAGTGGATGTGCATTGTGGGATTAATGTTAGGGACAGGGTCACCATTCTTTGTTATTTTGTGGTATTAAAAGTGATTAACATGGACGAATTGCTATATAGAGACCGTTAGGTAATGTGGTCCGTATTATGTTAGTTAGCAAGGTTCAGGGGGTCTGTATTGCGCACTTAGTGCGCTACAGCGCAACATCCCAGCCATCCAAACGTGTTTTCAATGGTGCAGATTCGTAGATGCTTTCTTAATGAACGGTTATGGTATGCGGTGCACGGTGCATCATACTAACTACACAATGTAGACCCTAGACCCAAGTTAACAACACCTGGAGTATTTGGTTGCTAAAAGATTTAATACCTGATTGTCTATACAATAGTAAACTATAAAAAAATAATAATAATAATAATAATAATGCATTCCGATCCAAGCTGAGGAGAGATTACAAGATCGTCTATGCTCATTTGAAGATTTTGAGAATCGGTTTTGAGAACAAATTTTTGAAGAAAAATAACCTTGAAATTCCAAAACAAACTAATCCTATAAACTATGTTAATCAAAAGTTTGAAGAAATGGTTTCTGATGACCGGTTTTGAGAATTAATTTTGAAAGAGAAAACCTCTAAGAGGCCGTTTGGCCGACTGTTTTTTGATTTTTCGATTTCTCCTTTTCGCATTCTGGGTGTTTGGCCAACACACCCAGAAGTTGTTTTGCCAAAAACTGTTTTTCTGTTTTTGAAGATAGAAGCCAGAAATCAAAAATAGGTTTGGAGGTGTTTTTTGATTTCTACTTCTCATTTTCCCTTCCAAAACACATTCTCTACATTTCTCCCAAACACTACTCCCACATCCAAAACTCATTCTGATCAAAAGCCAAAAAGCTAAAAAGCCAAAAAGTCAAAAATCAAAAGCTAAAAAGTAGGCTCCCAAACACCCCCTAAAACTCGAAACAAAACAAAACATGTGTGGATAATAATGAATCTGTTCAATTATGCACTTGGTTTGCCTCATTACATGGGATTCAGGGATGAATCCCCAATTCTATTACTGTAAATGTTTGTGTCCATCTCTAAGATTTATGGGCATTAGGTTAGAGAAGCCATACCATTCAAACTCTTGATCAATGTATTTTGGATCAATTGGCTGTCTCCTTTATGGTTTGGTTAAATATGGCAGAGAAATTCGGTCCAGCCCCTACTATTTGGCCCTCCACAGCTCACTCGTCGATGTCTCGTACAATTTGTCCAGTTTGAAAAATCAATTGCAAAAGCACACCTTTCAATTGAACCCTTGATTTTTTCACATGCTGACGATAGCCAATTCAAGTGGACAAAAGCACACCTTTCAAAATTTCAAGTACAGATGTACTGTAGAATTTAGCACCACAACTTTTTGCTTCAAACTGGGCTCCAAATCTCGAATCTTCAAGTACTTGCACTGGGGTAATATTGGAAGTTCAGGCCTTCTTCGTTTTGGGTTTCAAGGTCTAGTTTTTTTAATTATTATCTAATCATTATATTTATTATCAAATATTATTTTTATTTTTCTCTTTATCTCTCTTTAATCAGTAACTTTTATTTTTAATAATTATTCTTATTTCTCTCTCCAATCATTACAAAAATCAAAACTCAAAACCCTAATCAAACACAACCTTAATATTTTCATTAAAGTCCTTCGATGAAAGTACTCCCAATAGGAGTACATCAAATTTTCTCTTTAAAAAGTTAGAATTTTCAAAATTGTCCAACTTAGGGGGAGTTCTTGAATGAATTATTTGATTTTATCATCATCTTTTACGAATAGATTTTATCACACTAGATTTTATCAATCATTTTTTAAACTTATAGTGGTCTACAACTATATTATCACCTAGATTTTATCTATTGGGAAAACAAAGTGATTTTATCACCCCTCCATAAAACACCAACTAATATCAACTTTTTCATTTTATCTCATAAAATTCATTCAAGAACTCCCCCTTATAAGAAGATACCGGGCTCCCTCTCTCCACCCACACACACAGAGAGAGAGAGAGAGAGAGATGGCTTCCATAACAAGATCAGAAAAGCCACACGCAGTGTGCATACCATACCCAGCACAAGGCCACATCAACCCAATGCTAAAACTATCAAAACTCCTCCACTCCAAAGGCTTCCACATAACCTTCGTAAACACAGAGTACAACCACAGACGTTTACTCAAAACCGGAGGCCCCCACTCCCTCGACGGCCTGCCTGACTTTCGCTTCGAAACCATCCCCGACGGCCTCCCGCCGACCGTCGACACCGACGTTACGCAAGACATCCCTGCTCTCTGCCTATCCACCTCCAAAACCTGCTTACCCCACTTTCGTGAATTACTCTACAAACTGAACGATCCCGTTTTGTCCAACGGCTGGCCGCCGGTCACGTGCATCGTTTCGGATGGTTGTATGAGTTTTACTGTGAAAGCTGCTGAGGAATTTGGAGTCCCTGAAGCACTTTTCTGGACGACTAGTGGTGGTGCATTCTTGGGTTATACAAAGTACAAAGATCTTGTGGGAAAAGGCCTTGCTCCTTTACAAGGTAGTAAACATTTTTAATTTTTTTTTGTACTTTGTTGATCTACTTACCATTTTCCTTATGATATAAAATAAAACTCCTTTTTAAAAAATCTAATTTGATTTTTAGTTGGGGGAGTATGATGGGGTTGGAGCAACTCTGGCCTTATTTACCTGTCTTTTGAGAAAAAAAATTAAAGTAAATACATTATTTGATAATATGAAATAGTACTCTAATAGACAGTCTCAAATCTAAGCATAGTTGAATTAGAAGCTTGATATGACATGTAATTGTAAATTTGACACAGAGAAAATAGCCTTTCAGAATTTGAGTTCCTCTTATTTAAAGAAAATTTTGGCAAAACTTTGGGGGTGTTCCACTAAAAAAACAAATTTTTCCAAAAATCAAGAAAAGTTAATTTCTCACAGTATATCACATAAAAAACTGTAAAAAAAACCAATTTATTTAAAAAAAAAAAAACACCCTTAATGAAACACCCCCTTAGTGAATGAGCGGATTAAGGAATTTCCTATTCAAGTAAAGAAAAAAGAGTAAGAGTGTGATGCCCTTAATGATATTTTTTAGAGAAAGCATTATTGACACCGTCAGTGTAAATAATGTTCTTCCTATTTTTTTTATTGAGTACCATTATCGTACTATATTGAAAATACAAAGAATGTTTCACCTGGTTGTTGCTAAACACAGATGAGAGCTGCCTTACAAATGGGTATTTGGATACAACAATCGATTGGATTCCTGGAATGAAAAACATCCGCTTAAAAGATCTCCCAAGTTTCGTCAGAACCACAGACCCCAACGACCAAATGGTCAAATTCCATATAGAAGAGGCAGAGGCAGCACTTAAGGCCTCTGCTATCATTCTCAACACCTTCGACGCCTTGGAAAAACCCGTCCTCGACTCGCTCTCCTCTTTTCTCCCTCCTGTCTACGCCCTCGGCCCGCTTCAGCTAATGGTGAAACAAGTCTCGGACGAGAGATTGAAATCCATGCACTCGAACATGTGGAAAGAAGAGTCCCAATGCATCGAATGGCTCGATTCGAAAAAACCCAATTCGGTTTTGTACGTGAATTTCGGTAGCATTACTGTTATGACACCAAAACAACTCGAGGAATTTGCGTGGGGATTAGCTAATAGTGGGAGTGATTTTCTTTGGATCGTGAGGCCGGACTTGGTCATCGGAGAGTCGGCCTCGCTGGCCCCCAAGTTCGTTACGGAGACGAAAGGGAGGGGGATGTTAGCCAGTTGGTGCCCTCAGGAGAGAGTTCTCAAGCACGAGGCGATCGCCGGGTTTTTGACTCACTGCGGGTGGAATTCGACTTTGGATAGCTTGTGCGGCGGGGTTCCGGTGATCTGTTGGCCTTTTTTCGCGGACCAACCGACGAATTGCTGGTTTAGTTGCGGTGAGTGGGGGATTGGAATGGAGATTGATAATAATGTGAGGAGGGAGGAAGTGGAGAGGCAAGTGAGAGAGTTGATGGAGGGAGAGAAAGGGAAGGAGATGAAAAGGAAGGCTGTGGAGTGGAAAAAGAAAGCAGAGGAGGCTGCAGGCCCAGGTGGGTCATCGTACCTCAATTTGGACAAGTTGATCACTGATGTGCTCTTATCAAAGTTAAATTGATGGAGTGGTGGTGGTATGTTATTGGGAAGCCAATTATTTTCAGTTTTTACAACTTGCACTACTGGCTTTTGTCACGTTTGTAGTATCACATCCCGAGATTGATATCTGCATTTTTTTTTTGTCTTTTAATAAAAAAATTTGTGTAAAAGTTTCACTAAATGACAGAAAATGAGTGTGGATATCAATTTTGGGGTTTGAAAATCAATTATCTTTTTTTTTTTGCTAGCTTTAAATTTTTGTAGCCTGATCACGTTGAAGCATATATGTATCACTATGATTGAATTGTTACTCAGTTATTTCGTATTCGATGCATATTATTCTTGTTAGTTACACCACAGGTGTATAATGGTCCCCGAAATGTTTTTTTTTTTTTTGTCATTCGTCATTTCAAATCTATTACATGGGGGAGGGGGAGGGGGGAATGAGACTCGATTCTGGGATGCAGTGTAGGACATCCAAGAGCTCTACCGCATGAGCTAACCACCACTTGCGCCCCCGAAGTTGTTACTAATGTGAAAGTTGAAAATTGTTTGACAATAGTTGCGAATTACTGAAGTTGGCTACTGTTAAATCTGCCTATGTAGAGAAAGGGTTTTTTTTTTTTTTTTAATGCATGTTCCGATGCAGACTAATATTTTAATTATTCTAGAAATATAGTACTAAGAATTTTTTCAAACATACTGGTTTCCTAATAAAATACTAGTTTCAAAATAATAAACTAAAAACTCCTATATTTTTAGAATAATTAAAATATCGGCATGTATCATGTTCTCATGCAGAAATCTATACAAATTGGCATGTTTGGAGGATTAAAGAAATAAAACCTTTGAGGTTGAATTGAGTCCGGCATGCTAATTTAAATGGATTTGCAGTTATTACTTGGAAGAATTGGGACAATTATAAGGAGTAGCCACTAGTTTTGGCTTTTCTTCGTTCTCTTTTTATGAATAGGGCATTGGTACATGAATGTGAGTAAAGTGAACAGACTTAAGAGAAGGACAAAGAAAAGTAGAAAACAGTCCATGTGAGCTGGGCTGGGGTTTGGAGATTTTTTCTTCTTGTTGTAACACCTCAATATATTTATATTGAAAGTACTCTTATTTAGTTGTGAGTTAGGCAATGGGGCCGAACTACGTTAACTACGCCCTCCACGTGCATCCACAATGACATCTTTATGGGAACATGAGAAGCCTTGTATATTTATTTTGAAAATGTACGTGGAAGGACTTGCGGCACAATGTTACGGTGCCATAGATTGTCTAATAATTTTTTCTCACAATTTGTCGGAACTTTTCGGAAGTCGATCGGAGGTCCAACTTATCGAACCACTTTTCTCGGATTGTGAAAATGGTTCCTCATTCTTCTCTATATAGTTTTTTCGACTGTAAATAAAATCAACTTGAAGTTCACACTATGAGAAATTGGTTCGATAAGTTGGACCTCTGACTTCCGCGCTATTATCTTTTTTTGCGAGTCTTACAAGATAAACGGTACATGGTGAACCATATCTCCGACGAGAGGTTGGAATCCATGCACCCAAACTTGTGGAAAGAAGAGTCCCAATTCATCAATTGGCTCGAATCCAAAAAATTCAAGTCAGTTTTGTACGTGAATTTCGCTAGCATTATTGTTATGACGCCCGAACAACTCGAGGAATTCACATGGGGAGCTATGGGAATGATTTTCTTTGGATTATAAGGCCGGATTTGATCGTTGGAGATTCGGCCATGCTACCACCAGAGTTTGTAATGGAGACAAAAGAGAGAGGGATGTTGGCCAGCTGGTGTTCTCAGGAGAAAATTCTAATATATGTGGCGACCAGAGGGTTTTTGACTCACCGTGGGTGTTAACTTAGCAATAGAAAGCATGAGCAACGACAATAGAAAGCGTGTGAGAAGAGAGGAAGTGGAGAGGCAAGTGAGAGAGTTGATGGAGGGGGAGAAGGGGAATGAGATGAAAAGGAAGGCTTTGGAGTGGAAATGACACTCACAAGAGGAAGAATTATAGGGTACCAACTCACCTCTTTTCTATGGAAAATCCTCTGGCAATTGCTAGCTAAACAAACTAGGGCTTCTAGGGTACCCTCCACTCCATTGGGCATGAACTCTCCACACCCATCTATGGCATTCCCACCCATGGATGCTGCATGATTCTTGAGGCATTCTCTGTACCTCACCATCTTCTTGTAAGGGACATTGGCCTCTAGATTTGTGGGTATGGGGCGATTCGGAGGGATTTAAACTTGAGGGGTTGAAGTGGGGATAGTGTGATTTTGGCGGGCTACATCATAATGATGGATAATATTCAAGTGGCCATGCCCACCATAAGAACTGTTGATTGGAACTGGGATTTGGATTTGATTTGGGTTGGGTTGGGATTTCCTTATCTTGTCTTGATATTTCTATTTCAACACCACTACATAACCGGAAATTATACTCAAAATATGAAAATTCATGGCCCAATTCACTCAGAGTGATTCTGGACCATTGATTTTCACATTCAGTATAAATTCTGAGTGCCTTTCTGGACATCTAGGCTTTTTGTTTTTATTTTAGTTCTCTCTCTTAAATGATTGAGTGACTGAGAGGAACAAGACAGGAGAGAGAATTAGAAAGAGGGGGGGGGGGGGGGGGGTGGGTTCCTAAAAGTGATCAAATTAAGGGTGTTGACTCTCCTTCCGTTCCAATTTAATGGTTCATATTTGTCACAATTTAAATTTAATGGTTCATATTTGTCAAAAGTGCCATTTACAAAATCTTCTATATCTCACAATTTAAAATATTAAAAATAATTTTAAATTTTTTGTATAATATAACTAATTGATCGAGATGTATCAAACAAGATCCATAGAACATATACAAAATGTAATAAATTGAAAAATATACACTTTTTTTTAGAGTTACGTAATAGTGCTAATGAACTATTGATATGGAATGGAGGGAGTAGTTAATAAAATACAATAGGGCTTTAATTATATAATTAAGAGTTGTCCAGTCTTTTGGAAGCAGGACACTCCGTCACTAGCATAACAGACTCTTGACACCTTATTTTCAAGGACTTTTCCAATAATTATGAGTATATTATATTGGAATAATTATGTTACCATAATATATTCCAAGAATCTTTAAAAAATTAAGAAATCCTAATTTTCCCTCTCACTTCTCCTTTTTATTCCTTTTTTTAAATGCTGTTTTTATTACTCTAAAAGAAAAAAGAAAAGGAGATGAAAAAAAAAAACGAAAAAAAAATGGTGAAATGAAAAATGAATTTATTTTTTTAACTGTGGAATCAAAATTCAGAATTGCATTAATTTTTCTTTTAATATATTGAGGAATTACAAAATGACTCAAAAGAAACTAAGAAGAGAAAAATGAAGATTTTTTTTTATTGAAAACCCTCCGCATTTTTTTATTTTTTTGAAAGAAGATCCTCCTTATTAAGAAACAGTAATCTCCTACTCTGTTTTCTGGACAAAAAGATGGTGGCTACTACTTTTAAAGTTAGCTGCCACTATATTAAAATTGGCGGCCACCATATTTTCAAAAGTCAAACATGGCGCACGACCGCCAACTTTTGTGCTGGTAACGACAGTTTTGTTTTGGGCAGAAACTTGGGCTCGTGTTTGGGTTTCTCTTGGGCCTTTTTATGGGCTTTGGTTTATATGTGGGTCTTAGAAAAAATTATTGGGCTTGGACACATTGAAATGGGCTTAATAGATTGTGAAAATGATAAAAACCCAATTAATCTAAGCATTAATCAAGTAAAGCGATTTTCTAGGCATCATTAACATTTTTTTTTTTGTCATTGGGGACATATTCCAACTGCTGCTTAGAAATTACGAATAATTAAATTTGGGGTGTCTACAGTGATGGTTTGAAGATGGAAAACTTGTCGGAGTTGTTAAGAAATATTGTCTCACGTTTCTTAGGAGTGGAATGAGTGATCAATTAATATATGCCTCTCCAGTACTCATTGCCAATTGGTTTTGAGTTGGATATAAAATTTCCAGAGGAGTGGTCACCGTAAGTTAGACAATCACGTCGAGAGATTGCAGAAGTGGGATAGAGTGATCAGTTTAAGGCGATGATTAAAAGAAGTAGCCGAAAGTAGGAGAAGTGGTTGGAGAGTCGTCTGAGGTGGGGTGGCCAGCAATGGGCGTGGTAGGGAAGTAGAGATTAAAGCTTTATATTTAGAAAACCAAACGAAACGCCTATTTTTTGTTAGGATAAAGTTAATTGACCCCCCCCCCCCCCCCCCCAAAAAAAAAAAAAGACGTAGTTTTTTTTAGTATTCATTTACTTTTTTTAGTATTTATTGTTTGCTTTTGTTTGTGCTTAATGGATATCGTAATTTCCCAAAAAAAAAAAAAAAAGTTCAAAATTCAAACAAACAATAAAACAATGTCTTCCATTTCAAGATTCACTTAAAGATAATTGCAATAGATTATATAATAGCAGCACGATTTTCATTTTGCGTAAATATTGTGGAGCTCTATTGTTATTATCCGTCAACTAAGAATGTTACTAGAAACTACCAAATGATGGGAAGTTTTACTCCTTATATTGATTGATAATTGTTGTAATCTAACTCATTTTTTTATATTTTAGGTGTCCAATCGACCTTCACACATCTTGATAAATTTTTAGAATTCCACAATTAACCAAACATCACATTGGGGCCCATTTCCATTATGATCCAAGGCTACTTTCTTAATATTAGTCTATGCCAAACAACTTTGTTTAAATATGTATGGTTTCTTATTTTAATTATTTATCCTGAATCCTGACACATCAAACCCATCAACATAATGCTACCACCTTTTGCTTATAATTCAGATGTTTGAGTCAACATGAGCATACATCAACTTATTACGGGAATCATTTCCACTGTCTACTAATATATGATGTCATTTAAATCAGCCGGAGCAAAGTCCTTCGTGGACAACCCACAAAAAAAAGTTACTCTATAGTAGCATCTATGGTGAAACAGTGAAAGAGTGAGGGTTAAATCCCTTAGCTGAAAATTGGAGGTGGCTTGGTTTGTTTCTTCACGCTCTAGACTTTCTGCTGTGGGAAAACTTATCATAGCACCCCCAAATTAATTTGTAAAAAAGAGGGAATATGTTTTGATAATACCAAAACGTTTTACTGGTATCAAAATTCCAGTGCATGAAAAGATTATACTCTACACATGGTACAAACTTATTATGCACTAAAGTTTTAGCACTAATAAAACTCACATAAACGATAAAATACGTAAATTTTGATCAATAATGGAAGTTGATAGATCAATTTTACTCCTTGGTATATTAAGCATTTTAGGGTTTGGGTCAGCACGTGGTGTTTTAATGTGGCATTATGATATCGCTTCTGATATCTCGAGATTTAATTCTTCAAAGTATCATTAAAATGTTCTATAAAAGTTTAAAACACCACATTAATTATTTAATACAACTTCCCCCGATGGTGAACGCAGGATTCTTGCTGCCGGGGACCAATTCGCATGCATATATTCATAAAGTAAAAACAAATATCATCCTAATATACTAATAACACAATTTTGAGAAGACCTTTCTTCATGTGATTTTTACAAGCAAGATGTAACGTATAGTAAAACTATTAAGATAATTGGAGGCAATGGCAGACCCAGTATTGCAAATTTTGCCTAATTTGCAGGGACCAATCTTTAGTAATTTTACAAACAAATCTAAAAATATGAAGAAAATTGAAAGGAGTACAGGGGCTCAGGTCACTTGAACCCCTAAGTCCGCCCTGACTTTACTCAAAAGTTTGTAGTTTAGAAAATTTCTCCCTAAAAATTTTCACGGTTTCCTCATCCGTTTTTTGTCTTTATAATTTTACATCAAATTTTTTTATTTCGTTTATGCATTTTGGATGTATATTGCTGCGTATCTCTATTCAAAAAAAGTAAAAAAGTTGATAAAATGTTAAAATAATTGACAAAAGACGAAAATCACACAACCGTATACAAAATTATTATCTCCAAAACTGCCAACTAACCAAAGTCATTGCTTTCCTTAGAGCATCCTCATCAGATTCAACAAAAATTAGGCCAAATTTAACTTCAAAAAAACTTTTTATAAATTAACAAGTCACTTTTTCAAAAACTCACAAAATCAGACTCTCTATTCAGGAAGTCATGAGAGAGAATTGTTTTAACCTGTGAATACTACCTCAAAGGATTTACCGAGTTACTGTAGCAAAGTTATAACTTTTGCAGATTTACAAAAAATTTGTTGAGTCTGATTTTGGGGGGTCTGATTTTGGGGGGTTTTCCCCCCTTTCACTCAACAACTTAGCCACCAGGGGGATTTGCCTCCCGAGACGAGATGCTCTTATTAGCTGGACCCTTTGTCTGGCACACCGTAGTTGTCTTGTTGATACCTTGCTGGAACTGTTGCCAGCAATGAAAGTGTTGTTCTACCATATTTTTTACTACTACTTTGGTTGGGTAATTAGGTACATAAACATTCTTCTTCGGCAGATCTGAAGCTGTACTGAGCATTGCTAAAGATACAGTTGTAATTGGCTAAAATAAATTTAAAAAAAAAAAAAAAAAAGATACAGTTGTACATGCATAGATTTTATCAAAGATTTCAAAAAGACTGAGACTTTATCAACCCTCCTTCTCATTTAATAAAATTAAGGCGTGATTTTTTATCAAATTTTGATAATTTTTTTTTGAAAAATCTAGGCCTAAATATACGCGTCTACAATTATCAAATGCACATGGGTTCCACTTGATAAATGTGAAGCCTGTATATATAATGTGTTCGACCGGCTTCGAACACATTTGTGTACATCCATACGTGTCAATTGCTTTTTCCAACATTCGCATTTTATAATAAGTCCTTGGATTCAGAATGATTAGTTGATGATTATACTGCCTCCGTCCCATAAGATAGTTTACTACAAAAATGACACTGTATTTTTTATTATCAAAAAATAAAGTATAATTACATATGCAACTTATTTATAGATTTTAATATAAAATAAAGAACTAATTGAAACCTATAATCCGTTCAAGTAATTCAAAAAAAAAATGCATGGATGTACTTTTGTTTTACACGAAAATTGCACATCTTTTTGTAATTGGCTATCTTCGTGGGACAGTTAGAATATGGGTGATTTGGCCACAAAGAAAAAATAGTTTTTTTTTGGTTTTTTTCATTTTGTCTTTGTTCAATTTTTTTTTTTGCATTTGTTAGTTTTCGGTCGATTTCTTGTGGTTTCTTGGCTTGTCTCGACGAGAGGAATCAAAAAAGTATAAAATTATTAGCCAAACTTAAAGTTTTGTGAATAGAGACGAAAAAAAATCCAAAAAATAGTTCATTTTGATTTATTTTTTGCTTTATTCAAAAAAAAACTATTACGTTTGACCATAATTTTATACTCTTTGGATTCGTCTCGACGAGATAAATCCAGAAACCACAAAATCTTGACACAAAGCTAACAAATGTAATTTTTTTTGAATAAAAACAAAACGAAAAAGACTAAAAAACCAGGTTTTTCTTTTTAGCCGAATCACCCTAATTTGGAAAGATAGCGATAAACCTCAATCGATTATACTAATAGAATGGATAAGGTTGAAACTAAAATCTTGACCAATTTTTTTTTAGTTAGACAAAATAAATATGACAAGCGTCATTGAAGACATCAACTCTATTGGATGAAATTGACCATCATGCTAATTAACAAACAAACGTGGTCTTGCTTTATAACTTAGAGTTTGTTCTCATCTAAGGTCTTATATCCGATTCTCTTTGCTAGCAAACTCTGGAGTTACTAGGGTGTAATTCTCCTTGCTAGCAAACTCTTGAGGCCACTGGGAGTTATGCTTGATCGTTACCTCTAGAGCCCTAAAATTAATCGAAGTGCATGCAAGCTGGCTCGAACATCCGGTTAAAAAAAAAATTAACAAACGTGGTAACTAAAGATAATTTTTAACGAAACTATAATATGGAGGCTGCAAAGAAGGTAAGTAGATGAAAAGATTAATTATACTGATATGCGGATATTGCATGGGAGAATATTCCTTACACCAGCAGTGTAAATTAAGGTTTCCTCCAAATCTATTACATTGCACCATGTGTTCCAATAGTGGTCTCAAAAGGTAAAACATGGACACATGGCGCAATGCAATTTATTTGGAAAAAATTTTGATTTACACTACCGATGTAAAGAATGTTTTCTCATATTGCATATAGGCCATAAAAATCATGTTGTTGACTTCAAATAGGAGTAGTAATTAACAAAAAATGGTGTCCATTGTGTCTCTAACGATCTCGATTATTAGCGGCATCGGACAAGATGTAGAAAAACCTCCTAGGAGTAAATATTAATTATGTATATCTAATCAAACTTTTTTTATTAGCAAATGCTAACGTGTGTCCATTAGGCACGCATTAAGGTTGAAAAAAGTATATTGAAATATGTGAAAATGGCATTTATTGGCAACTGCTAACGTGTGTTCAATAGGCACACATTAAGGTTGAGAAAGTATATTGAAATATGTGAAAATTGTATAGAAATATGTTAAAGTGTATTAAAATGTGTAAAAGATGTGTTGGAGTGTGTGTGTGTGTGTGTGTTTTTTTGTAAAAATGGTTTGCTCCCACCTAATGTCGAGTGTCTTGTGCCAGTTTATACACATCTTAGACTAATTCCAGTGGCTCCTACCACAACAGTTTCACACGCTTACGCGTGCGTGAAATTGAGGTGACCAAAGAGTGCAAGGTAAGAAGAATTGAACTTAAAAATTTAGATGGGAGCAAACTCCTAGGTATTAAACCAATACGTTTGGCAGTTTTATGTCCTCAACTTGGAAGACACAGTGGAGGATATTGGCTGTTATAAATTGTGTTTTTTTTTTTTTTTTTTGAACCATGGCTGTTATAAATTGTTGACACAGAATATTACACGTATTTTAGCAAGTGTATATAATCTGGTACCGTCTTTGACTACACTGGATGTAAAAGTAAAATGTGAATCACTTCCCTTTTTTTTTTTTTTATTGGCAAAACATTTATTCAAGAAACTCAATAAGAATATATCGAGAAGGGAAGAAGGAGAGACCGTCCAATCAAAGGTTGTAAAAAAATTAAAAAATAAGTATAAAATTAACCACCCAAAACCCAAACAAGTATTCAGTTCACCAAAGTCCAACACCCGACCACCAAAACTCTAGAGCCGTCCAACCACCAGCCCACCGATAACCGCCCAACCACAAGTTATTGTTGCCGCCCTACCTAAAACCCGCAGCTGGGCACCCAACATCTACTACACTGCATCACCCAAATTTCCAAATTGAAGCCTTGCAAGCCCATCGGCCACAACTGTAGTGTCGTCATCGAGATGTGATAGAAACACGTCATGCCACCACCGTAGCATACCACCGTCATCGAAAAGGGAAAAGGGGCATGTCATGCTACCGCCCGCTGTCGATCCATAAATGTCGGGACCGACGACAATAACAAAGGCCAATCCAAGAGAAACCCATGAATGGAACCACACCGGACGCCTCCCGCCATCAAAACTCTTCCGGCAATGGCCTTAAGGCCACCTTCATCAAACCGACAACTTCACTGGGCATCCTTGCCATCAACGACTGACAACCACAAAGGAAACCGCCAAACACCAAACGGACCATGAGATGTTAATCTCGGTAATCAACGACTTGGATTTCATCTCGACAATGGATTACTCGGATCGTGCAAGTGTCAAGGTGAAATCCAAACTATTGATTGCGCGATCGATGGCTCGGATGCAGCACTACAGGATCCCCAATTCCATCATTTTTTTTTATTATTTTTCCTTATTCCTTTTAATAGTTTAAGATTCTTTCTATTTACACCTTTTCAAAAACATAATTATTTCCGTTCTCACTATTTTCATTTTCTTTCCAAAGACTACTCCCTTCGTTCCAAATGTATAATGTATTTTCCACTTCCAGTACTCACAACACCTCAAAAACTCGTTTGTATTTTCAATTCTATAACATTATATGTAAACAATATGAATATTAGTTGATACTCCCTCCGTCCCGTAAAGTTTGTCACTTTCACTATTCCAGCCCTATGAAAAAATTGATTATTTCTTTTAATCTGTAATGTTTTATATAAGCAATATGGATCTCATTTGATAGATTTCAATTAGATCTTTTGAACAAAGTTTTGAAAATCACATAAAACGTTATGAATTGAAAGATATAGGCAATTTAAAAATGGCACGCACTCCCGAAAGTGTCAAACTTTGCGGGACGGAGGGAGTAGGTCTTAATTATTTACGATAAATAAAATTTCAAAATTATCCAACTTTAAATTTTTTTCCTTCAAATAAAGTAAAATACCCCAGTGCTGTAATAATCCCATTGGGAGACCACAGTACTTTTTTTTTTTTTTTTTTTTGATCAGCGGAGACCACAGTACTTAACGAGCACTCCCACTCCTCTTTGACCCAAACTAGTTCCAGCATTAACAACAGTTTGACCCCGCCACGTCTGCCTTGCCAACTAGGCTCGGTAGTCACCCGAACCAGCCTCCCCTGTCCCACCGAACCTATAGCCTCGGACCATCCAGCTGTGTCCAGACTGTCATTTCCCCAATAACCCTTTTCCGTAATTTTTATTTTTATTTTATTTTTTTCGTTGGTTTATTTGCTGGAGACAGCCTGTCACCAACAAAGCCCCGCCTCTCTCTCTCCTCCCCCCCCCCCCCCCCCCCCCTCTCTCCTCTCCCACATTCCATTCCATACCTTACGTTCTCTCTCTGTGCAAAATCTCTCTCCGTTTCTCTCTCTCTCTCTCTTAGGGTTTGAAATTTGCTGCGCGATTCGTTGTTGTTGTACCACATCAGATCGAGTCTCTCTGCCTTGTAAGCTTTTTCTGTTGCGATCGTCTTTTCTTACTTTTCCGTACTGTTCTTTCGTCAATTGCCTGGTTTCGGTTTGCATTCTCGTACCAACGTTGGATCTATTTTTCTGAATTTTGCGTTGTATTTGTGGTGCTCGTTTTTCAGTTTTTGTGTTTGAATTGGTTGGCTGATGTTGACAATTTCTGATTTTTCGTTTTTTTTTGCAATTGATGTTGTTGTTTGTGCCTTTCGGTTGGTTAATTGGGATGAATTACGTTGCTAGTTTTCAGTTTTGCCGACCGTTGCTACCGGGAGTGCGTGAATTTTGGCGTATGTGAATTTGAGCGTTTATTTGTTGACGTATGTGAATTTGTGAGTTAGCCTATGTAAGATCACTTTATGGTAATGTTAGTTCTGTTATTGTGATACTTTCTGCTATCTTTTGTAAAGTCAGCTAGTTAGAATGCGCACCTGACGTAAAGGCAGTGATTGAGTGTTCAAAAGTAGCTGAGATGTGTGCTTGATAAATCCGAGGGTTTTGATAATGGAAATCCGAATTACGTTGTTGGTGTGTTGCACCGTTTGTTCTACGTTTTGATGTTATGATCGGTTTAAAGAATGGTAATAGGACTTGCGGTGGAATCATTTCTTTGGGATTTGAAGCCAGATATGGTGTGCTTTCATAAATATTATCTGAAGAGATGTTGGACGGGGAAGAGAGAGAGCTGGGGTTGTGTAGGGCGGTAGATACGGAGTTTTTGTTCTATTCATGTAAAGATTGGCACGTGTCAGATGCTCATTGATACCTTTTATTTGCTGGAGATCGTTTGCAGGGGTTACATCTTACGGATCGGGGGTGCTGCTTTTTTGCCTCTTTGTGGCACCTTGCTTTTCACCCAAAACGACATCGTTTTGCTTATTTTCTTGGTATACTTTCAAAGCTTCCTAGGTCCCTGTGTGGATAGTTAATTTTCCAAAGTGCCTAAACCCGACGTGCCTAAATCTAAGTGCCTAAACCAACTATACCCAACCCCAAAGAGCCTAAATCCCCTAAAATTGAACACCAAAATTAACTTTCCAAACATGGCCCTTGGAAGCTTTGGAGGTATACAAGAAAATGAGCAAACCGATGTTGTTTTGTGGAAAAAGCAGGGTGCCAAGCATGTGCCGAAAAGCAGCACCCCGGATTCTACAACCTACATCTTACAACCTACTATAATGATTTGAAGATATTGCTTTATCTCACATTCTTACTAAGTAACTATTGTATATATATGATGATAAAACTGAAAGGTCATATTAGGAAGCAGCAATTTTTACTGTCTTAGTCTCGAAGCTTTTAAAGCAGCTTTACAAAAAGCTAAATCTAGTTAAATATCGAACCTTCAATGCAGTTTTTAAGCACTTTTCAAGTTTTGAAAGTAAATTAAGATAATTCCAGGAATCTGACCCCATTTTTGTCTTTCCTTTTCATGTTTTTTTTGGCTTGAGTTATTTTGTACCTGCTATGCTTTAGGTTGTTTGCCTTTGCGGTTCATTTCAGAGCTTAGTCGTGAAGATTCACTAATGTTTCTGTGGGCTTGATCAGGATGTTTCTTATTCATTGAACTCTGCTGATGTTTGAACAGGGATTCGAAGCTAAACAAGTACAAGGACTGTGATTGACGGTAATGCAAAATATTTTGTCGTTGTTGAGTTGCAGAGCTACTTGCTTAACTCTCCACGGTGAACAGAGGGGCCTTGTGATTTCTGCTGAGAGGATTTCTGATTAATCATCCTTGGACATATATATTGGTATATGGTGTGAACATTGGGCTCTTGATGTTGTGGTGCCATTGGGTATTTCCATTTTCATTTCCTGAGAAGTTATACACCTACTGTGTGGTTTTTTAGTATCCATGCTGGCAGAGAGCATGCGTGGAATCTGCGCTTTGGGTAATGCCCCTGACGAGAGTTGTTGCTGATGCGCTCGGTGTGGTGACAATTTGTCTTGTTGCTCTCTTGGTCCTTCTTGGCTTGTTCTGCATTCTGTACTCCATCTACTTCCGCTCTCACATCCACGCTCCAGGTTTTATTCAGCTCAGTTATTTCAGTCGTCCTTGGATCATCCGAATCGTATTCATCCTGTTTGCAATCTGCTGGGGTTGTGGTGAGATTGTTAGATTAAATCTGCTGAGACAGGAGGGCAGCGTATCGGATACCCTGAGCTCGGAATGGCAGGAAACTGTTTGCAAAATTTATGTAGTTACAAACCTAGGGTTTGCGGAACCTTGCCTGTTTCTCTCTCTCGCTTTTCTCGTACGCGCGTCCTTACTAAAGACCGAGTCAGGGACATTGAACAAAAAATGGAATCTGAAAACAGCAGGTTACATTCTACTGTGTTGCCTCCCATTTTTTGTTCTTCAGCTCATTGTTGTTCTAATTGGACCAGCGATTTACGAAGGTGAGAGTTTTATGCACAAAAAGGCGCACTATACAGCTGTTGCATACAAGATGGAGGACCGAAATGTTGCCCTTTGCACCTACCCTTTACTGAGTACAATCTTCCTTGGTCTCTTTGCTATTATCCTAACTACCTATTTGTTCTGGCTTGGTAGGGGTATCCTAAATTTGGTCATCAATAAGGGTTTACAAAAAAGAGTTTACGCATTGATACTCTCCGTTTGCAGTTTCTTTCCGTTAAGGGTTTTATTCCTTGGCTTAACCGTTCTATCTAGGCCGGAACAACTTACGTTTGAAGCTCTTTCATTCTTGGCTTTTCTTTCCCTTTTGTGTTGTGCTGGGGTGGGTATTTGCATCCTCGTCTACTTTCCAGTTGCTGATGCTTTAGCTTTGAGGAAATTGCAAGACTTGGAGTCTAGGAGAAGGATTAGTGATGAACAACACCGCATTGACTCTGTTTCACTAATTGCTAACGACAAAATTATGGAAAGCCCTGGAAGAAGCTCGGTCACTTCTGTGAACCGGGGTTCCATTTCTTTTCGGGCTGCCATGGAGAGGGATGAACACTCTGGGGAATTTATAGAACTGGGCCTTCTCTATCCCAGTCAGCATTCAACGACTGCTGGACCGTCCCGACTTCTTGGCTGGCCTATGGTTCCTCCGACACAAGTTCACGAAGCTCAAAAGCAAACGGGAATCGATAATTTGTGGTAGAACTCATTTTTGTGGTGTGTAAATTGTTTTTAGTTTCAATAATACTGCTATCTTTTCAGTTTTGTTTCTATTTGAGATATATATTCAATGGTTTGCCTGCTACCCACCTGAATTTTTTTTGGTGGAACTTTTGGTTCTTTGCCCTCTTTTATTTTGTTTCCTTCAACCATACAGAATTTGCATCCATGCTCAAGGTTATCTGTCCTGGTGTGAACCGCCGTTCATTATTTGGCCCATCGTCCTGAGTTGTGTCTGATGAGAACAGAACCGTATTTTTTAAAACTGCTGGATTTGTTACCTTTAATTGCCCATAATTTTGGACCAAACAATCGATTGACCAACAGAATCGCGAATTAAATTCGGATGACTAACCCGATCAAACAATCGATTCGATTTCCCCCCTCTTTCTGGGTTATCAAACAAGGCCGACGAGTCTTATGGGGTTCAAACGTTTCAGAAGTTTCTTGGCAGCATAGAAGACCAGACGGTTCAGTATTTTTTAGCAGAAAAAGAGACCGAGAAAAGCAGACTTTGGGCGTGTTGGCTGAGCCGTCAGAGGACTATTAGAGAGGTGGTTCAGATCAGAATCAGGTGAGGAGAGGAAATTTGACGGCAAAAATGGCTGCTGTGGCCGTTGCCACCACCTTCATGTCCCAACCAAGTTTGGCAGCCATGTCAGCCAGTCAGGTTGTCGATGAACCCTCTCACCACTGGTAACGACCTTCGGGCACCCTTTTGGACCTCCTCCCTCGTTGATCAAGTACCTGCTATGCTTCCCTCGCGTAAAGTTCGAACGCTCTTTCAGACTTCATTGAGCCCGACGTAGATAGCTCTCGATAGGGTATGCCATAATATCTGTTCAACATGATTTTTGGCATGTTTGATGTTATCGATGAGGTCAAAAAAGAAACGGTTCCGGTTATAATAATGCGCACGTGGAAGAAGCCAATAACATATTGAAGTCTTTCTTCATTTTATAATAACTTGGGGTTGGAATGGTGCTGTGTGACTGCGGATACGCGTGAAAGAAAAATAGCAAGCAATGATGTATATTTTTCAGAGCTTAGGATGATAAGTTTCCTTTTTCTATCGTGATATGTTATAAAGTAGGTTAAAAAATAAATTTGCTCGTGACAGAAAAATGCCCAAAGAGCTTTGGCCTTTGTGCCAACTTGAATTTGCAGTTGAGGTTTTTTTTTTTTTTTTAAACAAAAAAAAAAAAGTTTGTCAAGATGAATAACTAATAAATTTTGCGCAAGTCTGATAAAATATAGGAAAAAATGTTTGACTAATAGTGATAATAATACCATAACTTTTGATATAAACAAACCTTTGATGAAGAAAATTTATTACGTGCAAATACAGCAGTATTATTTACTACAGTAACTTTTAATTTTCTTTCTTTTATTATTATTTTTTTGTTTCGATGAGGGAAATTTAAATGTAGACAAAAATTGAAAACAAATATTCATACGAGATGACGCAAATTGAATAGTAAAATATATTTTCTCTTGCTGGGACGAATGGTTAATTTGAAATAATATATGAAAAAAATATCTAAGGCCTTATTACCCATTTGCAAAAGTGGGAATTAAAATAGGTTGATTTTAGCAAATGGTTTTCTCATTTTCTAAAATCAACTCATTGATTTTTATAGATTCTCATTTTAGTAGTAACTTAGTTTTCCGTTTGATTTTAGCAACTGAGTTGCTAAAATCAACCATGATTTTAGCAAACGAGTTTAACAAGTGCTAAAATCATGATTTTGAAATCAAAAAATGAAGTGGTTCCGTGTATCGTTTTTCGATTTTTTTCGCACCAAATTAAAGTACTCCTCGTGTACTTTAATTCGGTGTGAAAAAAATCCAAAAACGATAAACGGAACCACTTAATTTTGTGATTTGAAATAGCTATGATTTTAGCACATGTATTCATTTGCTAAAATCATGGTTGATTTTAGCAATTGAGTTGCTAAAATCAAACGGAAAACTAAAACAACGCCAATAATTCAGACCATGGGTACCATTTGACGGCGTTCGAATCACTAATAACTAACTACTCGTCATTCAAATGGGGGGTTAGCTCCCCTCCATACCATAATTCTCCATACCTCTCCAAACCATTCATCTCCTCTCACAGGAAGCGTCTCTGCGAGAAGAGTGTACTCTATTGGATACTAATAAGTATATGATCGAATTATTTTAAGTAAATGGTTTTTAATCTCAAAATTGTAGATGCCATTCGTTTTGTAAAATCGAATCCAATCAGTTCATGCATTGATCTGCAAAAGAGTGTACTCTATATGATGAACGATTTGGATCATTATTAAAGATCCAAGATTGGAGCCAAAATTAAGGGTTTGAAGGGGTACGAAGGATTAGGGGTTGGAGGGTAGCTTAACCCAGCATTCAAAGGCCAAACTGAAAACGTCGAGCCGTCGCATGTGACCGTCCCCGGCGAATCTTTACAGGCTTACCGGTACGTGGGCTGCTAACTTCTGCCACGTGTTTCAACAACCGCCGTTGGGTTTTCGTGAACGAAAAAAGGGGGGAAAAGTGATGAGCACCTTCTCCTTCCTCCGTCCACATTTTATATTCTCCCGTTCCAGCTTTAAGTAAATAGAAAATTAATTATATATTTTTTAACTAGTAATACCTTTTTTTTTTTATAGACAATACAAATCTTATTTGATAGATTTCATTTAATTTATTAAACGAAATTTTAAAAAATTACCTAAAATATTATAGATTGTAGAATATAACACATTGAAAAGTAGCTAAGAAAAAGGGAACAGGGGTGTACCACATTTTTCCGTCTTTAGATTTAAATAAATAGGAGTACCAATATTGTACCCTATCTAATGTATGGTTTATTTTGGCCTAAAAAGTTAAGCATGTTTTTTTGCCTTTTGATTTATTAGAGGAAAAAAAAGAGAAGCTTTTTTGACTTATTTATTTTGGCCTAAAATGTTGTAGGAGGTACTTGGCTGAGTTTTCCGTTTGATTTTAGCAACTGGGTTACTAATATCAACCCTGATTTTAGCAAATGAGTTCACCAGGTGCTAAAGTCTAGGTTGATTTTAGCCTAAAATCAACCCAGATTTTAGCACCTAGACAACTCATTTGCTAAAATCAGGGTTGATTTTAGCAACTGGGTTGCTAAAATTATTTGAAAAACTCACTCAAAAAACCAACAAAAAACATGCTTTGGTTTTCTATTTGATAAGAGATCAATGGGTTGATTTTAGCAAATGAGAAAATCATTTGCTAAAATCAACCCATTTCCATTTGCTAAAATGGGTTGATTTGGGTTGATTTTAGCAAATGATTTCCTCATTTGCTAAAATCAACCTATCATTTTATGGGATTCCCATTTTATCAAATGGGAAACCAAGGCCTACAATTATATTTTTCTTTATTTAACTTACACTGTACACTGAAACAATTAAGTTTAAAAAATATCCACAATTCCTTCAAAATTCCCACAATTATGTTTTTCTTTATTTAACTTACACTGTGCACCAATACAATTAAGGTTAAAACATACGAGTAATTTCACTTAAAATTACCATGATATAACAAGTTGTTAATTTTTTCAAAAAAATAAATGAGCTTGAACGACGCAGCCGCGCGGTGAGCACAAAGTGAACTATTTTTTCGCCTTTTACTATAGAAATACCGTGCTAATGTGTTGAATTCCTAAAGTCAATTTGAGGGAACAGGGCATATCTAGTTTCTATCAGAAAAAAAACATAGCTTAAAATTGAGGGGGGGAAAAAGGAAAACACTGTTCACTAATTTTAAAAAACATTGTTCACTAATTTTCAAACAAAAATAAAAAGAAGAGAATTTTGGAAAATATGATTCCAAACGTGCCCCTAAATCTGAGTTTTTACTACCGTATTTTTGGTATTTTTTTAAAAGTATTAGAAATACGGTAATGAAAAAAGTGATTGACGGAAAAGAACGGGTTATTTTCGTCTTTCCAGATCAATCATGAATTGACCGACGTGTGCTGCGGCCTCAAAGGCACGTGCTTTCACTTGGTGCCTTATTCACCAAGACAAAAAAGGAGTCCCACAAAGACGGAAAGCCCTAGAAACAAAAGCCTCCCGTTCATCTTCTTCTCCGTTTTCGGCTTCCAAACCCTAGAAATCGTCTGTGCTCTTCGCTGTTTAGGAAATGGCGAGTTTCGATCAAGCTCCACCTGGTGATGCTAAATCTGGAGAGAAGATCTTCAGGACCAAGTGCGCTCAGTGCCACACCGTCGACAAAGGCGCTGGACACAAACAAGGTCCGCCTCGCTCTCTCTCTCTCTTGAATTCTGGTGCTTCTACTTGGAAATCAAAGATCTAGCTGATATTACGTCCTAATTCCCCGTTATTATTCGATGTTTCGTTGTTTTTGTTTTGTTTTTTTTTATATGTTGGATTTGATTGTGTTGCCTGATCTACGGTTACTGAGACTTATAGTTGCGAATATATGGGAGCCTATACTCGCATGCCGTTGTTTTGTGGTGTTCGTTGCATTGGTTTTGATTTGTGGTATAGGCTGATTTTGTTGTTTGTCTTTTGGTCTTGGATCTACAATTTCGTTGTTTAAGTTACGTGTTTTTGTTGTTCTCATAGGTGCTTAAAATTCTCATGATTTGTATACTCCGTCAATCCCAAAATTTTAGTCCCTTTTTCAAATTTCAATGGACATATATATTTAAGTCAAATGAAAGGTACGTATTACCATAATTTCCCCTCCGGTTCCAACCTTTCAAAATGTTCATGCCCACTTATGGGATTTATTTTTGGAATATTATAAAGATTTTGGCTTTAACTTGTCAAGGTTGTCCTGTATATCGAGACATTGAAAAATGGAAAGATGGACTAAAATTATGGGACAGTGGGAGTAGTAACTAATTCACATTTGCTGTGTTATCTAGGGATATACCTGGGGTCAGCTTGTTTTGTTCTGAAGTATGAATTGGGCGGTATTCCAATTTGCAATTAAGTCATTCATTGTTAAAAGAAGCAAAGAATTGAGCGAAATTGTTTTTTCCTTTTTTATGAACATCTAAATTAGGAGATTTGTAAGAAGCTTTTCTACGCGGTGCATTCATTGGATACAGAGTGGAGAGATTCAGAATCTGGTGTTCAATACCTACTGAAAGCTTGACTCATTTATGAATTCATATTTTGAATTAGTCAAATCGAAATGTTTGTACTTGGGAAATGAAAGGAGAGTGCCTTTCACTAAGTTTTAAGTGAACCAAGAGGCAGGTAAATGCCCGTCGGTTTTGCACTATTCTTGATATTTTTAATTGTTAAATAGATGCGTTGTGTTCTAGCTATATTTGGTTTATGCCTTATAGGCTATAGTTGTAGCCAGGTTGCCCTGTTTGTCAAGTGATTATTCGCGCATACAGTACATCATGGTAACTTTGTTTTTCTATGTGTCCTATTCTTGTCGTTTTTGGCTTCACTTTTGGGTATGTGATTGATTTTCATTGAGTTGAAGTGCATATATTTAATGTACTATCTATTTTTATAGGTTGCCTTCCAGTTTTCTATTTCTTACATCTGGTTTTGTACAAATTTTCTCCTTTGATTCCTAATGTTAAAGACAGTATCTTACTGTAAAATTAATTGATGCTTTTCTGGGCCTATTCCTAGTTATAAAACAGTGATCCAAGCTATTCATGATTGGACATTGTCACTGTGAGGTTTTGAAACGTGAAGTTGTGCCTAATAGTTAATAATATGATAAGTGTACCCTGAACATCCAGAACATCTTAATCCCTGGTCGTAAATATTTCTCTTGGTACTGTTATATGGTTATAAACCAGCCTGGAAGTTTAGTTTTCCTAGAGCTCATCAACTTCTGAAATTTTGATGTGAGAAACACGGAAACTTAGTAACTATTTGATTTGATTGTAATTCTTCTGGAAGACTCTTTATCATCCTGCTTTGCTAAAACATTGTGATACATTTTACTTATAGCATCTTCGAACTTCATTTTGTATCTTGACATTTCATCCTTCCAAGTTTTGAGGACTTTCTTTCTGTTACGTTTTAAAAATCCAGGACCAAATTTGAATGGCCTTTTCGGAAGGCAGTCTGGCACCACTCCTGGGTACTCATACTCTGCTGCTAATAAGAACATGGCTGTTAACTGGGGAGAGAATACGCTGTATGATTACTTGCTTAACCCCAAGAAGGTGTGTTGGTTTTTACTCTCTACTTAAATAATTGTAGGACTCTATGAAGTTTATAGTTTCAGTCTCTCAGAATGCCTAGATTTTTTGGTATCCTTGTGATGCTTACTTCAGCAGGGATATTAGGAATTATTGAGGCCGTAATGTGTTTTTTCATTTTTCATTATCGTGCTTTTGTTTTGTGTTCGAAACTTGGATGTATAAGTAGACATCAATTTCTTGAGTTAATTGCTTCCTCCAGAAAGTGGATTTGTGACTTAGACAGGTTCATTAAGCCAGAAGTAAGAAGTGGATGCTCTTGGGTTTTTGAAATGTGGGTCCCTTATCGATTCTCGAATAAGTAGGGAAATATGGAATATGGCTCGAGTATTAGGAGTCATTAGCGGTGAGTTGAAAATTGACAATCACGAGATATCATAGTCTGCATAATTTTGCAATCTAGGCTTACTTTTGACGAGGACTGTGGGATTGAATATCATTGACTTATATGATTGAAGTTATCTACCATCAAGGGTGCTCCTGGCAGATAATGCAACTGGCGTTTAAGTGATACCTAGAGAATTGGATGCAAAATTCTTTTAACAACAAGTCAAGCGACAGACAAGATTTTGGGTAGGTAGAAAGTACATACTACATATTGCTAAGATGAATATGGTTGATATGAGAAGGTAAGGTGAAATATGGCTCTACAAAGGAGGAGGGGTAATAAATTGTCGTAACACTTGTAAGTGTAATGCCAATTATGTTAATAGAGAACAGAATTAGGAGATGAGTTTGTGTACAATTATGATATGTATATGCATCGATGAAGAGTGATTGGAGGGTATTCGTGTATTGCCAATGAGCGGTTGGTTCTGTGATAAGAACTTGAACTTGGTTGGACATGGCTGATGTTCAAGTCCCCATAGTCCCTTATTGGGGTTAAAAGTATAAACATACTCATAACACCACCCACATGTGGTGGGACCTCAGTTTTGGTCCCGACGTTAGTGCGGTTAGGTCGCCTAGAGATGGTGTGGTGTAACGGGGCAATACCCCCGGCGAATGTGACGGGGTACCATACCTGCTCCTGCATTTATTGCACTAGAAATAGAAGAGTGATTGGAGGGCATTAAAATGGGTTGTTGAGCTTTCTGAATTTATTATCTGGTATTTGCAACTCTTTTGATGGAGAGGAGGATACCAACGCTTATGAATTTATTGTCTGGTATTTGCAGTACATCCCCGGAACCAAGATGGTTTTCCCTGGACTGAAGAAGCCGCAGGAGCGAGCTGACCTCATTGCATATCTCAAGGAGGCAACGTCTTCCTAATTCTTTTGCCTCTATCTAGGCTTTCATATTTTGCGGCAGGTGGATGAGGATTTTGGTTACCGGTCACTAGTTTGGAATTCTTTTTCCTGAACATTAGCTATTACTCCTACTTTGAATAAATGAGACCATTAAGGTTTCTGCTACACTATTTCACTGGAAACCCAAGCCAATACTCAGAATTTTTGTCTTGTTTGTTGAATCCCTGATGATATGTTTGCTCTCGTAACTGATTGTTCGCCATGATTTGTCCTGTTTGCATTTTAATGAATGTGATGGGATTTGCTAATGGCTTCTTTTGATCTCGCGATTTTGTTGCTGTAAAATCTTCTGTTTTCATATCATTTCTTTTCTCTCGTCTTTTTTCTTTTTGGGGGGTTGTTTTTCGAGACTGGAAATTGGAAACTAGGTTGTGCTGGGATCTTGGGCCGTGATGTATCAAGGTTTGATTTTGATGCATTTTCCCAGGTTTTATCATCTTAGTTGGGATGTTTGGTTATTTCTTTTTTTGAACTGCGGATGTTTGGTTATTTTGAGACTGGAAAACTTCACCTCTAACTCTGTAGCTGTTGACGAATCGATGCCGAAGAGGTGGCAGTGTCGACCACGGTCGCGAAAAAGACTAAAGATTGTGGGCCTATTTACCGTTAACAATTTTGCAGGTCAATGGACTAAAAGAGAAAAGGCCACATGGCCCACATTTGTTATGAAGCATTTGAATGAGTAACCACCCGGTATATGCATAAATCTGAGAAAAGGAATTCATTATTGAGGATGGAATTATTAGAAAGCAACAAGGTAGCAATTAAAAATTGTGAGTATGGGAAAACCAGGAAAGATTCCCTCATGTCTGGTGACAACTTGCGGAGTTTTGTTGGAGTTGTTTTTTTGGTTTTTGTGTTTTTTGGTTCTTTATTGATTCGAGTAAACAACACGACTGTCGAAGAAGGAACCCAAAAAAAGATGGGAAAACGAGAATAGAATGTCCCAAAGTGTAATTTTATTATTCTTTGAGCATCTTCAAAACTCTAAAATGAATAACAGATGTGATTTATTGACGGGAGATTTTGTAATTTATTTTTTTTTTTTAAAACTTTTTGTGTTTTTTAGTGGGATTCATCGTCATTTTTAGAAATTTGATTCTGGGTCTTCATATATGGAGACTACTGACTACACCTCCATTATGGAGAACGAAATGGACGTGAGTCCCACCAAAAAATTAAAGAAAATAGAAGATAAATTGCAAAATTTCATCTCAATATGTCACATCAATTTTTCATTTTAGATTCTGAAGATTGGTGGAGATGCGGGTGTTGGAGATATTTTTTTAGCAGTGATCATGTCTTTTTAGTTTTTACCAAAGTGATTCTCATCACTTTTGTGTGTCGGAGTGGACAATAAAGTAGGAAATATTTTGCAAGCGCATTTTTTTTAAGGTAGTTTTTCCAGTTCGTGAATACATGAGGAAATAAAGAAACAAAAATAATATGTGTAAAGAAGATTTACAAGGAATCACGCAAGGAAGGTCCATGGAGCCCAGTACGGATCCCAAATGGCTGATCTGAGCCGCTCAAAATTTTTTAAAACACATTTCTAGGGGGCTTGCGAGAAACTAGCTTCATCCGATATGCGTGGATGCTTGATCATTTTTGAATGGCTCAGATGAAAAAAGAAAAAATGAAAGTTTGGATGGAGCATCGAAACATATCGGATGGAACTGGTTTTTAGCGGGCCCACTCGAGATGTGTTTCTAAAATTCTTGAACGGCTCTGATTAGTCTTTCGGAATCCATACTGGGCCCCATAGGGCTTTCCTTGCGTGATTCCATGCAAATTTTTTCCTTGCATATAGCATTTCTGATAAAGAAAGTCTACGCGCACAACTTTGAAACACAATCTCGAACACAATTGTGAGTTCGATACATGCAAGGTGGGTCTTTTGAGTTCAATTGAACTCACTTGCAAAGGACGATTGCGGACACAATTGTGTCTAGACAGTCTCGAACGCGCTCTTCTACTCCATCAAGCATACATCAAAAACCAGGTCCCGCCATCCATTGCTTTGAAACCAATTATCTTAGAAATATACAGGGGAAGAAATTTTCAATAGCTTTGCTTTGAAATGCAAATCGGCACCAAACAAGAAACGACAAAATAATTGCACCTAACTACGTCTCTTTCATATTTTACTACTCCCAATATAAACTTTACTTGATTGGGCAATATCATGTTGCAGAAAATCATATTCCAGAACTGGATAAATTAGTCAAAGCTTCTCTAGAAGATGGAGTTGTCACTGGACCCACCACGGTAGAATTATTTGTGTGTGTTAATTCCAGTACAGACCACAGAATAATTTGAATCGTGGTTGGATTTTGTGGTTGCTTACATCTTATCAAGCTGATTTTATTCGCGTGCATGGATGACTAAATTGTACTCTACAATATAAATACTCCGATCTTTGAACTTTGGGGCTAACCTTTTTTGACAACATTTTTACTTTTATAATTGGATGTCTGGGTCAACTTGCGCACGCTTCGATTAATTTTGAGAGAGTTTGCTGACAAGGGGACTTTTTTGGCGACTTTTGGTCACCGTTTTTTCTTTTTATTGTTTTCTCTTAATTTTACTTGGATTTGGGTATAATTTTTCATTATATTGTTTTGTCTTAACGGGAGGAATCAATAAACTGAATAAAGTATAAAAATGAAGCCCATAATTAAAAGAAGTTCACTTAAAGATAATTAAAAAGACATTTTAAAATTCTTATTCAATAAAAATTAACTAATTCAGATAAATGACTTTAAAGACCATATTAAAAAGTTAACCAAAAGTTAGGTCAAAGAGGATTTTATTCATACAAGGCCCATAAACTCATAAATTTTTTGGGCGACGAAGAAACCCCTCACAGTAATGTCACTAAATGGATTTGAACCGTTCTATATGCACCGACCACCATGCACTGACGGCGTCGCCGACGCCGGTGTGGGTCCCAACTGGTCGATCCGAGCCGTTCATCCTTCTCAGAATCAAATTCCGAGTGGGCCTACGCGGGAATCGAGGCAATCGGACGGCTGTCGAGGCAATGAAATGCGGGTGATTTTGGATCGAGCTCATACAGCTGTCCGATTGCCTCGATTCCCGCATAGGCCCACTCGGAATTTGATTCTGAGAAGGATGAACGGCTCGGATCGATCGTTTGGGACCCACACCGGCGTCGGCGACGTCGTTGGTACGTGGTCGGTGCATGGTGGTCGGTGCAAAAATCTTTTCCGAAATGGATCTACTCATAGAACAAAGCGTAAGGGGGGTCTCACAAACTCACTTGAATTTACGGTGGACCGACCAATAAAAGAGGATCAAGCAACGAACGTAGTCCAAGTGACAACATAGACATTTTGATTTTATAACTTGGTAATCTCGTGAAGTGGATGGCCGCATTTGGCCAAATTTGGACGTATAATACTCCCTTCGTCCCAAAAAGAATGTCCAAAAATATTATTCACACCTCTCAAAAAAATTTCTTTATTTGATAATTTATAGTAATAGTTTTTTGTGATTTAAAAAATTTTGTTTAATAAAACTAAGTGAGATTTATTAAAAAAAATCCATAATGCATATACTTAACTCATTATAAATAAGAATATATAGTTAATTTTATGAGAGGTGTGGATAATATCTTTTGACATTTTTTTTGGGACCGAGGGAATATTGAGGTACGCATAACCTGACCCGAACCGCGCAGACCCGAAAAAAAACAATTCAACTTCTAGGTACTATTTCTACTAATAATAAAGCAGACAGAAAAATCCCAGTTGACAACGTCGTCCAAGTGAAACCAAACACATCCTCCAGAAGTGCAGGATCCGTAACTGTTACCAATAGCCGTTGACTGCTCTCACACTGGCCAGCAACTTTTCCCGATCCAACGAATTGAATTATCCGCAATACCCATCTCTCTGAGGTTAGGGTTACTCCAAATTTGTAACCTTTTAATGCTCCTCTGTTCATCCCATGCATTGTTATTTCAGTTTCAGTCTTTTGATCGCATTGAATCACCGGAAATTCTTATCGCAAACGGTTGAATCTCTCGTTTTGACAAAAGTTTCGTCTTCTTTTTTTTTTCCCGAGAAGTTATTGTCTCGTGTTGAACTGTTGAAGTAGAGTGGTTTTTTCATGTCCGACTGTTGTTAGGCTGTGTTTGGATCAAGTATTTGTAGATTGTGAGGAAGTGTTATTTCTGTAACAAAATTTATGAAATAGCTTTGCGCGGATAAGTTTATGTACTAACATTGTCTAAAAGATGTTCTTTTTACCAATAAGTATGGTTTTGTTTGCTCTTGTCACTGTGTTTTGGCAATCTTATCGTGGCAGGTGGGTTTCGTAATGTTTGTTGATTTTGATCAATTTTGAAGCCAGTTGTAATGAACAGCATTAACAGGACCTTCACACAGTCTAATTTTTTATGTATTGGTCTAACTTTTCAGCAAGTCCAAAGAAAACTATTGGTTGGTTGCTGGTGGGAAAAATGGAATCATGCAGATTTATACTTTTTTCTTTTTTTTGGTGGGGGGGGGGGGGGGGGGGTTGCTAATTATACCTCTTTCACCGGCAAATGGCAATCCAATTGCTGATATGATCAATATACCGGTAACTGTTTGTGTATTGCATGGTTGATCTTCTTAGTGTATCTATTCATCTACTTCCTTAGGCATGATGTCGATGAATGGTGTTGATGAAGGAGAGGGAGAGACAAGGAATACCTGTAGCAGCGATGAGGTAGGCTCTCTGCTTCATTACAGAGTCTATATGGCTGTCCCTTTACCCCCTTATATCCTATACCTTCCGAATCGAGCCCTCGCAATGAGTTAGATTTAAATAGCATTATCGATTTTACGAATTTCTTGTCTTCCATCCAAAAGATTTTGGCAATTCTGCGTCGTGGTCAGCCCCCAATTGAAGTTGAAGAAAAGACATCTCTCACACATCTTTGTTTATTCAAATTCAGCTTCCTCTACCATGGCCTAGTTCATTTGTATATAAAAAACAAAAGGTCTAAGGTAAGAAAGGAAAAAATTGTAATCAAGCCCCATCAAATATGAAGTACTTTCCAAAAGCTCCCTAAGACTCTTCTAGTATTACTCTTCAACAGAGAAGGATTACTTGTTTTCCTACATAGAAATCTCATTCTCCTTTTCTACAGAATGTATATATTCTTGTACTTAATATGAAGTGTACGATGTGTGCAGAATGCAAAAACATCAGTGAGGTTTTTCAATGTAGTCCTAAAAGTCTCGATCATAAACTAGTTAGGAGTATTATTTGGGCGAGAATACAGCTGATAATGATCATTTGCTGCTGCTGAGATTTCAGAGTTACTGTTCATGAATTTCGATATGTTTTTGAGTTGGTGCTTTAATAAAACTCTCTTTATTCCTTAATTCTCTGTTTTCCAGATTAAGGTTGACCCTTCAAAGCCTGCATCCCTGACTTGGCAGCGAAAAGTAAATAGTGAGGGAAATGTCCCTTCAGAGTTTGCTTTGGGTGCTAAGGATATTTTTCACCTGGTATGTTGGCAATTGTTACTTAACCGAGGGCTCGCACAGCTCACATGCTTCTATATAATAGCTTTTAGGTAAAACAAGTGATAATTGTGATTTAGTTTAACCCAAATCTTGTTAGAAGTTTAAATTGCTCTTTTTGGAGGAGCAATGCTGCAAAATGATAGGTTTGTGGAGGTTATCTGAGGTTAACCATGCTCAAGTTGCCAAAAGATTATTCTCAGAACATACAATCTCTTTGAGCTTTTGTTAGCTCCATTATTTTGCTTTGGCTATTGGCAGGCTCCAATAGGTTATCGATTATTGCGTCATGTCCGAGAAGAATCCGCCAAAGGAAGGGTAATTCATTTTCCCCAGAGATATATAAGTTAGCTTGGTGGCTTGTGTTTATGGTAAAAGGACAAATCTTTGCGTCTCTTTCTTTATACAGGAGGCATTTATAGATCCCTTTGCGAAGCGCAATGTCACATCCTGTCATGGCGTTCCACTGGGTGGTATGGGGTAAGTCAATATTCTTCACAGCAACCATTTTTATCAAAAGAAACAGCATAGAAGAACACTTTTTTTACTAACTAGTCTCTTCCGATCTTCTTCCATGAATTTACCATGTGTAAATTACGCCGCTTCATAGTGCTTCCGATGGTTTATTCTTACATGCATGACTACTTGTGGACACACACAATGTAATCCATCAATATAACCTTGTTTTTGTGAGGTGGGAAACCTATTTGAAATGTAATAATTACCTGTTTTGCACTTATGATTTTGAGTATGTTACGGGCAAACATAGCCAAATGAAGTTATAGCTGAGAGATTCAATGTAGCAATACTGCCACTCGCATCGATACCTCCCCTCCTTTTACAAATGTCTGAGACTGTTGTAACTGGTGCCTCACAATCACTTTCGTATGTAGCACTTTTGTGCTCACAACCACAAATACAACATCAATTTGTCTTCCATTATTCGACAATGAAGATATATTTTGTCAACATTGTTTAAAATCTAAATAGGACCTTAGTTGATCAACTTGGACCTCTAGTAATATTCTTCTTGCATGTTTCTTATAAAAACACGGGAAAAAGTATCTCACATTGTTGAGGAAATATGATTTTCAGTGCAGGAAGCATTGAAAGAAACTACAGAGGTGAATTTCAGCGTTGGCAACTGTTCCCCCGAACTTGTGAATACAAACCTGTTTTAGCAAATCAATTCTCTGTAAGTTTGATTCTATCTTCTAAAGGCGTTTATCTGCCATCCTCACACGATACATTTATTCCCTTACATTCATGTTGTCAATTGATTAGTCGAGAAGTGCAGAGAGTAAAAGGACCTTCACATTGTTTTCATAGACTTAGAAAAATCATACAATAAAGCTGCCTACAGCCTAGATACCTAGTGGGAGAAACAAGCGAATCCCCAATCCTAGTAGGATTATGCCACTTTGAGTCGTTATCTCTTTGCCTTAGTTAGGGAAGAATTGACTTGACATATCAAGATGATATTCCATGGTGTATATTGTTTGTGGATGATATTGTCTTAGCAGATGAAACAACAAGAGGTGTTAATGTCAAATTAGATGTCTGGAGAGAAGCATTGGAGTCAAAAGGATGTAGGATCATTAGGAGTAAAATGGAGTATAAGCTTAGTGGTAATTAGAGTGCTGGTGGTGATGGAGTGACCCTCCAAAATCAGGTGTTACCAAAACTTGAGCATTTTTAGTATCTGGCTCTCAATAGTAAGCAAGGATGGGAGATATACGGAGTATGTAACACAGAGTACAAGTTGGATGGGTTAATTGACAAAGTTCTTCGGGAGTGTTGTGTGGCTGCACAATACCTGCCAAGTTGAAGGGAAATTCTATCATACCGATATAAGACCAGCCATGTGAGTAAGATGAGTGAAGTTGAAATGAGAATGCTGAGAAATGAAAAACTTCGTGTTATCGTAGGGTTAGCACCGATAGAAGATAAGGTGATAAAGAATAGAATAAGGTGGTTTGGACATGTCTATCGTAGGACGGTAGATGCAGTAGTTAGGAGGAGCGATATGGCTTTAGCAGATGATAGCCTTAAGGGGAGTTGTAGACTAAAATTGACTTTAGAGGCGGTAGTTCGACAGGATCTGGGTTTGTTGGCCATTTTTGGAACACTATTCCCTTGACAAAGCTCAATGGAGTAATGTGGCTGACCCTAAAATGATAGGCACTCAAGGTTCAGTTTGGTTTGATTTGGTATTCTTGTCATTATTTGATCGAGCACTGGGACTTAGCTTGTCTTCAACCTTTCTCTTGCAATTCGCGTGATTCTGCTCTTCAGAATTTTGCTTCATGGCTGCAAGTTCCTTAGGAATGCATTGTGATGCTTGAAATTAAATTGCAGTCGGTTAGACGAGGAGAATCTTACTTTTTCTTTAGTTTCGTTTTAGAAAATCCTGTATTCTCTACGTTACCCGAAGCTTTGGTAGTTCTTGATGACAAGGTGATCACTAGTAAATTAATTCCGTTGAGGGTCATTACAGGTATTCCTCTGATTTTGGACAAGAACCAGAATGGATAATTAGATCTCTTATTATGAAGGACATGCTTTAAAAAGCTGTTACTGGCAGAAAAAGAGACGCGGAAGAAAAGATAGGCAATGAATAAATGTTACACGTGGACATAAGTAGGAAAAGATGAAATAAACTTCATCTGGCTGAAATTTAGATGGTTTGTCCTGTGAGTTGAAAACAAAAAAATTTCTGATCAATGCAACGAGGAGGAAGACAGAAATATGTTTTAAGACAGACAATAAAGGCAACATGGTCCATTATCTAACTTACGGCTTAGCCTCAGACAAAAGGGAAATGGATAGAGAGGCTGGAAATGGATGCATGGAACCCCTTTGAAGAATTTGAAGGGGAAGAGTTGCAGAATGTTTATCTTTTAGCAGTTCAGGCTGAAACAATGTAGTCATTAGGATCTTAAGAGTAGGAGAACTATTTCTAAAAGTTATTGTCAGTTGTTCTTAGAATAGCTTCTATTATAGTTCCTTGTAAATTATTCCTCTCCCACTACTATCTTAGTTTTTTAATAAGTCCATGAGTTCTTCATGCAGGCCTTTGTGTCCCGTTCAAAAGTTGAAAAGTATTCTACTGTACTCTGCCCAGGGAGCCCCGAAGTGTTAAAGTAAGTAATTATAGTGTTTCCTCCCAAGTACATGAATAAAACTTCAATTCCCCTTCGTGTCATTGATTGTGTCTATGTCATCTGGGGGGTTGATTGATTGGCAAAGTGCATGTGGAAATTTTATGTGATAGAATCAATGAAACCTCATTAAAAGTTATCTGGATGAACAGAGAATGTTCAGCATCCGGGATTGGATCTTGGGACTGGCACCTGAAGGGGCACAGTTCTACATATCACGCATTGTATCCTAGGGCTTGGACTGTATATGAAGGTAATCGCAATGATAACTTTTTTCTTGTTCTTCTTTTTTGTTTTATAAATATTTCCCGCCTTCAATCTGGATGACTTATATGTAGCACCCTTTTCTATAAATGCAGGTGAACCTGATCCATCGCTTAAGATAGTTTGTCGTCAGATTTCTCCATTTATCCCCCATAATTATAAGGAGAGCAGTTTCCCCACAGCAGTTTTTACGTTTACGGTAGGAACATTCTTCTTGTTATTTGTACCTGAAAAGTATCTGTTGAACCGTTGATCTTCCACTGTCAGCCTTGATATCAAACTTCTTTTGTTATCTTCAGCTGTTTAATTTGGGAAAGACTGCTGCAGATGTCACCCTCCTTTTCACATGGGCAGTAAGTAACCATTATATTCTCTCCCCCCACCAACAACTCATTTGTCCAAATGATATTTATCCAATCTACTTGTTGACGATTTCTAAAAGGGATTCTTGTTTGTGTTCATTTAGAATTCTGTTGGTGGGGTTTCTGGAATGTCTGGTCATCACTACAATTCGAAGATCAGGTCAGTTAGGTTGATTTATGATACGTTATGAGGACTATAGTGAATGTTACAGTCGAAGATTGTATGATATTCCAACTTACAAAGGTCAATTATCATGCTAGGACGAAGGATGGTGTTCATGGTGTGCTCCTATATCACAAGCAAGTTCCCATTCTTGCTAATTAGAAAGCTTCTTGACACGGTTTGACTTGTTCACTTTTTTGCCAATATTGTATGATTTTCTTCTGGTAACACATTTGTCGACACAGGACTGCAAATGGACAATCTCCTATTACTTTTGCGATAGCTGCAGAAGAGGCAAACGGCGTCCATGTGTCAGAGTGTCCTTGCTTTGTGATAAATGGAAACTCCCAGGGTATAACAGCAAAAAGCATGTGGAGTGAAATTAAAGAGGTTTTTTTACCACACTTCATTTCTGTGCAGTTTTAGCCGTGGGATTATTCTGCTAGCCTGCATACGTAATGCTTTAGGACTGATATGAATAAACTCTGTGCTTCACCCCATGTATGGGCTGTCACCTTTAGATATTGGAACTCTTTATAAATTGGTTGAGGTGTAATTGAATCAGGATATCACTGCCTAAATGTTCAGAATTTGATAATAGGGTTTTATGGATTTTGTCTCATGTCTCCTCGATCTTCGGTGCGATAGTATTTACCTTTGTTACTTCTTTTGGATTATGCGTCAAATAATATTTTCCAGCTTATCTTTGATGGTCTTGAATTGTTAGCACGTGCATTTGTAGTTTTTGTGATATTCAAAATAAGTGTAATAAGAATATAGAAGGTGGATATATACAGCATCAGGCATGTAGGTGTGCAAACCTATTACTGCTGGATCAGGAATAATGGCCCTTGACAAAACCAATACCATACTACCTGTGTGCATCCCCTCAGATGTTCAATCTCTTTGAATAGTTGAAATTGTACTTACAAGCTAATTTGGGTTTGCCTCGTCTCCTACATTTGGTTTGAGTGAGGTTTGAGGTAAAGTAAAACATATGCTTTGGCTCGTTCCATATTAGGTTCTTTCTCTTGGGATGTAGTTCTTATGTAGAGGGGGGCATCTATAGAGTCTCAATCCGAACTAGCATTCCAACAAATCATGGTTCCATATTCTCTCTTTTTTAATTTTTTTGTGTGTGTTTTCTTATGGAAACGTCATGATTCCATTGCATCTTTTATTGTGATGCTTCCTTTGAAGTCTAGGGATTAGAAGCCTGTTTGTGATATGTAGGCGAGGTGTTGCTTGGCTTTGCCCATGTTCTTACTCTTATTTTCCTGTTGGTGGACTTCTTTGTGCCCTCCCTCTAGTACCTTTTCTCATCTATTACAAATACCAGTATTATTCTTGTTCCAATAAAAGGTGTATATTTAAAAATATGAATCTATACCAGCAAGGTTTTTTTTTTTCTGGAACTGATATTGGAGTTAAGAGTTTGCATTCTGGTTTCACCTTCTCTTTCATATGTTTTTTTTTTTTTTTTTTAAAGTTATCTTGAGACATCTAGTTATCTTCTTCTTCTTGTTCTTCTTCCTCAGTGTTCTCAGTCTCTGATAGGTAGCTCTTTTCTTTCAGCATGGCTCCTTCGATCTCCTTGATTCTGTTGAGACATCAATGCCTTCAGAAGCTGGAACAACAATTGGAGCGGCCATTGCCGCTTCTGTTACAATTCCACCAGATGCAGTTCGCACAGTTTCGTTTTCATTAGCATGGGACTGCCCAGAGGTGAACTTCACGGGTGAAAGAACTTATCACAGGTGGGTGGCTAAACGTGTCTTACTAATTTCACCAATTCAAAGATTAGGTTTTCCTGAATGAGTTTTTATTTGTTTTCTAACCAGGCGTTATACCAAATTTTATGGTACCCATGGTGATGCTGCGGCAAATATTGCACGTGATGCTATTCGTGGTACAGTTTCCTTTTGCCTTTCTTTGGTGGATATTGAACGAGAACTGGAAAAGTAGATTAAGCTTGGTGTCTACTCTGTGGGAGTAGGAATGTAGGACTATGGATCATGCAGGATTTTGGTTCTTTTTCTTTCATATTGACACATTTATAGCAACTCCCAACTGTGATGCTAAATCCAAGTGGAATACCAATGGCCAATAACGGCGTCTGCATAATGTTCCAAGTCCAGGGGCGAAGCCAGGTTTTTTAGGCAGTGGGGTCAAAATCTCAACTACAAAACAGGATATAAATTTATTTCACGTAGTTAAAAATAAACATTACTACTTCACTTACATAAGACTCCTGAGGAATTTTTATATTTCTACGATGATGCCTATTCATTGGACATAAAGACATGTTTGTCAATTTATACACAAGCAAATTACTAAAAAAGACGATAAAGAAAGTTACGATTCTGAGTGTATTAATGAACAGAACTTCTTTTACTTTGAAGGAGTTTAGGGAAATTTTATAAATCTTTATAGGGTACTTGGGGGCAACATCATAAATTTTGTGGGGTCAAATTTGCTTAAACAATTTCAAATTGTAGCGTAAGTGGTTACTTAGTGAATTTGAGGGGGGTCAATTGACCCCACTTGCCTACACATGGCTCCGTCCATGGCTCCAACCAAACTGTCGGAAGGAGGTCAAATTCTCGTTGGAAACTATCTTGAAGCCTGACATGTCATGTTTGAGCCCAATTAGAGGGATGCCAAATGATATTTAGAACATAAAATGTTATGATTTCGAAAAGGGCACCATTGGTTGGAGACACTTAAGTCGGACATTCAACAAAACAACAAAATAAAACTGACATTTGGCTGGAGATTGTGGGTTTTTTGAATTTCAAATTTCTTCATATTTTAATAAATGGTTGGAGATTCTAAAAAAAAATGGTTGGAGATTCTCTATATTTCAAATAAAACTGACATTTGGCTGGAGTCTTATATTCAAAGCAGTGTTTCCTTCTCAATGATCAATTAGTTTCAACTTTCAAGTTCCTAATTTTGTTGCCTATTTGCTTTTGAAACATAGAGCACAACACCTGGGAATCCCATATAGAAGCATGGCAAAAGCCTATTCTTGAAGACAAGAGACTTCCTGAATGGTGAGATTTGAGGTTTGATTTGATGACTTGCTCTTACGGCTGCAATTTAAAGTACATGGCAATTCTTTGATTCTTTGTAGGTATCCGGTCACTCTTTTCAATGAACTCTACTATCTTAACTCAGGAGGAACAATTTGGACCGGTATTTTTCCTGAACATAAACCTATAGTGGTAATTATTACTGTGGCTAAACCAGCAAATCTAAATTTTTTCATTTCCCTTTTGCAGATGGATCGCCCGCAGTACATACTTTAGCAAGCATTAGTGAAAGAAAGTTTTCCCTTGATATGAACAGTCCAGAAGTTAATAACGGCATTTCCCATCAGAATGACACTGCTAGTGATATTCTTTGGAGGATGGCTTCAACTCTTGAGGAAATAAACAATCCGGTAACTTCGAATTCTGCTTTCGGAAGGTATCTGCTTCAAAAAGGAGAGGAGAACGTTGGCCAATTCCTATATCTAGAGGGGATAGAATACCACATGTGGAACACGTACGATGTTCATTTCTACTCATCTTTTGCCTTAATAATTCTGTTTCCAAAACTTGAACTCAGCATCCAAAGAGACTTTGCAGCAGCCGTAATGATGCATGATCCCAAAAAGATGAAACTTCTTCAGAACGGGAAATGGGCCTCAAGAAAGGTTCTTGGTGCTGTTCCTCATGATATTGGATTGAATAACCCATGGTTTGAAGTAAATGCATATAATATTTATAATACGGATCGGTGGAAAGATTTGAATCCAAAATTTGTACTGCAAGTGTATAGGGATGTCGTTGCCACAGGAGATAAGAACTTCACGCAAGCTGTGTGGCCCTCAGTTTATGTTGCAATGGCTTTTATGGAACAATTTGATAAAGATGGGGATGGGATGATTGAAAATGACGGATTCCCAGATCAGACTTACGATACGTGGTCCGTTAACGGCGTGAGTGCTTATTGTGGTGGGCTCTGGGTAGCAGCCTTGCAAGCTGCCTCAGCTATGGCACATGAAGTTGGCGACAAGGGTGCTGAGGATTATTTTTGGTTCAAGTTTCAGAAGGCGAAAATTGTGTATCAGAAGTTGTGGAATGGTTCTTACTTCAACTATGATAACAGTGGTGGAACTTCGAGTTCATCCATTCAAGCTGATCAGTTGGCTGGACAATGGTATGTTGCAATAATTGTAGCCTTAAGTATTTTCCTTGATATATAATAGTGCAAAATATTATTAAAATGGTCCTCACTAGTGTTTTTGGTAAGCTATATTTTGAACTGAAATGTGAAATTACAGCTTCTTTCGTTGGGCAATGCCTGTTTATTTACTTGATTGTCGAATTGGTTTCGATTTTTGTTTTTTCTTCAATACAATCCAAAAACAATTATGAAATCGTAACTAGTGGTTTCTGAAGTTATCCCGCAGCTTTGGCAAGTCAGGATAGCTTAATTATTGTTCAAATAAGTGCACAAAACTTGTCTTCCTCCCTGTGTGTGAGAGTCATTTGTAAATTTGTATTTAGCAAGCTCTGGTTTGTAGGTATGCTCGAGCATGTGGTCTTTCACCAATTGTTGATGAGGACAAAGCAAAGAGTGCCCTCGAGAAGGTTTATAACTTCAATGTGTTAAAAGTGAAGGAGGGGAGGCGAGGGGCAGTAAATGGGATGCTACCTAGTGGAGAAGTTGACATGTCATCTATGCAGTCGAGAGAAATATGGCCTGGGGTTACATATGCTGTTGCTGCATCTATGATTCAAGAAGACATGGTTGAATTAGCATTTCAGACTGCTGGAGGTGTGCATGAAGCCGCTTGGTCCGAAGGAGGACTTGGGTTAGTGCTGTTTTCTTATATTTTAGCTGGTAGTGGTTTATATTTTTGGTTCTTATTAAATCAATTACCATAGCATTTCTTTCAGGATAGCTTTTCTTTTATTATATCTAAATAAAGGATTTTTTCTTAAAATTTCATCCATGACTGTTGTCTTAATAACAATGCTGCTTTTGTTTTGCATGTGGACAGCTGTACTCTTGGAGCTAATAAGAAAACGCAACTTAAAAACTGCATCACAGAGAACAGAACTTGACTTGGTTTGATTGACAATATTCCTCAGTATATTTTTTCATTTGACGTAGGAACCTCTATTTTTAAGATCAGCAACAAGAAAATAAATAAAAGAATGGAACAAGATACTAGAGAACGCGGACAAGAGTCCACCAAAAAATGAAGCGAAAAAAAAAAAGGAAAGTGGCAAAAACAAAACGCCTCCACTTCCGAAGTCTAGAAATGGAAGACAGTGGCATGCCCTTGAATGTAGGAGCGATCAGTGCCCTAAAAGAATACAAACGTGACACCATCCTATGAAAGATTCAACTTCATCAAGCTGGTCCAAAAGATCCTTTAATTGCTAAATAACCCAAAATACTAAGAAGAAAAACACAATTACACGAAGCTCTGCCTTTTGTTGTTATATTGAAAACCTCAGAAACTTATTTATATCATTTGGGCAACAGAAGCTGGTGTTTTCATGTTTTCATTTGCTTTTTCATTGCTCAAACATTACTGGATAGATCTTAAGCTCTGCGTAAGTATTGTTCTTACTTGACATTTAATAATTCTGTGTTTTAGTAGTTGAATTTTGTTCCATGTTGCTGTGGCCTTCCGCCGATCATCATTAAGGCATTGTTGATGCACTGTCAACCCTTCATCCTTTCATGAATATCTGTTCCCTGATCAATGCTTAATTGCTTATTTGGATACTAGCAGAACGTAATATCTCGCAACTTCTGCAAACCTAAACCTGATGGAATTAGCTTAGTTTGGTTACGGCACCGAATTCTACCCATTTGAAGTGAGCTACTGCTGAGATGAAACAAAACCACTGCAGGAAAAGCCAAAATAAGAGGGATTCTTGAAGATTGATTGCAACAGATCGCTCTGCTCTTCAATCACCTCTGGTGTTTAAAATCAACTTTTCAAAAGCTCAATCTGCAAAACCTGATTAACTGGGATACTAACAAGGGTTAGATCGGCATTCGTGGAACAATTGGATGTTTGTTGCCTTTTCTTGGTTTTTGTTCGTCAAATGACTCAAAGCGGGTAGCCGGGAACAATCTCATTGGAACTTTTTAGACAAGAAGTGACTTGGCCAAAATTTCTTTGTTTTGCAATTAGTGGTTAAAGATAAGGATGATACATAGTGTGGTTTTTAGTTTGCTCCCTAGTGCTAGTACTTATATATGAATCCTTGTTCGTTTACAGATACTCATTTCAAACTCCGGAGGGTTGGAATACGGATGACCAATACAGATCTCTGTGCTACATGCGGCCCCTGGCCATATGGGCGATGCAGTGGGCATTATCGCGTCCAAAGCATCATCCGAAACGAGAGGTGGAGCCAGAAACAAAAGATGATTCCTTTTCCAGGCAACATGCAGGATATATGACACTTGCACGCCTTCTTAAGCTTCCGGAAGATGAAGGTTCTAGAAGTCTTTTGCAGGTGGTTTATGATTATACATCCAAGAAGCTTGGGATTTGAGATGAATTTGTTTGAGCGATTTCCATCGCTTCATCTTCTGTACTAAAAACAAATATTTATTTTCTGCTGGGCAATTATTCTTATATGGAACTATTATTTGTACACAATAGAAGAGGATGGATCGCATTGGCTGTTGTATAGATTTGTATTTTACCATTCAAAAACAAGAGAAGTTGAATGATTGTAAAATTTGTATTTTCGCATATCATAAAATGAGCAACGGTTTTTCTGGGAAAAACAACCAGAACATGTTACAATGTTTCAATTCAAATTCTCTTTATACACTTGGAGCACTATAAATACGGATGTAAAGCTCCTACCAAAATCAAATGAGACGGCAACCAACTACAACTACGGCTGGCCTAGTTGGCTACCCTTGTACACTCTCGAGTAAGAGGTCAAGGGATCAAATCTTTCCGAATACTAAAATTGATTAATGCAGTATCAAATTAGTTTAACTTTGTGAATGTAATTCTCATACCTCATACCGTTTGACAACAAAAAGGTCAAATTGGTGGCATGGCAGGGGGAAGGAAAAATGAACAAATTCTGGCGAGCGTTTGGCCATCACGCTAATGTTATTTGAGCAAAATCCAAAGGGTTAAATATCTACTTGCCCCCTTAAACTATCAATTTTTTTTTTACTTTCCCCTTCAACTACCAATTGAACTCCCTTCCCCCTTCAACTATCATTTTTTCGTTTAATAAGGACAAATCACATTTTCCATCCAATAGATGGATGGAAAAGTTAGTCCCAAGGCTATATTAGTCTTTTGGCTTAAATATCCACTTGCCCCTTAAACTATTACATTTTTTTTCCTTCCCCCTTCAACTACCAATTGAACTTTCTTCCCCCTTCAACTATCATTTTCTTCTTTATTAACGACAATTTTTTTTTTCTTTTCTATTAGTTCCATACAGCTCAAAAGGAGAGTCTTTTGGGTTAAATATCTACATTGAATTAGAACGAAAACTTAATTGAACAACAATCTTAAGTCCAAATTCAAAGTGTTTGACTTCCCTAAACTCACTCCGAAAAACAATTATTAACAAAATTCTCAATTATCACAATTAGAAAAAAACACAACATAGGAAAAAACTAAGAAACCAACAAAATGGCAATAACTGTCTTGTCATACCAATACCGTAGGAAAAAGAAAAAAAAAAGACATCAATAGCCATCCATAGGTTTAGCCATAACAGTAGAAGTAAAAAAATCGCATAACTATCTTGCCATAGCAGTACCGCAAGGAGAAAAAAAAAAGGCATAATAGCCATCCATAGGTTTAGTCATAACAATCATAGGCAAAAAAGATATAAATATCTTGCCATCAGTACCATAAGCAAAAAAAAAAAAAAGCATCAAATAGCCATCCCAAAAGTAAAAGAAGGCATCAATAAAGATAAAAATTATGGGGCACCTCCCCTTGGAGCTGCACCTCCCCTTCTAGCTAGGGCCTTGGGAGCTCTTGTTACTATGGGTGTGGGCTGTGATGGCTGACTGAATGTTGGTTGTGTGATTACTTGACTGCATTGCTTTTCTTTGGACCTAGGTGCTTCCAAACCAGATGGGCAAGTCCTCACATTGTGCCCCTTTCCCCCACATCTTCTACAGCGCAATTTCTTAAGATGCCTTTTCATTTTCTTGGTTCCATCCTCAGCAGGTGGTGGCTCATCTACTTCCCTCCTTCTGCATTTCTTGGGTCTTCCAGACTTCCTAGCGTAATGTGGTGGCTGGATTGGTGGTTTATCAGTCTTCTCCCACATGTCCATTCCATTCATGGGGTACATCACATGCTTGTAGGTGTTGATGTATGTTTGCTTCTGGTAGTAGTGATGCACAATGCCTTCAACTTTCTTTCTTGATTCCCTAAAGACAGCAAGTGCATGTGCACAAGGGATACCTGTCAAACATGTAATAACATTCATGTGCATAAGTAACTGAAAACATCCTCCTATAACTGAAAAATGAAAACAAATTCATGTAACTGAAAATAAAAAAAAATAACTGTCAAATCCCATCTTCTACAAGAGCATGTTTGGGCATTCATGTTAATGCAGAAGGTGTTCCCAGAAAAACCCTTAACTTCAAATTGGTTGTCCCCAGTTATGACAACAACATACTTTTTGCATAGTGCAATGTTTTTGTCCAATAACTTTACTATCTTTGGACCTATTTGACCATGCCACTTCTCAACAAAAGTCCTCCTTTTCACCAAATGCCTTATCAAATAAATCCTAATCCTTTCTAGCATGGTTATTATTGGTTTGTCCCTAGCATCTAGTATGGCAGCATTAAAAGACTCACATAAGTTGTTCAAAAGCATGTCACATTTGGGAGCCTCACTAAAATGAGATCTAGACCAGTGGTGGGCTTCATGCTTAGCAAGCCACTTGAATGCTGCGTCATCCTCTTTCTTGAACTCTTCCATTATGCTTTTAAACCTCCCCATATAGGTGGCTCTAGCAAGACTCCACAATCTCTCTTTAACTGCTTGCCCTATATGTCTAGCTCTCTTCATATTGCTGTGTAGATGTCTAACACAGTGTCTGTGTTCTACACAAGGCAACAAGTTCATGATTGCATTAATCAGCCCCTGCAATAAGTACAAAATAGTAGTCAATATAGTAACAAGTTGTGTTCAATAGAGTACAAGATTATAACAAAAATTTACCTTTTGTTTATCTGAAATTATTGTGAATGTGGGTTCATTTGGTATTTGAAGATCATTAATCAAATACTGCAAGAACCAACTCCAACATTCCTCATCTTCAACCTCAACCATTGCATAAGTCACTGGATATATCTGGTTATTCCCATCTATGGCAATTGCTGCCAACAGTTGCCCACCATGGGAGCCTTTCAAATGACAACCATCTAATCCAATGATAGGCCTACAACCCTCTATGAACCCCTTCTTTAATGCAGCCCAACAAATGTAAATCCTTTCAAACTTATCAGTGGTGATTCCATCCATATCTTTCTTAAAATGCATGTATACAGAGGTCCCTGGAGTTGTTCTAACCATCTCCCCACAATAATCCCATAACTTTCCATATTGCTCAACATAAGAACCCTCCATTTTCTTTATTGCCTTTTTCCTAGCATTATATGCCATCACAACTGATATTTTCACATTAAAATCCCCCATTACTTGTTCCACAATTTCAGTGACAGGCCATGAGGGCTTGATCTTAAACTCCTTGAAATAAGTCCTTGCCAACCAGCTTGAGTTCAGTAGCTTATTAGTCCACACCCAGCCACAATGCTTGTGGTTAAGGTTTGATGTCTTTACCTGCAGCGTTATCCTATCCTCCTTTGTGATGCTTGAGGCTAGTATTTTCCATGGGCAAGGGGCAACACAATGAGTTCTAACTCTGTCTGTGTCATTCTTTTCAAATGTGATTGCCTTTCCATTCAAAATTGCATGTTGCCTTATAGCTTCTACACATTGAGCCCTATTCTTAAAAACCATGTCCTCCTCTATAATAGGTTGCACCTTCCCAACTACAGGCCTGTATTTCTTAAACTTTGGTTTGTCCTCCTTGTCTTCATCAGAACCTGAGTCACAACTCATGAAACCATCTGAGGAATCTCCCTCCTAGAAATCTGTTTCAGACAAACAGTCACGGGGGATATCAGTTCGAGTAACCCTTTTCTGCCCCACACCAATCCATTCTATTTCTGTATCCACATTGGCATCAAACAAGGCATCATCGTCTTCACTGAGGTCATAATCACTGTCTATAAAGACCTCACAATCAGAATCAGATCCTGAATCAGAATCATTGTTAAGTTGTCTTCTTCTTCTAGTAGTGGGTGGTGGGTTTTGGCCAGAGGTGGGTGGTGGTTCACTGGTGGCAGGTGGTTCACTGGCGACAAGTGGTTCATTGGTGGAAGGTATGTGAGTTGCCAAATCCAAAAAAGTAAAATTATCCTGAGAAAATGTTCCACAATCCCATACCCAATTGGTGACATCAACATCCACAAATTTATTCTGTTCAATAACACTTTCAACTGAATACAACTCCAGCAACTCATTACTAAGGCATTGAACCATGTTTGTAACATCACCATCTGTTTGGATATTCTTAAAAGCCCATTTTCCGTCTGAACCACAAACCTTGTAGTACAAAGATAATTCTTCCACATAACCAACTTCCTTACACATTGCTTGCAACTCAGTTCTAGAAATCCTATCATTATCGCAATAATCAAAGTAGTTCACTGTACCATCGATATAATACTCTACCACATCTTCCTTAACTAAATTTCCGCCATGATTCAACTTAATAGTAAATTACTCTGGTGTGGAATCTGCAAAATTATAACATAAATAAACAAGTAGAGAATTAAATAACCCATTTGTATTGGCCAAATAAGACCAACAAGAAAAAAAAATCACTTTTGTATTGTTATTATTGAACAAACAAAACCAAGACACACAAACATACAAAATGAGACCAATTGCAGTGCAGTTTCTACTAAAAAAATTGAAAAGCCTAAACTAGTAGGGTCGTGAGCATAGATTCTTAGACCAAAACTAGGAATCGGCAGTTCCTCATTCACAATTGTTTTTCCTATTGACACTTTTTAAATTGTCTTTTTTTCCTTGCCGTGGATAGTTACCAAAAATAAAATAAAATTAACACCAGACTTTATGCTTAAAGAGAAAAAAAAAAAATCATAGGGGTGTGAACAATTTCAAATGGGAACCTATTACAAAGTGAAATTTTTTTTCTTTAATTTTACCCTTTACGTACTATTCATATAGGTGGTTTTTCCCTTACTACCAACTAGAGACGCACACGGGATGCGCAAGTCAGCCTGTGACAAAAAAAAAAAAATTGGCACAAAATCTAATGGCTTATTTTTTGATCATGTGTGCATCACATTATTTTTACGGGTGATGTTTACAATTTGTTTGTTTGCCAAAAAAAAAAAAAAAATGCGATGCCTATGTGATTAAAAAAATAAGCCAGTAGCTTTTGTGCAAATCTTTTTTGTCACATGTCGCCTTGCACATGCATCGCGTGTGCCCCAGCCTCTAATTATATGAAAACCACCATTATCACCATTATTAAATCAAATTGGTAAGATTATTATATATAAAGTAGGTCAATTGCAGTATAAAATAACTCAATTCCAACCCCATCAATCCCGAAAAGTGGGTTTTTTTAAAATAAAAATGTGTTGCTCGATACTTACAAATCGGTTTTCTTCCGGTGGGAGCCCTCAAGATCTATGCCATCCTTAAAACCTTAGCTTTATTGATGAAAACCCTTCAGATCCGCAATGGAGTTGAAAAACGGTGACTGAACTAAAAGGCCCCAATTGATTTAAAATCAAAAAGGTCCTGAAGTTGCTAAACCAATTGGAAGGTTATAGGTTTGCTTTGACCTTGCTTTGCTAAACCAATTAGAAGGTTTATAAGGTTGATGTGGCAGCCATCAAAGATCTCACAATGGAGTTGCCGCAAGTTTGCTTTCCTTCGGAAATATTTTTGACCGGCTTAAGTTTTGCTTTGATCAATAAGTTAAAAATCCTTAGTTGCTTTAAGTGTATGAAAATGTCTATATTACCCCTCTCTTTTTTCATTAGTTAAAAAAAAAAAAAAGTTAACGGTTTCCGTCACAAATTTTGGATGGAAAACATGATTTGTCCTTAGTAAAAAAGAAAATGATAGTTGAAGGGGGAAGAGAGTTCAATTGGTAGTTGAAGGGGTAAGTAAAAAAAAAATTAATAATTTGAGGGGCAAGTAGATATTTAACCCAAAATCCAAAGGTAGAAGAAATTCAGCTTGTTAATGTAATCCACTTACTATGTTCTTTTTTTTTTTTAATCTCAAATGTAATGAAGATGTTTCATCATGGGATTGCGGCTCTACAACCACCACAAGGTGATCACTTGAACACCCTTAAGAAACAAAAAAATTAAGAAAACATGTAAAGTAATTTTAGTTTAGTTATTTGTTGAACACGTAACGTAATAGTCTTGAACACCCAACCAGAAAATAGTTGAACACCCAACCCAAACACGAACGATCAAGGACCTCAGAACCAATTACCGCCCACAAAAAAAATTGAATAAACTAACAAAACAACAAAACTTAAGAGAGAGGAAGAAAGATAACACTATTGATCGTTCAAGAAGAGTAGAGGCCAGAGCACTGGCCTCTGAACACCTATTAATTAGCTCGAACAAAGCTCAATCAAAATGAAAGAATTTATTCAATGAATAGAAAAATACAATTAATTGCTTGCCGCGGGCGAGGACGAAGGGCTCTAAAGACAAAGGGGGGCGAGGAGCTGCTCTGTGCAGTGGATGAGCTTCCTGAGAACAATTTATTTGTGTATTCGCCATGTCAATTTATTTGATTGTTCCCCCTGACGCGCAATGGCACCCTTGCTTGGTGAGTATGAACGAAACCGACCCGCGCACTTCCCCAGAAGCACGTGAAGATCAGTGGTCACTAAGCTCTTAAGCCAACAACCATTGGAAAGTTTGGCACTAAAGATTCAGCAGACATTGTTATTGGAAAAAATCGAAGAATACCAAGTGAACATTATGTACCTTCCAACTTTGCCTTGACAATTTGCGGCAATCTAGTCTTCTGTTAATTGAGCCATCAGATCCTCATACCTTCTCAACGGGATAAAACAACTAGCCAAATAATCTTCATGTTCCGTAGTCAGATCAGATTCATACCACTTCAATGCGTCCCACCATTCCTGCTCTCCTTTAATCACCTTCAAATCTGTACTCGAAACTTCCATGGTAGAAAGCTTTTGGAGCTTTGGGCAATAAAAGATGACCATCCTCTCTAAATTTGGAGCAATGCGTAGGCCACTAGAGATGCTGACCAGTACTGGCAGCTCAAGAAGAGAAATCTTCTTCAAGCTTTGAAGAAAAAGACCCGACTTTGAGCCGGAACTTTTGAGACTCACGAGGCTTTCGATTTTGGGACAGTCTTCAACTATAAGCTCTTCCAAGTTTGTGAGATTAATAAGCATGTCGACTGTGAAAAGGGTAGTCAAACTGGGGCATGTATGCAAAGCTAAGGACTTCAGATTGGACAGAGACCATATCTCAACTGGTCCTTTCCAAATGCTCTCCATATTCTTCATGTAGCGAATAATCAAGTTCTCTAGTGATCCAAGTACAATGGATTCACCCCTACCATATTTTTCATAATCAATGATGGTTCGGACCTCATTACATTCCATAACCAAGCAAAACTTCACTTCATTCATATTTTCATGGCCAAAGTCAGAAAGGCTCTCAGCGGTCCAATGGCGCTGTAGAACAAAAGCATTGGTATGTTTGAGTACCTTGGTAAATTCATTTGGTATGTGATTCCCATTTATATACTTCAAGCCTTTCTCCAGTTTCTCACGATTATTGAATTCCTCTTCAACATTTTGGGGGAAACGGGAAATGAAGTGTTCTTCGTGATGGCCAACTGTAAACCTGAAGTTTGCCAAACTTGGAAATATCAGTGAGAGTTCTTCCAATAGTTCAGCTGCAGGTAAACACAATTTCAGGTTTCTCAACTCCTTTAAGCTACAAAGATCATGTATAATAGCTTCTACTTCAACATCCCACCACTCCCCATATGGAGTCACATCAATGGCTAACTCTTTCAAGCGAGAGAGATTTGACAAGACCGTGTTTGGAATTACTGTCTGATTTGCATATCCATAGAATGACGCTTTCAAACACATCAAATTAACAAGTTTGTCAATCTCCTTTGGTAGACACAGAATTTCACTCCCTTCAAGATCAAGCACCTCAAGATTCGTGAGTTCTCCAATTTCAGGTGGTAGTTCCATTAGAAGCTCACAGCTTCTCAAAGACAATTTTTGGAGTGCTACTAATCTGGAAATAGATTGCGGCAAAGAGTTTATATCAGTATATGATAAATCTAGCACGTGGAGGATAGAAAAGTGGTGAGAGATTGTTGAAGGAACTTCCATCGGATCACAGTTCAATTTTTCTAATTGTCTCGAGTCTGTAGCAGTTTCTTTCAACATGATCTCCTCCAAGAGTTCCTCATAAAATGACTGTGTGACTTGACACAAGGAGGCCTGGTCTTCTGGAAATAAATTCTGTCCTTCTGTGACTACCTCTTCCATTTTGTTCAAGAAGACCAATTCCTCCATGGACAATACACCTCCTTCCGGGGCAGTGCCACTGGTACTCTCAACTATTGTCGGATCCGAATATTGGTGCACTTTCAATTGCAAATATTCTGAATCTTCCTCTCCCCTTGACTCTGGATCTGGGGTGGATAAATTCTGTTTTTCAGGTTTTCGGAAGCCTGGAAAGTGGAAACATAAAAAAGTATTATCATTGTTAAGTTATTAGTAGTCCCAAAAGCTTAAGCTCTTAAAAAATGTGCCCAATAATGTATATCAAGCTATCTAGCACCCTCTCTCACGTGTAACTGCATCTTGCACATGGAGATGCAAATTTTTAGAGATAGAACAAAACAAAATACGAAGGGGAGAAAGAATGCAAACGGAGCACAAATACAAACCGAAAGACTTGAACCCAAGACTTGTCGCAACTAGAGCTCCATTACCGCGTTAAATTACCAGTAATCTCAAAAGCTTAAATTTTTAGGCTGACGAATATTTCTCTTCTTTAGGCTGTTTTATATCCGTAATTGTATAATAAAAAAAATCATCTGAAGGCTGTGTTTGCATCTTAAATTATTGGAGGGAAAATTGAAGAAAAGAGGCTTGTGAAGCTAATTCCCTCGTTAGATCCTTCTGCACATCCAAAATGTAAACACTGCCTTCAGGTTCATAAATTCTTCATTTATAACCCTGACTGTGTGTATCTCTAGGTTGAGGTTAGTGTACCTTCCATCCTTCTTGAAGTGTCAGTAACTCCCATTTGATCCGAGAGCTTATTTAAGGCAACCAAATTAGAAGAAGCAGATGACTCGAACCTCCTTTTCTCAGAAGAACATTCCAGTACTGACTCCTCCATTACATGCTTCAAGATCTCCACCACCTGACTCATTCTAGGGCGATCCTCTGGATACTCGTTCAAGCAGAGGTCTGCCAACTTGGCAATCTTGCGAGCTGCACTGAGAGAGTATTGATTTCCCAGACGTGGATCAATGATCGTGCTAAAGCCCTTGCTGTCAGCTGGGTGTGACAGGTTTGAATAACCTACCCGCCTCCCTGTTAGAATCTCGTAAAGCACTACACCAAAACTGTAAACATCACTCTTGACTGTGAGGTGGCCAGTCGTTAAGTATGCTGGGTCAATATATCCATATGTCCCAGCCACCTGACATAAAAAAATAAGGGGGAAAATAACAAAGTTGACTGCAACAATAATGCATCTTTACAAATCATCATGCGAGACTATGCTTTTCAATAATGAATATAAAAAAGACTATGGGAAGCAAAAATGATGCAGAAGCAGCAGAACAGAGAACCCTAAGCATTCCTGTGCCTAAGCTAGTAATGACATCTCACTACCAAAACCATCATGGAAGTTAACACATTCCTACTAATTAAGACATCCGCTGTAGAGTCCTTTATATTGACTTTATAAGAGGTAACAAAAAGACAAAGCTAAATATTGTACATCCATTATTCTTGAAGTCCTTAACCAAGATAAACCTTAAATAAATAAATAAATAAACAGTCAAGTAAATCCAGAAGTCCACATCTGATCTTTCTTGTACGGTTGTACCCCATCATTTCTCCCCGGCTAAGAAGAACTCAACTTCGATGAGCTAGACCCAATTAATGAACTCAAAGCTTATCCATTTATTCAGTTTCTCTTACTTTGGTGGGTGGGTGTCTTTGGTGGATGGAACACAAGAGAGGGTCAAGGGCGCAAAAATGTGGCTCAAGATGAAATTTAATACATATATCTTATTTTCCATAGGATGACAGCAAGATGTTGTCGTTGATGGTGGTGGCTGGCGATCAGGAGGCTATAGCTTCTGCACTGGTTGTTGGGGCTGCTCAAGAAGCTTATGTATTGCGGTGAGTCAGTGACAGGAGCATTGTGGCTGTTGTTGTGGAGTTGTGGCAGTGTTAGGCTGTGATCTGATGGAAATCAAGGCCGTTACCATCTGATGTAGGCAAATCTGTAGCTGAAAGCTCTGGTGCAGACTGTGATGATGGTGGACCAATGTTGTATTTGTGACAAGCTAATGACTGATGTGGATGGTCTGGTGATGACTAATTAAAACATCCTGTGTAGAGTCCTTCTATAGGCTCTACAGGTGGTAAGAAGAAGATAAGGAGAAAGATTGCCCCACAATACTAAATCCGATCTAACTAAGAAGATAAACGCTAAATAACAAAGCAATCTAATAAATAAAGATCTCGTCCAATCTTTCTTGTCAATGGTTGTCATGCAAAGAAAATCAGTCCAAACGAACCGAAAAAAATGTGTGTGTGTGTGTGAGAGAGAGAGAGAGAGAGAATTAGAAAACCCTTGGTTGGTTCCTTTGACAAATTAGCTGCAACGTTAAGATTTAAAAATAGTAAGTTCATAATGTGTTAAAGGAGTTGATGTAATAGTTTGACCTGCTGTGTCAAGTAAAAAAAACATGACTTCTAAGGTCTCGGTTGTACACAAGCTACTTACCTCTGTAGATACTTGACATTCATCTGTTGGGAGTTCCTTAGAAAGCCCAAAGTCGGAAAGCTTTGGCTTGAAGTATTCATCCAAGAGCACATTCATAGGTTTGAAGTCTCGATATATCACCTTCTAGATTAACACAAGAAAAAATACTTTAACCACTCAGAAAGTAGCATATTGGCCAGTGCATGTAAAAGTTGGTGCTAATTAGAATTGTCAAATACTGGCCAGTTATACATCTGGTATGGAACGGGTACTAATGGGTGTATTTCAGCAGCACCAAGTAATATGGTCAGTACAATTCTCTGAGCTGGATTAGAGGGTCTGGATTATGAACAAGCATCGACATCTCTCTTACTGGCTAGTTAGCATGATGGATAGAGGACGTTATATTTTTAAACTTAAAACACCCAAAGAAGCCTTAACATATCATGATTAATGCCTATTGATAACATAAACTGAACCTGGATTTCCAATCCCTCATGCAGATAAGCCAATCCTTGAGCAGCGCCGAGGATAATTTCTAATCTTGTTTCCCAAGGCAGAGTTGTTGAATCCCCGTTGAAAAGATGATATCCTAAGCTACTATTGGGCATGTATTCATATACCAATAGGCGTTGTATTCCTCTTTTCCCATCTACAGAACAATATCCCAGGAGTTGTACTAGGTTAGGGTGATTGACAACACCATGAAATTGAAGTTCCGCAAGCCAGTGTCTGGAGCCCTATATCAGAAAAAAAAAAATATCAAATAGGAGAAACTGTCTGGTAATCTTCACACTAATTTCTCAAGGAAAAAACAGGGTCTGGGGACAGGGAATAAAGTAATCAAGCATTACTGTATGGGAGTAATCAAGGATCTTCAATGAATCAAAAACTGCAAGGAATAGAAACTTAGTCATTCTACGGGTTTTAGTAGTTCCTGAATCTTATTACACTACCAAATACATTCAAAATAACAGCTATCCCAAGCTTATATTAGACATCACACTCCATCCTTATTACGCAGTTCACTCCGGCGCTTCCTAAGCTTCAAGAAATCATGTGCCAAATCATATAAGTACATTGCTGAGTCCTGAAACCCCTCACTTTATTGACGGGACATTTTCAGACCCTTTTTCATCTCAAATGTAACAATAATTATGGTTCAATGTATGGCGCAGCCCTGCCCTTGCCACGGAGAGGGCCTTGGAGAGCGATCTCTTCAAAGATTGAGTAGGAAAGTTCAAAAAGCACATTAGGCACCCGGAGCATGAGAGGTGCAGGGCTCCTCTCTACTAGTGAAAACGAATGGTGGAGTTCATCCTTCAAACCCATTTTCTCCACTACACAGGCTTTCTTTCTCTATCGCGCCCACCTTGGAAAATGAGCGTTGGCACTGGCAAAATTTCAAGAACTCAGCTTTTAAGTGCACTAGGATCTTTTATGCACTTTTATGATGCAAGGGATTCGTCCATAACATCATTAACAATTTTCATGGGATGTACGCAGCTTTACCCTGCAAGCGTAGAGGTTGTTCCTGCGACTCGAACCCGTGAGCACCACTAATGGGCCCAAACAAGACCACCCAATTGTAGGTGGACCAATGTTCCACGCTCAAAATAATTCCCTCAATAATAACTAAAGCTAAAACAGGACAAGTGCCGCAAGTAATATCATGCTGTATCATCATACTACTGTAAACAAGAATTATTACGAAAATAATCAATGCGCAAATCAAATTTGTCCCAGAATTTTGGACAAAATAAGAAACTAGAAGAAAGGTAATTACCTGCGGGCCAGTAAAACTTTTAATTGCAACCACAGTAGGGATACCCTTCTCCTTTGGATGCATAATCGTACCCTTAAACACATTGCTAAATCCACCTCGTCCAAGCTTATTCGAACTAAAATTATCAGTTGCAGCTTTGAGCTCTGAGAAAGAGAACACTCTTAAATTGTGCTCTTTTCCAATCAGCAGTTCCTGAGAGGATTTCGCTATGTGGGATTCTGAGCTTTTCTTGAAAGGAAAGAAACAATTCATTTCTTCAATCTGTAAGTCACAAGTGAAAGCAAAAAAAAAAAAGAAGAAGAGATTTTTCAACCTTCAACTATTTATTGAAAAATTTCAAACGGCTTAAACAGATGAAGGGCGTCTGTAATCCAAGAGAGAGAGAGAGAGAGAGAGAGAGAGAAGTGTGGGTGAAGTAGACTTGGAAAGGAAAACCCAGATGGGAAACAAGGGTACTGAGGAGGAAAAATGAGAAAAAGTGAAAAATTTTACATGCCGGAAGCAGCTCAGCTATTGATACCTTAAAATAAAATAAAAGGAATAGTTTGTAACATTCATTAAGAAAATTGTTACGCGGCCCGCTCTGACGCGGTCTGACGCCGCGCCCCGCCTAGGCCCCACCCACCTGACACGCCATATTTCCTGTTTTGCCCTTTGTCTCCTTTAATTACAATCAAACCCCTTTGTTCGTTTCAATTACGCGGCCGAAGAGAGTAGGGTGGGCCCAGTGGCGCCTGGAGGATTAGCTGTCATTTGGAATCTCTCTTGTAGAGTAGTAATGTCCTTTGCTTGACGTCACCTCTGTGGTTTTATCCTTCCCATGTTTTTATTTATTATTTTTTAGTATGTACTACAGAGTAGTTTTATCCTTCCTATGTTTTTATTTATTATTTATTAGTATGTACTACGGAGTAGTTTTGGCCTTGTTCGGATGGCTTCTTGCCATTTTTCGAAAAATGTTTTGTGGGGTCTAACCTCTGCCACAGGCGTCTACCCTCTGCCATTGAAATTTGTGGCGTCTACCCTCTGCCATTGCACGTACAGTTCAGTTGTTCAGTTTTGGAGTGGGGGGGGCCCAGTTTTGTGAGAGAGAGTGAGAGGGGAAGGCCTTGGGTGGGGCCCAGTTTTTTCTTGCGTTGAACAAGGAGTGGCAGGGTAAACCTCTGCGTTGAACAAGGAGTGGCAGGAAAAGTCAGTTTTTGCAATGATTTCGTGTCAGGGTAGCCCCACAAAACTATTTTGGAAAAATGGCAAGAAGCCATCCGAACAAGGCCTTTATCCTTCCTATGTTTTTATTTATTATTTATTAGTATGTACAGTAGTTTTATCCTTCCCATGTTTTTTTTTATTATTTATTAGTATGTACTACAGAGTAGTTTTATCCTTCCCATGTTTTTATTTATTAGTAAGTACTACGGAGTTTTATCCTTCCCATGCTTTACGTCACCTCTTTGGCTTTATCCTTCAGAATTTATTATCTATTTATACTACTTCACTTCTTCCTAATTCTCCCACTACTACTTCACTTCTTCCTCATTCAGAATTTCTTTCTTTTTTCGTTTTTCATCGAAGAATATTATGGATGGCTACTACTATCCAGATGGTTGCTCATTTGAGAATGATGTTCCCAGTGACGAGAGCATCAATTTCAACAATCGCGATTATACACCCGAATTTAGCACTGATCAGGTTTGTTCTTATGCATATTCGTCATTCATTTTAAAAGTAGATAAATATGATAGGACTGGCTAATGTTTTACTTATCCATATTCGTGTTTTTTTTTATTATAGATTTTTGAAAGTAGAGAAGATATGTTAGCTTGGGTGAAGAGAGTTGGTCTCGAAAACGGTATTGTTGTGGTTATTAATAAAGGTATAGTCACTTTATAATTTCACGAGTTAAATTTTTTGCATTATATTCTACTACACTACTCAAACTTTCCTATTTAAACAAAGTGCATTATTCTATTACAGGGTCGAGTCTGCACATTCGAAGCTAAAGTGCTATTTGGGGGGTACAACCATGTCATCGCTCCAAACATCTTTTGAACGCATAGATAATATGTTGACAAATCAGTTTGGGAAAATTAAGAAGTCGTTCCAGAAATCTGTCAACATTCCACGCCACAACCATTTACGTGACGCCATGTTTAATGAAATAAGGTGTCGCGTCTCATTATATGCATTGGAGTTGATCGATTTTCAGCTAGAATCTGCCGCAGACGCCTACCCCCTCCCAAGCGGGAGTTGCGGGTGTTCGATCAGAACAACACACGGATTGCCATGTATGCACGATCTGAGGGCTTATCGTTCCCACGGCATGCCAATTCCGCTATCCAGTATTCACTTTCATTGGCGTAGGCTCTCTATGCACGCGGCCGGGTTAAATGACGACGGAGAACAACCCGACGAGACATCTCATGTGGTTGACATATTACAGGGGATGGATCCACATATGCGAAAACATATGATAGACAAGTTTAAGGATATGGCGGATCCGTCTCACAGCAGTGTTCGAGCCCCATCATACAACACTGATCATAGAGGTCGTCCTGTGGGAAAAACTGAGCAAAGTGGACGGCGGATACCTTCCTGTACAGAAGCATCTACATTGAGAGGGAAAGGGAAAGGAAAAAATGCAGGGAGGGAGAGGGTGGAGAGGGAGAGGGTGGAGAGGGAGAGGGAAGAGAGGGAGAGGGAAGAGGTTAACTACATTCAGTATTTACCTTGGCAATTTCAGCAGTATATGTCCCACACCAAAGACGTAGAAGGTGATGGTCATTGTGGATTCAGAGCGATAGCCGCGCATATCTATGGCACTGAGGAGTGCTGGGTTCAAGTACGACATGATCTTATCCAAGAAATTAATCAGAATAGAGCTCTCTACAATGCGGTTTATCCCGTAAAAATTATGGCAGATGATGTACTACGGTCACTGAGCTATTGGAAGCCTACGGCTCCACGACCATATTGGATGGAATGTATGAGTTTAGGGATAGTCATCGCATCACGGTACAACATTGTACTATATACATTTGACGCGAATGCTGGAAGTTGTTTTACTCACTTGCCATTGAGATCCCATCCAGTTTCAGTCCAACAGCGCCAAAAAATAGCTATTGCCCGTATTAACGATCACTTCGTGCAACTTTTTTTGCGCCCTCATCACCCTGTACCACCCATCCCAATATGGTGGTGGCAGAATGCATCGAATGAAGCTGCAGGATGGGCTGTGGCTTATAACGAAGGTGTTCAATTGTGGAACGACATACTGGGCGTCGTGCCGGGACCACAATTTGGTGGCAATATTGATTAGGGCTAAACGTTGTCAATTGTAATATCTATTCACTTTTAAACATGATTGTAATATTTATTTACTTTTTAAATGTGATTGTACTATTATTTACTTTTAGAAGTTTTTATTGTTATTATTCATTGTTAAGGTAAATTAATTAACTAATTAAAATATAAAGTCAAGTTTAAATGTCAATGTAAAAAATAATCTACTTACAAATGTAATTTGAATAAACTAAATTAAATAATTAATTAAATAAATAAAGTTAAAGAAAAAAAAGAAAAAAAAAAAAAAAAAAACACAAAGTTGGGCCGAAGTCCGGGGGGAGGGGAAGGGGGAGGGGTATTGGGGGGTGGGACCAATGGGGGTGGGGTGTGTCAGGGGTGTCCCCTTGAGGGCGCATAACAGCCCTCTTCATTAATACTCCTCAGAGTTAGCTTTTAACTTTTCTCAAATTTTTCTTCTTTTTTTTTTTCTCCCTTTTATTTTCTTTTCTTTTCCTTACCCTGACTACCAAACAGAGCCTTAGATCTGGCTGTTCATTTGATCAAGGAAAAAATCAATGCTGATATGAAGGTAGGATCTCCTGTCCCCTTTCTCTGTATCCCTTCTACAACTTCGCTGTTCCATGGCTATTTAGCTGCCATCTGTCCTTTTCTTTTTTGCCACCCGTTAACTAGTTAAAGGAATCATTCATTTAGAATCTAGGTTGGTCGCAAAAATCCCTTCATTAGCTAATTAGATTTAGGCTTAGTTTTCCGTTTGATTTTAGCAACTTTTAGCAACTCAGTTGCTAAAATCAACAAAGATTTTAGCAAACGAGTTTAACAGGTGTTAAAATCATGATTTTAAAATAAAAAAATGAAGTGGTTCCGTGTATCGTTTTTCAATTTTTTTCGCACCAAATTAAAGTACTCCTCGTGTACTTTAATTTAGTGTGAAAAAAATCGAAAAATGATAAACGGAACCACTTAATTTTGTGATTTGAAATAACTATGATTTTAGCACCTGAACTCATTTGCTAAAATCATGGTTGATTTTAGCAATTGAGTTGCTAAAATCAAACGGAAAACTAAGCCTAATGCTCTGTTTGGTTGTTGGGGAAAGAAATAGAAAGGAAGGAAAAATTAAAAAAAATTCTCTTCCATTGTTTGGTTCTTAAAGAAGAGAAAGAAAAACAATCAAATTCCTATCTAACTTTTCTCCCATTTTCTCTTCAATTTTCTCTCCAATTTCCTTCTTAATTATTTTCACTTCTTTTCTCTTTTTTTCCCTAACTTCCAAACAAAGCATAAAGCTCATGTTTATGCAGTCTCTGCATCAAATTAGACTCAGGATGGAGTTGAGTTAACTGGATGAGAAGAAAATTACAAGTCTTAACTCGTCCCGAACCGGAAGGAGAGAGTTGAGGGAGGCAAGCTGACGGAGTTAGAAACTGTTACTTAATGGACACATGGCAGTTTATTGGCTATGGGAAGGGAGAGGGGAAGGGCACAGAGGATCCGAAGCCAGTCCTCGAACAAAAGTCTTCTTTCTTAAACTTGATTACTCCTGGCTCCAGAAAGCTGAAGACTTCGAGCAAAGACTTGAACAGCAATTTTATTTGCGTAGTACCAAACAAGCAAAAAAGAAAAAGAAGAACCAGAATGACCGATTTTGTGGAATTTTCACCTTTAGTAATGACCTCGACGGTGTCTATGCCTCTGCTCCTGTAATCTCAGCCTACAATTCTCCAGGTAAAAGTCCTCTCTCTCTCTCTCCCCTCCTCATCTCTATGTGTGTGGGTATGCATTTTTTGAACTGTAAAAGGATTTGAGGATTGGAGTAAGGTTGAAACTAAAGATCAACTCCACCCCTTACTCTTTTTTTTTTTTTTACTCAAACTCAAAATATTTTGAGTAAAAGCGCTTAAAACACTCATTCACTCCTTACCCATACCAAATTCAGTTTTTACTCAAACTTAAACTCAAATAGAGTTAGACTCAAACTCTTACCCAAATTTTGAAGACAAATTTGACACCCTCGTAATACAAGTTTGCCATTAATGAACTTTTTACTCAAATTTGCACTTGAATTTGAGGTTGCCCATTGGAGTACACAATATCAAATGAAGCTTTTAGTAAAAATATGAGTGGGGTGGAGTTGCTGGGGTTTTGATTTGTAAATAGTTCTGGGCAGTGGCGTATGGAGGAATTTCACCAAGTGAGAGCTAAATGTTGAGTTATTTAGAGCTTGAAAAAATATGAATAATTCAGTTTCGCAGGGGATAAAGTAGAATTCGAATTGTCTTGGCGGGGCTTACCCCAAACGCGTGGAAAGAGCTGGAGAGATTAGATAATCAATGGGAATTACAAGGTTAAAAGGAATGGATCCAGCGTGCAGCACTGGGGCTGCTGCGGCAAAATGAGAGAATGGAGAAGGATATATGAGGGGAGAGGGGAAAGTCTAGGCACATTACATAGGGACCTGAATTTACCTAATTCTTTGGCAATAGCTCCCAAAACGAAGATGAATCACTCATCACAATTAGAAGGCAGCGCAAGATTTCTCCCTGAACCATTTCCTGAGAAATTTACCAAGAGATCATGAGTATACTAGCACAGACATGGGTAGCAAAAGATTTGTGATAAATTATTTACTGAGAAAAGGGAAAATTCTCATTAATCAACCTCAATAGACTAATAGATCATTGAGTATGCATGCACATATAGTTCATGTTTACACACATATAGAGGGGCCTAACCAGAATCAGAAGTTCGGATGTCAGCCCACAAATAACATGCATGCTAATAGCTGTTTGGAGCCTCCAAAACAGATTTACCCCTAGTTATTTGACTTAAGAATTAAACAAACATTATAAACAGAAATCAAATTTGAATACATTTATATTATCGAAATTGAATCTCTCGACTGTCGAGTTTGTTTCCCAATACTTGAATTGGGTTTTTTTGTACTTTCCGTGATGAAATTTGCATCAGCTACAATGGTCAACGCAGGATGGGTGCAACAAACACTCTCATTTTTTGAGTCCTAGGTCTTGATTTACAGGATTTTGAAGTTGTTTAGGTTTTGTGATTCGTGGTCATGGTTTTGGTGGTCTAAATAATTAAAAACCGTAGAAGTATTATTGAAATTTCGAGTGGCCCTAATGAAAACCCAGTTGTTTTAATGGATTCAACTAGATTTGAAAGGAGTTGGTGGATCGAAGCGAGTAGCAAGTGTGAAAATCTTGTGCTTCATCTTGTTGTACCACACTCTATCATGTTTACACACTTCGGCATGACACTTGCACTTTTTTTTTTTTAATTACAAATGGTAGAAGAATACAAGTATCAGAAATCTGAATGTTATTTAGAAGAGAGAGAGAGAAAGAAGTGTGTAAGGTGTTAACAAACCTAAACACACAAGACTTTATTTATATTATGAGAGAGGTGAAATATGTAGCTAGGCAATGTGGGACAAAAGCTATTCTAACACTCCCCCTCAAGCTGGAGAATAAATATCACAAAACCCCAGCTTGTTACGTAAAAACTCTAAACGTGGCTTAAACAATGGCTTAGTGAAAATATTAGCCAACTGAGCTCCTGTAGATATGAATGGAGTAGATAACACACCTCCATCTATCTTCTCGCGAACAAGGTGACAATGTACTTCAATGTTCATGAAATACTCGGTTTGAAGCAATATGTATGGCTGCTTGATTATCACAATGCATAGGAATAGGCAACTGCACACCAAAGCCTAACTCCTCGAGTAAACCTCTCAACCGCACAATTTCGCAAGATGTATGTGCCATGGCTCGATACTCAGCTTCTGCACTGGATCTTGCAACAACCGTTTGTTTCTTGCTTTTCCATGTGACCAAACTGCTTCCAACAAAAGTACAGTACCCAGTAGTGGACTGTTTATCAGATGGTGATCCTGCCCAGTCAGCATCGGTAAAGGCTTCAACACGCAAATGACCGTTGGACCAATAAAACAGACCACGTCCAGGATGAGCCTTAAGATACTTTACAATACGAAGACAAGCTTCCCAGTGTGGAAGTTGAGGAGCTGACATAAGCTGACTCACCATACTAACAGCGAATGAGATATCTGGACGTGTATTGGTAAGATAATTCAACTTGCCAACTAAGCGACGATACTGGTCTGGATGAGGAAATATCTCCCCCTGATCAACACAAAGCTTCACATTAGGATCCATTGGAGTCTCCACAGGTTTTGCTCCCAATAAACATGTCTCCTCAAGAATATCCAAAGCATACTTCCGTTGGGACAAACTAATCCCATCCTTGGACCTTGTTACCTCAATACCCAAGAAATATCGTAGCTTACCCAAGTCTTTAGTGTGAAATTGACGCTGTAAAAACTGCTTCAACTTATCAATGTCATACCGATCATCTCCAGTAATGATGATGTCATCCGCATATACAATCAATACTATTCTTCCTCGCTCCGACTGTCTGAAGAATACAGAGTGATCCAACTGAGATCGACGCATACCGAATTCTAGCACAGCCTCACTAAACCGACCAAACCAGGCTCGAGGTGATTGCTTTGCGAAGACGACAAACCTGAAAACGCTTCCCCTGAGCAACAAATCCAGGAGGTTGCTCCATATAGACCTCCTCGAGTAGAACACCATGAAGGAAAGCATTCTTAACATCCAACTGATACAAGGGCCAGCCAAGATTGGAGGCCAAAGAAATGACCACCTGGACAGAATTGATCTTGGCAACAGGGGAAAAAGTCTTAGCATAGTCAACCCCATATGTCTGTGTATAGCCTTTGGCCACAAGGCAGGCCTTATATCGCTCAACAGTGCCATCTGGATTATACTTGACCGTAAAAACCCACTGACAATTAACAGTAGACTTTCCTGGTGGAAGAGAAACCAACTCCCAAGTGCCATTTTCATGGAGAGCAGTCATCTCACTCTCCATTGCTGTCCGCCACTCAGACATAGAAAGAGCCTCCTGTACAGTGTTAGGAACATGAATGGAAGAGATAGAAGAAGTAAAAGCACGAAGAGAAGGAGACAGATGATCGTACGGGACATAGTGGAAAATAGGATGAGAAGTACAAGTACGAGTACCTTTGCGAATTGCAATGGGAAGATCAAGATCAGATAAGGGAGAAGAGACTACCGGATCACGCGACGGGGAAGATGTTGGGGTGGGCACTAGTGGCACAGGCGCTACTGGTACCTTGTTACGGCGAACATATACCTGCAAAGGTTTCTCTTGCAAGGATTGAGGAGGTGGAACAGAAGGTACGACCATAGGAAAGATAGACTCATCTCTAACAGTGTGTGTATCTGAATAAAATGGTAACGACTCATTAAATGTAACATCATCAGACACAAAATGTCGATGTAATGATGGCGAGTAACATTTATATCCTTTCTGGGTGCGGGAGTACCCTATAAAGATACACCGAATGGACCGGGGATCAAGTTTGTCCTGATCAGTACCTGAAGCATGAACATAACAAGTGCATCCAAAAATTCGAGGAGGTAAAGAGTGAAGTGGACAACCAGGGAATAATACTGTATAGGGTATTTGACCACCCATGATGGTGGAAGGCATACGGTTGATCAAATGACATGCTGTAAGGACATCATCACTCCAATAAGACTTAGACGCTTGCATCTGAAATAACGTAGCACGCATAACTTCTGACAAATGTCGAATCTTGCGTTCGGCAACCCCATTTTGTTGTGGAGTTCGAGCGCAAGAGGTCTGCTGTATAATGCCATGATCAATAAAGAATTGAGAAAGAGCATTACTATAATATTCACGTGCATTATCAGAACGAAATAGACGAATGCAAGTATTAAACTGAGTCTTTATTTTCATAAAAAAATTGATTAAAAATGGATGACAACTTTGACCTAGCCTTCATAAGATAAATATATGTCACTCGAGAGAAATCATCTACAAAAATAACAAAATACTGAAAACCAGATAAACTTGGGACATGTATGGGTCCCCAAATATCTGAATGAACTAACTCAAAAGGATGCGACACACGACGCTTTACCCGAGGATAATAGGACACTCGACAATGCTTACTGAACTCACAGACTTCACAAGATAAGCTATCAATACGACTACATGAAGGTACTAGTTTCTTCAAACTCTGGAGAGAAGGATGACCAAGGCGACAGTGATGGTGATATGGAGATTCTGATGACTGAAGAGCAATAGACTGAGGCCGAACATTGCTGACAAAGTAATATAGGCCACCACGCTCAGTACCCCCACAGATCTTCCTCCCCGTCTTTAGGTCTTGAAACACACAATCATGAGGAGAAAATGTGATGGAGCAATTTAAAGACTTGGTAAGCTCACTAACAGACATAAGATTAAAGGGAAACCGAGGAACATGTAACACAGATTCTAAAGTAAGAGAGGAATTGATAGGGATAGAACCAAAACCAGCAATCTCATTGGTAGAACCATCTGCTAGAGTAACACGAGAGAGTTTACTAACAGATTGATGACTAATAAAGGAAGTAGAAATACCAGTCATATGGTCAGAGGCGCCAGAATCAATAACCCAAGGAATAGAAGTAGAAGAAGAGGCAACACAAGCAACGGAAGAACCTGTCTGAGCAAGCGTAGCAGTGGAGGAAAATCCTGTAGATGACTGTTGAAATGCCACAAAGCGTTGGTACTCCTTAGCAGAAATAGTCACTGGTTGATCAGCAGAGTGATGGGATGGCATTGTTTCCTCAAAAGTGGCAACCTAATGAGCCTGAGGATAACCATGAAGCTTATAACTGTAATCCACCGTATGACTTGTACCCCCACAATGAGTACACAATCGGGTACCATGGTCACGACCATAACTACCTGAACCACCTCCCCTTGACGTGCGACCATAATTTCTTCCATCACGACGACCATTGAACCCAGAAGTACCACGACCACTAGAACTATAATCAGAATCACGGCCACCAGAACTACGACCACCAGAACCACGACTGCTAAACCTAGAATCACGACCACGACCACGACCATTACTAGAACCAAAACCATCAGAGACAGCGGAAGCCAAAGCTGAACGCTCAGAAGAAGACACAGGAGGTGGTGTAGAATGGGAGGCAGAAGATTGACGAAGTTGACTGAAGACCTCGCTGAGAGAAGGGAGGTCACTAGACCCCAAAATCTGATTACTAACTGGATCAAAATCTGAGGAGGCACCAGATAGGAATTGAGCAACCTCCATACGCTCACGTTGGCATCGCACAACCTGAATATCAGAAGACAGTGGCTCACAAACACGAAGTTCATCCCGAATACGACGAAACTTAGCATAATACTCCTCGAAAGATAAGCTACCCTGAGAGATAGAAAAGAATTGCTGATGAAGATCATAAGTGCGACGGAGATTGTTCACACCAGAATACTGAAAACTTCGAAGAGAGAGAGAGAGAGAAGTAGCGTATCTCATACATAAAGCATACGACAGATTACAAAAATAAGAGAACAAGTTTGAATATAAAGCCCTAAAACTAAAAAGACTATACTACCCTTTACATAGAAAAAGATTACAAAAGGAACCCTAATATAAAAGGTAAATTACAAAGCAAAACCCTATGCTTTCTATACTTTCACACCCCCCCTCAAACTCATGATGTGAGCCCAGAGAGCATCGAGAGTTTGTCAAGGAGAAAACGAAAACGAGCGGTGGTGTGCGTCTTGGTGAAGAAATCCGCCAACTGAAGAGAAGAGGAGACAAAAGGTAGAGAGATAGTGCCGGACTGAAGATGGTGGCGAACAAAATGACAGTCAATTTCAATATGCTTCGTGCGTTCATGAAAGACAGAATTATGAGCAATCTGAATGGCACTTTTGTTGTCACAAAAGAGTGGTGTGGGAGAAGAGAGAGTGAGACCCATATCGGATAACAACCAGCGGAGCCAAACAACTTCAGATGTAGCATGAGCCATGGCCCGATACTCAGCTTCGGCAGTAGAACGAGCAATAACGGATTGTTTCTTGCTCTTCCATGAGATAAGAGAATCCCCTAGAAAAACACAGAAGCCAGAGGTAGATTTCCGATCAGAGATATCACCAGCCCAATCAGCATCGGCATATGCCCGAAGAGACAAAGCAGAAGTAGACGAAGAGAGAAGCAAACACTGAAACATGGTGCAACGAACATAACGAAGAATCCGTAGCAGGGCAGCCCAATGAGTAGACCGAGGAGCACAAACAAATTGACTAACTATATGCACAGCGTAGGCAATGTCCGGCCGAGTGACAGTGAGGTACACAAGACAACCAACAAGTTCACGATACATGGTAGGATCAGAAAGAGGAACCCCATCTGAAGCAGAGAACTTAGCATGTAACTCAATGGGAGTATCAACCTTTTTGTCATCAGTAAGTTGAGCTCTATGAAGAATGTCGGTCACATACTTAGTCTGAGTTAAGAGATAACCTTTTGGAGAGGAGGCAACCTCAATGCCAAGAAAATACCGAAGAGGACCCAAGTCTTTCATTTCAAATTGGTGAAATAAATGAAGCTTCACTTCATCAATAGCCGCACTGTCGGAACCAGTGATGATCATGTCGTCAACATAGAGCAATATAAGAACCAAACCATGAGGAGTGCGGCGAACAAAGAGTGCAGACTCATGCGTGCTTGGTTGAAACCCAATCTGAAGAACCACATCATGAAAACGAGCATACCAAGCGCGAGGAGACTGTTTGAGGCCATAAAGAGCACGACGGAGACGACAAACAAGGCCGGTGGCATGTGAGAGCCCTGGAGGAGGACGCATATAAACTTCCTCAGACAAATGACCATTGAGGAAGGCATTTTTAACATCCAACTGAAAGAGAGGCCAATGATGCGTAGCAGCAACAGAAATTAAAAGGCGGACAGAAGTCATCTTTGCAACAGGAGCAAAAGTTTCCTCATAATCAATACCATATTCTTGAGAGAACCCCTTGGCAACTAAGCGGGCTTTGTACCGCTCCAATGAACCATCAGAATGAGTTTTAACTTTAAAAACCCATTTGCAACCAATGAGATTCTTACCATCGGGGAGAGGAACCAAGTCCCAAGTCTGAGTCCTATCAAGAGCAGTGAGCTCGTCATTCATGGCATGCACCCAGTTAGGATCATTACAAGCTTCTTTGTAGGAACGAGGTTCAAAGTAAGTATGGATGCGAGATAAGAAAGTGCAATAGGAAGAGGAAAAACAAGTGTTAGTAAAACCAAGTCTTACCGGAGGGTGACGATCACGAGAAGGATACCGATGTGCAGGCGGATCAGAGTCATCAGAAGCAGAGGAAGGACAGGGAGTTGGGCCAGTACGACGGACATAATACTTGGGAAATGGAGGAATGGGGTGGGAATTAGAAGAGGAAGATGGGAGATTGGGAACATCAGACACGTCAAGAGTACGGATATATTCTTCCTCGGGAACATCTAGAGGGAAAGGATCTATATGCACGAGATCCTCTTTGGCAACAGTGATGGGTTTGGATGGGAGAGAGAAGAAGGGTAAACGCTCAAGAAACGTAACATGCCAAGAAACATGCAACTTTTTCGTCATAGGGTCATAGCAACGGTAGCCTTTTTGTTGGATCCCATACCCCAAGAAGACACATAAGACACTACGAGCACTAAGTTTAGTGCGGTCCTTCTTGGGAAGAAGGACGAAGCAAGTGGAGCCAAAGACACGAAGAAGAGAATAGTTAGGAACTTGACCAAAGAGCCGTTCGTAAGGGGAGGAACCAGAGAGAAGTGGAGTGGGCATCCGATTGAGAAGATACGCTGCAGTGAGCACAGCCTCTCCCCAAAATACGGCTGGCACAGAGGAGGAAAGGAGAAGAGACCGTGCGGTATTTAGAAGGTGACGATGTTTGCGTTCAGCACGCCCATTTTGAGAAGGAGTGTCAGTACAAGAGGATTGATGAATGGTGCCATGAGAAGCCAAGAATTTTGTGAACTCACCCAGAGAGTATTCTCCGCCTAAGTCAGAGCGAAGAACTTTAATTTCTGTCGAAAACTGAGTTTGAACCATGGAGTGAAAATCGCGATATGCTTGGTAAAAGTCTGATTTGTGGGTCAACAGATACACCCACGTAAACCTGCTATAATCATCAACAAATGAAACATAATATAGGGAACCACCTTTAGTAGCTATTGGGGAAGGACCCCATAAATCTGTATGAACAAGTTGAAATGGGGAAGTAGAAACAGAGGTACTTCTATTAAAAGGTAAAGCAGACATTTTGGCAAGTTTACAACCACTGCATTCAGAAATATCGCTGGCAGAAATGTTTCCCAAAAAGCCAGACTTAAGCAAAAGAATCAACCGTTCACTAGATATGTGCCCTAATCGAGAATGCCAAAGATAAAAGGGGGAAGAGTTCTGATCTAAACAAAAGGATGACATAACAGTCATAGTAGACTCAAGAGGAACATGTAAAGTCTCCAAAACATAGAGATCACCAACTCTACGCCCTGTCCCAATCTGCTTCTTGGACACCCGATCCTGCACAACACAACCAGAAGAAGAAAACAAAACATCAAAGCCAGAATCAGATAATTGACTACTTGAGAGAAGACTAAGAGATAACTGGGGAACATAGAACACATTTGGTATAGAAAGGGAAGAAGATGGGGTTGGGATAATAGAACCTATCGAGACAACATGCATAGGAGAGCCATTTGCAGTGGAAATACTAATGGGAGAAACAGGAGAGACACAATGACTTAATAATGACAATGTAGGAGTCATATGGTGGGAGCAACCAGAATCAAATATCCATGTGGTAGGTAGGATACCTGTGGTATAGGAACCATGCAAACCTGACTGGGTGGTGGTCATGGCAGATGCTTGTGAAGAACCTCCCTGAGTGATAGCCAGAAATGCACGAAACTGCTGATAGTCCTCAAAGGAGGGATACTGCTGTGTACTAGTAGTGGCGGGAGCTGTAAAGGCAGTGGGAGGACGAGAATACTGAGATGTGGGCCGAGAGTGCTGCTGTGTGGGCCGAGAGGAGGGGGAGGAGGGCTTCAAACGAGAAGTGCTACCGGTCATCTGCAATAATTTAGGACATGCATGCTTCCAGTGCCCTTTTTGTCGACAGAAGCTACACTCATCCATACCAACACGAGATTTAGGCTTGCCAGTAACTTGAATCAAGTGAGAAGACGGTGTAGGCAAGAGAGGTGCCATATACGGGGTAGGCTGAGGCTGAGACTGAATCGGTGGAGCTGCAAATACAGATTGAGAGGGAGGAGCAACTGACCTAATCTTGAATCTAGTTTCCTCAGCTATGAGCTCATGAACTGCTCCATCAACCGTAGGTTGGGGTGAACGATGAAGCATAGCCCCACGAAGAGGCTCAAACTCGTCACGAAGGGCCATGAGAAACTGAACAAGACGCAGCTTTTCACGGTATTCCACATAGACCTCAAGGGACTGCAATAGGGAAGGTTCCATTAATGCAACTTGGTCCCAATACTGTGTCATTTCATTGTAGAATTCTTGGATGGTTTTCTCTCCTTGGGTAGCACGTCGAATAGAACCCTCAAGTTCATATTGCTTTGCAAAGTTGGACTCAAGATACATCCTCTTCAAATAATCCCAAACTTCCTTCGCCGTTTCATATTTAGAGAAATTCATACCTATGCTAGGTTCAACTGAGTTGTGAAACCATGTAAGGATTTTTGCATTTTCAACTTCCCATTTGGCGAAGTCCTTGAGATAAGTCTCAAGTTTCTTTGCATATTCAGGATCCTTGGAGTCCACTGGAGAAGGTTTCACCACAGAACCTGCTATGTGACCCCACATTTCCTTCCCAACGACAAAATTTTTGAAAACACTGGACCAATAAGAGTAGTTATGCCCATTCAAACGAACACTGATTGCTCTGTCTTCCGCCATAATAACCAGTGCAGTATATCCAATTGAGCAGAATCAACAAACACAGAGCCAACAACAACACTGCTAACAACACCAGATGCTGCTAAACAGAGCGTAAATACGTTGAATGATACGAAAATACGTGCATACCCATACAGTTTCGAGTCCAAACAGTGCAGAATACGAGAGATTTAGGGCTGAAATATCGTAAAGCTCCCAAAACAGACTGGTCCAAGTGCAGTTCTAGTCGCCGGTGACCGGAAAGAGGGTTCCGACGATCGGCGAGGGCAGGAAAAGGGTCCAACGGTGGTCGGTGAGTGGTGGGGTTGGCTGTCGGTGGTCGTTGGAAGCTGGAAGAGCAGAAAATCAGAGATCGGGAGAGAAATGCAGATGTTGCTGTAGACGATACCTTAGGATAAGAAGATGAACAGTGTGCTACAGTGTTTCGATGAACAGTGCTTCGATGAACAGTGCTTCGATGCTACAGTGCTTCGACGATGAACAGTGTTTAACAATGCTACAGCTGCTGCTGTTGCTGCTGTGATGCTGAAGGAGAAAGAGAGATGCCAAGGAGAGAGAGATTCATGCTGCTGCTTGTGCAAGATCAGAAGAAGGAGACAGAGATGGAGCTCATCACGATCAACCAGACGGCTGGAGCTCTGATACCATGAAAACTTCGAAGAGAGAGAGAGAAAAGTAGCGTATCTCATACATAAAGCATACGACAGATTACAAAAATAAGAGAACAAGTTTGAATATAAAGCCCTAAAACTAAAAAGACTATACTACCCTTTACATAGAAAAAGATTACAAAAGGAACCCTAATATAAAAGGTAAATTACAAAGCAAAACCCTATGCTTTCTATACTTTCACAAATACATCTCCTGAGCCTGTGTCCAAACCTGTTTTGCTGTGTCCAAGAACATCAGTGAGCCAGCAATATCTTCATCCATACTATTCCACAACTGACTACGGATTTGAGCATCCCTAGGTTTCCACAATGTAGTAGCTGAAGGGGGGTCATCAGTCAAGAACTGAGACTCGGACTCCCCCTCATAATAAACCTCAACTGCCTTAGCCCAAATAGCATAATTTTTACCATTCAACCGTGTGGATGTAATTAGCAGCCTTTGAGAAGAAGTGGAAGAACTACCCACAATACTAGAACCTGAACTAGAACCAGTTGCAGAAGCAGATTTATTTTCAGACATGTTGCCAACAAATCACAGAGAACCAACCACCAGCAACCAAATCAATCAACGAGCTACTAATCTTTTGAACTAAGAGAAACAACTAATCAAACTGAACAAAACAAATCTGGTGATCCAATTAATCAAACAACGAAATATCTGGCTTTGCTACTGCTGACATCAAGCAACCCAACCAAACACCAACAAAAAATCATACTAGAGAGCACCAATCGACAGCTACAAATTGAGGGAACAACGATATCATCCAGCGTGCACCAATCGACAGTAGAGACATGATGGATGCGAGCAGCAATAGTCCAATTTCGAGTGTGATTGAACTCGAAATCAGTTGGTAGTAGATCGAGCAACAATAGACAGTTGGGAACCCACTTTGTGGAACTCAAAATCCAACAAACAGGTTCGAAATCTACTTTGTGTGACTTGAAAGTAACAGAACAGGGTCGATTTAGATAAGAGATCGATTTAGGGGTGATTTTGGTCGGGTTAGGGTTTCGAACTGGGTCGGTTTAGGGTTTCTATGGAAGTATGGGTGTCGATTTTGGGTTAACAGATGGAATTGAGGGTTGATTATGGGTTTTATGGTCGAATTGAGGGTCGATTTGAGGGTTTTAGGTCTCGATTTAGAATTTTCAGAGGTATAACAAACTGGGTTTGATTGATTCAGGGTCGGGGTTTGATCGATTAGGGTTTGTGTGGGTGAAAACTATTAGGATGTGATCGATTAGGGTTTGTATGGGTGATGATGATGATCGATTAGGGTTTATTTGGGTTAGGGTTGGTGGCTGATGACGGTTGGGTTAGCTGGTGATGGGTTAGGGTTGGTGATGGGTTAGGGTTTGGGTTAAGGGTGGCTCTGATACCATGTTATTAGAAGAGAGAGAGAGAAAGAAGTGTGTAAGGTGTTAACGAACCTAAACACACAAGACTTTATTTATATTATGAGAGAGGTGAATACAATATGTAGCTAGGCAATGTGGGACAAAAGCTATTCTAACACACATCAAATGGCACATGAGCCCACAATCATACATAGTCCAACCAATAGCCCATTAAGGAACAAGTACCTAAACAAAATAACTGCCATTCAGGGGAAAGAATTATCCCCAAGAAGGATTGGTCCCCTGATCTTCCCTATGGAAGTGTTAAGTGTGCAAGGGTGGTCAATTGAGCTAACCCACTTGGTTATGCATGACATTAAGACTTGATGATATTCATATTGCAAATTTTAATTGTCTGATTTCCTCAACTTGTTCGTGGAATTTGTATAAACATGGCTTAAATGAGAATAAGATTTGCAAAGTTAAGTGAACTCAGGCTTGAACATTATATCCATTTGAGTTAACAATTAACATGACATTGGGTACATAGATAGTGGTTACATCTTCAATCGGGGTAAAAATGTGGTGTTGTGTTGTCTGTGATACCATATTTGACATGAGTGGGCCAAACAGCATCTTCCCTGCACTACACTATTGTTGAATTCTCTGTAGCTATAGTCTTATATCACCGATGCGGAGAAAAGAATAGAAGGATTTTCCCACATAAGTGTGTTGAGATTGAATATGCGATTGCTAATGTAGAGAATGACTTGAGATCATGAACAAGTTCTTGAAGGAACACTAACATAATTGATAATAACAAGTTGTTTCTGGAATGACACATTTTCCCATTGTGTTTGCTCCTTTTTGACTTTATTCTTTTCCCTTTTGTATATGATATTCCTTTTAGGCCCAGCTTGTAGTTTGGTGCTTTTTGGTGATTGTTTTCGTTTTCTAGTTGTTGGTCTTTCGACCTTAGCTTTGTTGTTTTGACTGTTTCTTTTCTGGGGGATGCCTCTATGAACCAAGAATTGGGTTTTGGTCTTCCATGAATTAATTTACCAAAAAAAGACATATTTGATATGAGCATGGATTAAATATAGTGGCTTGTACAGTACTGCAGTTAGTCCTTTCTTGCTAAGGTTCTCTCTAAATTTGCTTCTTTCAGGGCTCCTCCAGTACAGGTTCTGAGTTTCCTGATGGCTGGAACAATTGCTGCAATTGGAGCAGTAACTGGTGCAGTAGGGGCAACAGCAGGAGTAGTGCAGGCTGTTGCCCAAGCTAAACCTGTATTTTGGGATCCTCTCAAAGCCACACTTTCGGACGATGTGGAGGAGATTCACGATGCTTTAAATGAAGCAGTACGGGTTTTAGGTTCAGTAAGGAAGGATTTTGAGACTGAAGTAGATCAAAATAGGACGAGGGTTCCATCAAGAATATATGTGGAATGGATACGGAGGGTGATTGAGATTGAAGGTCAATTTCAAGATTTAATAGCCGAATATAACAAAGAAACCAAAGAAGAGACATCCATTTGGTTTCTTTCTCCATGTCCAAATTTCAGAGAAGAGATGAAAAAGATGCACAAGAAAGTAATCAATCTTTTGCGAGAGAGCTATGATATCAGAGATAAAATGTTGGTCGATTGCGCACCAGAACCTGTCATAAAGAGGAAGGGACCAGATGTCAAGAAATTTGAAACACTTCGGAAGCCACTAGGGAAGATATTGGATTGGCTGAAAAGAAACAATGTTAAGGGGATTGGTATACATGGGACAGTGGGGATTGGGAAAACTACCGTGCTGCTCAACTTGAATAACAATGATCAAGTTGCCAAAATGTTCGACATAGTCATCTGGCTCACAGTATCAAAAGAGGGGGGCAAGGAAAATCTAAGAAGAGAACATCTACAACATACTATTGCGCAAAGATTGAAACTAACAATGGCAGGAACAAGCAATGCCGATGAAGTTGCCCAAAGAATATTTACGGAGTTGAAGGAACAGAAGTACTTGCTCCTTTTGGATGATGTCAAAGAATATCTCAATTTAAGTGAAATTGGGATCCCTTATAGCAACAATGGCAGCAAGATAGTATTGACAACGAGGCTGCGTGCAGTTTGTAAGTCAATGGTGGACAAGGCGATTAAGGTGGCATATCTGTCTCAAGATGAAGCATGGAAGATGTTTCAAGATGTTTTAGGAAGCGAAAAACTTCTTCAAGATCTAAGAATAGGGCCCCTTGCATGGCAAGTGTGCAGAGAGTGTGGTGGACTTCCGCTCTTGATTGAAAAGGTGGCGAATACTTTCAAATTGAAAAACACTGAAAGTCTTTGGAGTGATGGGTTGAATAGTTGGAGGATGTGGCCCAGTCAAGAATGCAAAGGTATAAGGGACATGTATGAATTGTTGAGATTTTGTTATAATGAATTGGGTGATGATCGGTACAAGCAATGCTTTCTGTACGGTGCATTATATCCCGAAGAGAGCGACATCAACATAGATTCATTGTTGGAGTGTTGGGCGGCAGAAGATCTCCTTGGCTATGGCAATGACGCGAGAAAGGTTCGGGTAATGATGGGGGATCTAATATTGACTCACCTAATGAATGTGTCATTGCTCGAGGAAGGTAAGAGTCATTATCATGTTACCATGCACAAATTCATCCGACAAGTGGCCTTGTACATATCGGAAGATAATCCTGAATGTAAACATCTAGTGGAAACTAATAAAGAAATACGAGAACCGCCAGATGAGGAATCTTGGAGCGAGAAAAATAGGATCTCTTTGGGTGACAATGATTTGGATCGATTACCAGATTCCCCAAATTGTAGCATGCTTTCCACTCTCTTCCTACAGAAAAATTTCGGTCTGGAAATAATCCCTCCGGCATTTTTTGAGCATATGACAAATCTTCGAGTTTTGGATTTATCTCATACCGGAATCACATCGTTACCATTGTCTCTTTCAATCTTGATCAGCCTAAAAGTCCTACACCTCAATAATTGCACACAATTGGTGGAGCTCCCTTCGCACATCGTGGAACTTGTACATCTTGAATCACTTGATATTCATGGGAGTGGAGTCACATGTATACCGCCGCACATTGAGAAGTTGATATTTTTAAAGCGCTTGTGGGTATCCTTTGGAAATTGCAATAACAATCAAGGTGTGAGTTTCAACTACGACATGATTTCAAAACTTTCTAGATTGGAAGAATTGGCCGTTGATGTGAAATCACCCGAGCAGTGGACTAATGAGGTGGTAGAGAATGTAATGAAAGAAGTGGCTACGTTGAAAAAATTCAAGAGATTGAAGGTTTGCTTTTCCAATAGGGTTGTCGATGTCATAGAGATTGCTCCTATGACTGTCCGTATCCTCGTTCCTGAAGCTAGAATTCTTACAAGTTATATTAAGAGGAGTTCATGGGGAGCGGTCAGAAAAATTGGGCCGTTTCGTTTTTGCATTGGTGGTCAAAACTCAGAATTTTGCCAGAATCCGAACTTCGTTATATACAAAAAATATTTCAAGTACTGCAATGGTGCTGGTAGCAATACTCCAATTCTTGAGGTGCTTGCGGAAGCCGAGGGATTCGAATTAGTCAACCACAAGGACATCAAGCAGCTATCCGACTTTGGAACCGCAAACATGAACAGGATCCAAGGTTGTCTGATTGAAGGTTGCGACGCAATTGAAAGCATCATGGATACAGTGGGTAGTGTGTTGCTGCCAAATTTAGAGCAATTGTTCGTAAAGAATCTACCCATGTTGAGAAGCATTTGGAAGGAAGGACCACTTCAACCTGGAAGCCTAACCAAATTAACGACTCTAGTTTTATCCAACTGTCGTATTCTGGACAATGTTTTTCCTCTTGGTGCGATACAAAAGCTTTGTGAAATCCGGTACTTGAAAGTTGAGAAGTGCAACGAAATTGAAGAAATAATTCCAGAAGCTGATGCTGTTGGAAATCTTCTTGTACTGCCAAAACTCGAGGCACTGATTCTCCTTGACATGGGAAAGTTAAGGAGCATTTGTGCCATTCAGTCATTGGAGTGGCCATCCTTGGAGAAGCTCGAGATCTTCAAGTGTCCAGGTTTGTGTAGATTGCCTTTCAATGAAGGTAACTCGGCAAATTTGGAACATATCGAAGCAGAGCAAGAGTGGTGGGGAGCATTGCAGTGGCAGAATCAAGAGGACAAAGAAGGGCTTCAGAAATTATGCATCTTTAGGTAATGTTTCATCTTTGATCGTCGAATTTTTTTTTTTGGTTTCTGAAGCAGTTTTAAAGAGATCTTTTGGAGAACTCTTTTGATTGCTAGATTTCAAAACTTGATTTCAGAAAGGAACTCACGAATGTACCCCTCTGGTTACTCCTTTCCTTTTGGCTACCCCTCGGCCATCTGTCCAACTTCCAAGTTCCAACTATGAAGCTAAGTCCCACATCACGTGGGTGCCAAACTAATATGAAGTATATAAACGTGAGGGCACCCTTGCTTCAATAGCTAGATTTTGGGGTTGATTTCTACCCAAAACCTTGTAACATGGTATCAAAGCTAGGTAATAGAGATGAGTAGTGGTCATGTCTCTGGCTTGCATGTGGCAGCTGCCGCTGAGTGTGCACGTGGCGTGTGAAGGAGTAAAGCACAGTCCCACATCACCTTGGTACGAAACTAATATTATGAAGTATATAAGCATGAGGCCACCCTCACTTCAATAGCTAGCTTTTGGAGGTGAGTTCTACCCAAGACCATGTAACACCAACAACTTTTTCTTCTTCCCTACTAACTCTTACTCCAACCTTTTGCCATCTCCTCCAGTGACTCCCTTTCCCCGAGCAACACCCTCCCGTGATTCCAAACATGCATGCACCAAATGTATATTTTTAATTTTCCGTTATCAGCAAAGAAATTAATAAAAACAGAAAGGGTAATTCTATATTAACCCGAGATTGTTCTCTTCAACTCCATGTCCTCTGTACACCCAGTAAGTAAGATAAAGAATTCTCTGTACACCAAAAATAGTTCCACTATCAACCTTGGCTATATCTTGACCCATGTTTAACCTTACTAGGAAGCTTTAACAGAAAAGTAATTTCCAACGAAAAATCTTATGAGACTGACATAACCAACAATAGAGATGTCTTCATGTTTTGTCATTCTAACCATCCCTATTTCATAGATCATGCAACAACCAAGCTCCATGAAGAAAAGATGGTCCTAAAGAGCTTTTGAGAATTAGCAGACATGGAGTTTCCTTCTTGTTTGGATGTGGTCATGGGGGGTGCTGAGTCTCCTGGTGGTGAGTAATTTCATTCTTCTTGTTTGTGCTCTTGTGTTTCCTGTATGCTGCAACAATTTTACATGTATTTGTTTTTTATAATGGCAGTAGCTGAACTACTGTCTTCTGTTTGGTTGTTGTACTATTGTAAATAAATACTATGAACTGGCCACGTAATGTATAATGCCTAAATGTGGTTTGTTCGTGGGTTATGTCTTTTGTTCAGAAACGGCCATGTATATGACTGATTATTTATTTATGAAGCTTTTCATGTTCTACGGTCTCTAAGTTCTAGCCGCTTGAGATCAGTAATGATTGTTACCCGGATCCACTCTAGCTTGACTTATCTTTTATGAGCACAAAAATCTGCATAACTGGTGGATATGCGTTCTAGTAGGGGAAGAAGATCACCTCCTGTACCCATATCCACGACTCCTCCAAAATCTACTCTGGGTTTCACATAGGACCCACACTAATGATTTGAACCGTTCAATAACATATTTGATGTTCTTTTTTTGGGGGCAGGGTTTATTTATTTATTTGGCGTTTGCTCCCGTTTCATGAAATGTAGTTGGGGATAAATTAAGTGCAGGCTTAACCTTTGGCATGGTATGATAGGCAAGAAGTGATTGTCCTCGTGCCCGAAATCCTTGAACCAGTGCCCCTGTTTTGTTTTTTGTTTTTTTTTTTTAACTCGACCAATGGGTGGATATACGTACTCCCTCCGTCTCTATTTTAAGTGTGTTACTTTGTAAATCTAACTTATTAAAAAAATATCATCATTACACCTTCCACATTAACTTTTACATCTACTCTACACTTTTTACATCAACTTTACCTCTACTTTCCAAAACTATCCTCCATTTTTACTCATTAACTCTTTATCCACTAACTTTTCAAAAGGGCAAAATGATAATTGTACCAACTTTTATCCATTAACTTTTCAAAACACTCATTTATTAAGGGACAACCCAAAAAGGAAATCTAAACACTAAAAAAGGGATGGAGGGAGTACATTTTATCTGGGGAACAAGCTCACCTTCTGCATCCGTCTCTCAACTCCTCTAAACTCTACTTTCTGGGTCTTGTGTGCACTAATGTTTAGAATAGCTCAATGTGATAGAACCTTCTTAGGAAAAGAAAGAAAGCCGTTGTGTCTAAATTGATTCAAGTACTTTCTTGACGTATTTTCACATTTTTTTCATGGCCATAGGGCAGTAATTTGCGCAAACCAATGTTTTCTTCCTCTCTCTCTCTAATATGCCAAAATACCTTTCTCCTCTTAATTTCCAATGGAGTCTGGAGCAACCTCCTCAAGTAGCTAAACAGCAGTGCGAATAAGAGCAAATCTACAAGTAGTATGGTCATAATTAGGTGTGTGTATATATGTATGAACTCACCATTAAACATGTTCGAAAGATATATAATGAACAAGGGACATCTCTTTTCTAGACCTTGAGGTAATAATCCCAATGAACAATTGTAAGAATTTTTGTCAAGTGGGCAATTCACTAACAAGACAACAACCGCACAAGGTGTTCCAACAGTGATAACCACAGCATTCTCCTCTACGGTAACAAAGTACGGTAAGATAAGGCAATATAATCCTCAAATTCATGATAAACTTTGATCGGAAGTAAATTGGAGGTGAGCACATCTCAAGGAGCTTGGCCTCAGTTTAAAAAAAAAAAACAAAAAAAAAAAAGGAGCTTGGCGTAAGGAGCTTCTTACACTTTGAAATCTATGGCCACGGCGTGTGCCCCAAAGTCATGGCAGTGTGTAGCGGCAACAGTGATTCAATTATACTTTTGAATTCTGTTCGTAAACTTGCAGAAAGTGTCATTGGAGTCTTTGTATTTTAACCTGAAATGCTCACGTCTACGCGTTATTGGTTGTAGTTCCTTTCAAACTGCTATGATAACTTTGTACATGACATTTGGTGTCTACAATGTGAATGAGATTTTTGATGTTCAAGAGTCATCACAAAGAAAGGGAGAACACAAGATTCAGCATTGTTATCAGAATTTTTTTTTTTTTTTTGCTATGGCTACACACACAGTCACAAGAGTGGTGGGCCAGTCCCTATGGTTAGTGTGTGTAAGTGTGGCCATGGCAAAATAAATAAATAAATAAATAAATTGAGCCATCAGATCCCCAACTACATGCGGCAATCTAGTCTTTTGTTAATTGAGCCATCAGATCCCCATCCCTTCTCAACGGGATAAAAAGACGAGCCAAATAATCTTCATGTTTTGTGCTCAAATCCGATTCATACCATTTTAGTGCGTCCCACCATTCCTTCTCCCCTTTGATTACCTTCAAATTTGTACTGGAGACATCCATGGTAGAAAGTTTTTCAAGCTTTGGGCAGTAAAAGACGACCACCCTTTCTAATTTCGGAGCAATCCATAGGCCACTGGAGATGCTGACCAGTTCTGGTAGCTCAAGAAGTGAAATCTTCTTCAAGTTCGGGAGAAAAAGATCTGACTTTGAGTTGGAACTTTTGAGACTCACAAGGCTGTTAATTTTTGGACAGTCTTCAACTATAAGCTCTTCCAAGTTTATGAGATTATTAAGCATGTCGATTGTGAAAAGGGTAGTCAAATTGGGGCATGTATGCAAAGCCAAGTACTTCAGATTGGACAGAGACCCTTTCCCAATTGGCCCTTCCCAAATGCTCACCATATTCTTCATGTAGCGAATAATCATTTTCTGTAGTGATCCAAGTATAATTGCTTCATCAAAATCCAGGAAATCTTCGGATTCACTCCTATCGTCTTTTCCTTGATGACACTGTTCAGAGTCAATGATGGTCCGAAACTCATTACATTCCATCACCAAACAAAACTTCACTTCATTCATATTTTCATGCCCAAACTCAGATAGGCTCTTAACGGTCCAATGGCACTGTAGAAAAAAAGCATTGGCATGTTTGAATACCTTGGTAATTTCATTTGGTATGCGACTTCCATTTATATACTTCAAGCCTTTCTCCAGTTTCTCCTGATTATTGAATTCCTCTTCAACATCGCGGGGCAAACGGGAAATGAAGTGCTCTTCGTGATGGCCAACTGTAAATCTGAAGTTCGCCAAACTTGAAAATATCCTTGTGAGTCCTTCCAATAATTCAACAGTGGGTAAATACAATTTCAGGGTTCTTAACTCATCTAAGCTACACAGATCATCTATAATAGCTTCTACTTCAACATCCCACCACTCTCCATACGGAGTCACATCAATGATTAACTCGTTCAAGCGTGAGAGATTTGACAAGACCCTCCTTGGAATTACTGTCTTATTTGCATATCCATAGAATGACACTTTCAAGCACGTCAAATTAATTAGTTTGGCAATTTCCTTTGGTAGAGACAGAATTTCAGTCCCTTCAAGATCAAGTACCTGTAGATTTGAGAGTTCTCCAATTTCAGGTGGTAGTTCCATTAGAAGCTTACAGCTTCTCAGAAACAATTTTTGGAGTGCTACTAATCTGCAAATGGATTGCGGCAAAGAGTTTATCTCTGTATAGGACAAATCTAGGACGTGAAGGATAGAAAAGTGGTGAGAGATTGTTGGAGGAACTTCCATGGGATCACAGTTCAAGTCTTCTAATTCTCGTGGGTTTGAAGAAGTTTCTTCCAGTTCTTGCGACCACATCTCCTCCAAGAGTTCCTCTTCAGATGAGTGTGAGACTTCTGGAGATAACTTCTGTCCTTGTGTGGCTAGCTCTCCCATTTCGTTCAACCGGACTGATTCCTCCATGTACAATACACCTCCTTCTGGGGCACTGCTACTAGTACTCCCACGGTTGGATATACTAAATGTGGCATTAGAGTACGGGTGCATTTGCAATTGCAAAGGTTCCGAATCTTCCTCTCCCCTTGAATTCGGATCTGGTGTGGATAAATTCTGTTTATCAGGTGTTCGGAAGCCTGACAACACAAAAAGTAATAATATAGTGTGAGTGCAATATGCAGATAACCATGATTTTAATGGTAATGACAACGAACTCCAATCTATGCATATTGTAGAGCCTACAGAGATCACTGTTTCACTCCCAGGAGTTCAACATATTATAGAGTCAAGATTTTATGATTGATCAAGTTTATTACTGATAAAAGTTGGCAACACTTGCGAAAGTTGCAGATCAAGAAAGAGCTGAATCCATGCGTTTCAAAAAGCACGTGACCAGCACCGAATCCTTTTTCTCCCTTTAGCACCAGACTTTGAGAGCTTGCTCTGAACCATTGCTTATTTTGTCCTACTGAATGCACTTTCAGGGGAGGTGCCACCCTCCAGGCCCGTTGATCTGATCGGAGCTGTTCAGCTCTTGGATTCGGTGAGTTGATTATCCATGAACAAAATCAGATTGATGGAAAAACAGCAGTCGCATTATTGGATCACATGTATCTTCAAAAGAATGATTTTAAAAAATGTGGTTCATGTGACTATGGATGTCTGATCAACCTGATCTTTTGTACAGGTAATTAAACAAAGCAGTAAAAAATCATTGGGAAATAGTCGCCAACAACTAATTGCAAAATGGTGCCTGAGGTGGTTGGAGGTGCAACGAGAAGATGTGTTCTGAAGAGTGTATTGATGTGGTTCCTAGAAGTATTGTGTATCTGTCTTGGTGGAATCCAGATTCTCTAAAGTTCACTTTTGGAGTGCTGAAGGCGGTTTGTGTAGTCACAATCGTCCAAAAATGTATTCTAACGGACCAGATTTGATGAAAGGATCATAATGGTAAGAAGTATCACACCTGCAATTTATTCCACAAATCTTGACCATAAATTGTCAAGATGAACAACCGAGATTGAACTGTGCCGACTTCTCTGCATTTCAATGCTGAGAAGCCGGATGCGTCTTAAAAGTCTACTTTAAGGCCAAGAGTAACCATTTGAATAGGTGTCTCTTCATTTAAGGAAGTTACCACTAAGAGTTAGGTTCCTTGTGAAAAGATGTATTTTGGAGAGTGTATTGAATATCAGTGATGGACTAAGAAGCACGTGTATGGGTACGCGTACAAGTACGATAGGGGTACGTTGATATGACAAAACCTAAAAAATTAGGATACGGTTACAGCTATGACAACTGTATTTTTATAATATAGAGCAATGTATTCACGTAAATAATTAGGCTTGAAATAGAAGAAATAGCTAATGACTTGTTCAATTAAGAATCCAATATCAAATAGCTGCTTAATGCCAAGCTTAATGTCACTATACAAACGAACTGATTGGCTAAAATCTTAATTCTACAATCATGCTAAGCATAAAAAAATGACGTCTTATCAAGTCAACTTCATATTTGTTGGGATTCCACCCCGTGTGGGCCGGATGGGCTTGGGCTCTGATGAGAGTGATTTCCTATTGCATTTAGGATTTCCTATAGGGTTTAGAATTACCCTAGGATTATATATACTCTTGTTGTCTCCTTTATTTTGAGTGTGGTAGCACAATGTGAGCGGGACAGGCTGAGAGTGTGAGAGGGGGAGCCGGTTGTGGCCTCCCCCACAGGAGTGGGAGCCGGTTATTGCTCCCCGAAGAGGTTTTTCAACTTGTATATTGTGTGAATATATTCAAGGGAGTTTTCCTCAGATTTCTTGTGTGTGTTTGAGTGCGTGCGTGACCCGGAATTCTCAACAAACTCATATCTATATTGGGTACATCTTGATACATATTGTGGGACTTTTGGGTACGGCTAAAATCAGAGAAAAAATCTTAGAGCGTGTTTCGTGTACCCAAGACGTATTTAAAAGTACCATGCCAACTACCGTTATCCGGTATGTTACGGGTAGGAGTACGACTGGGTTTTAGAAGTATCCATGCTCCATAGATGATGGACTGTAGGGAAGATCTGTTGGACCTTGACCGATTGTCCCATACAACTTGTTTGGTAAAGCTGAAAATGGCCGGATATAGAAATCCAGCTCTAACCATATCCGGGGTCTGCCTCCATTTTCACACCTAGATATGAAATACGAGCCGATACTGTGTCAACTATGGAGTCCCTGTCGAAAGCCCCGTTAAACTTAGGTGCTGTTATACTACTCAAGATTTACAATATAAGATACTTGCAACAGATAAGTATGAATCTAATCATAGATCCACTAGTTTTGGGGGTGTTCTTTTACTGAACAGCCCAAACGATCTAGACTTTGAAGATGCTCAAGTCTCTAAAGATCTTCTAGATAAGAAACTTGTAGTTTCTTCACTCCACATAATTCATAAATGATGTTACAGAAACCACGCTATGATCACTACCAGGCTACCAGCTTGTTAATGGTCAATAAAAATAAGTGCAGAGGGGGTTTGAAACTGTACCTGCCGATGGCATAAACTCAAACACATTTGAATCCCATGTATTGTTCAGAGTGTTCCAGTAGTGATATATTTCTCCCACTTCTTCAAAATACATAAGGTGGACACCGCACTCCTTAATTTGTCCATCACCCTTTATCTCGAACCTTATTTGTACTTCATCGCCCTCTTTAAACAGACTTTTCTCGACCCAATAGCTCAACCATACCATATCTCCGCCTGTTTCTGGAATGCCATAGCACCTTGGTGCATAGACCGTTTTCGTGCCACTGCCTTTGATACTTATTTCAACTTGTAAAGGAGTTGGCAACAAGTCTATGTCGGATGGAAGTGTATACACCAAACAAAGATTCATGCCTCGGAAATAAAAATGAGTAGATAAATTCATGGTAAAAGAAATTATTGATCCAACGTTCTTCGAGCTGAACCAGTGTGGAACTTCTCTCCCAGGAAAATATGTGCTGAATATAGAATTTTCATACAATATCTGTATATATGGAAAGCCTCAGTTCCGCCTGTTAAATGCATATGTGCACTTGTGTGTGAGAGAGAGAGATAGAGAGAGAGAAACCTGAATTGGAAGCTTTTTCCTGCTACACAGAATGCAGTCAACAATCAACACCTCCTCATTTGTCATGGATTGCAAGTTGAAGAAGCCAATACTGTTGAAGAGTTCCACATCAACTTCTCCTACGCGTAGGATGAAAAATTCCCAGGCCAAATTTGAACTCAAGTAATCAGCATGTGCTTTCGCCAACCGCTCGCGCCTCGAACAATAGGGCGCAGAGGCCTTCCCTAATTCTTGTGAATCGTTCTTCATCTCTGCTTTCTTTGGTTCCTCTTTCGTAGGCTCCTCTTTCTCCTGCGTTTCGTCTTCTGGCCTAACTGTCAGCTGGCCCCAGGAGTATATTTGTTTGGATGTTAAAATGTTTTTTCAAAATCTAGTGTTGGCCTTCAAGAACAAAAAAAACGTTGAGTCTCATGCTCATAATCAAATCACAAAAATTCCAGCTTTTAGAGTACGTTGAGGTGTCGCTTTCCAAACAGTGGTCCCAAAAGGTAGAACATGGACACATGACGCAATGCAATTGATTTAGAGGAAACTTTAGGTTACACGGTGAAAAGAATGTTTTATCTTTCCATTTTCATGGGAGGAATAGAGAGGATGCAGATCCCTGGATCTAAAAATAAATGTGAGAGAGAACCTCCAATATTCAACGGAAAAAAGAGAAACAAATCAAAAGTCTATGCTTATGAAAATATCATCAACAACTACTATTATTTCCGATGATGATCGAATATCAGAGAATAGATGTGCAAAATAACTTATCAAAATTTGAGAAATTATATTGACTTAACTGACGTGCAATATCTTGCAATCGTTAGCTAAAGATCTAGTATCTACGAAATGTCTAGGCACACAAACAAAGTAACACCCACAGTCGTCCGATCATATTGTTATGTTAAGGTTGTTGCGGTTGGATCTTTTCTTTTTTAAGAGAATAGAAAAAACAGCTCAAAATTGTAATTGAGATTGTGTAGATTACATTTGAAGGGTAGAGCAATTGAGCAGAGCAAATGACTTATTTAAGTTGGGACTGTAGTACGTTTGGACATGCCATTAGGCACAGGCATCTGCTAGTTACTTAACCATACATAATCATTCTCATCAAGTAATATCTGCTCCTAAAACATTGGATCCGAAATGACTCAATAAACTTCCCATTTATTTCAGCTATAACCCCAAAGCACAAACAACCACCTCACCAGTAATATATACTATAGAACCATAGGTATCACCTTTAGTGCAAATGGCCTGGGAGAAGGGTCAGGGAGGAGAAGGTCCTGAGCGGCGTTGATTCACACGACCTCTTCCAGTGGGTCATGACAAGACGCCCGTGGAGTGTCGACGGCGGTGGGAAAACTGGACGGGGAGAGAGAGGGGGAGAGAGAGAGAGAGAGGAGTCAGAGAGAAGGATGAGAGACGATAGTTAAGATGGGAGGAGGCCACAACACAACTACTGAATATTTGGAAGGTTGATTCATCTTTCCACCTTTCTTACAAGTACTTGGACACAAGGAAAACGGAAACAACAAAAGCAATTTATAGGGATAAATTTAGGAATGAAGATGGGTGAGTGGGGCTCAATTCGGAATTTTACACAAATGATCCTCATTGGAGCAGCACAAATGATGAAGCAGCACTGGACAGAGCTCAATGGAGAAAAAGGATTCATGTAGCCGACCCCAATTGATTGGGACATAAGGCTTGGTTTGGTTTGGTTTATCCTCATTTATTAGATTTATTTAAATAATTTGTTGTGTATCCTTATAAAAAATCAACTCAGCCGAATAATTTTAAATTTTGTATCCAATTTTCTATTTTCATGTAGAATGGATCTTGAATTTTGAACAAATTTTTCAAGAAAAATTAGGCAATTGAATCAAACACTAATAATTATTCAAGCCGAATTTTTATGAATGGTAATTTCAAAAATAATTTCAATTAGATCACTATATGGACGCCAGAATGACCCCACACTTATATGTGCAATAACCCCACACTTATTTTGGTCAATTGAGTGACTCCGGTCAAAGCCAGACTTTCTCATTTCCAACTTCCCATTATTTGATTAGACGCAGCCGTGCACCAAAAGAATGTTTAGGCGTGGCCCGTGGGATAGAAAAAAGGCAGAAAATTGAGAAAGTTGCCGTTGCATTGGGTACCGAGCCCACAAGACTTTCTCTCAATTTTAATTGAATTGAGATAGACACAGAAAGATCATAAAAGTATATCTCAAAAGCTTTCATTTAAGTAGGATAAGAATATATATTTAAACTATTATTCATTTTTAACAAAAAAGAAATGAGCTTTGTACTCACTTTACATTTAACTCTTTTCTCCGTATTTTTCGCAAAAAAAAATAAAAAAAAATTTAACAATGCAATTAGATTCCCACTTTGACAGTCTGACTCTTTGACAGTCGGAGTCTATGTCAAAGTAATAATTGACCAAGTTTACAATTCCTGTTGCCAATTCGTCCATTCAGAACAGAAGCCATTGCCTCTACAAGACTCAAGGCTATTCAAATTTCAAAGGACTGTTTTTCTTTCCATGTGTTCTCTGTTTTGAACTTCGCCGATGTTTTTCTTTCTTATTTGTATATTCAATTCACAAAAAAAAAAAAAATTTGAACAGGAATAGTCAACAAAGAGAGAGCCAGAGGACAGGATGGAAGTTTATCCCTATTCGGTCTCCATTTACTCACATAATCTTTCAAAATCCCCAGCACTCCTGCTCTCAATCTTCGAATTACGTTCGCACTCTTAATCCTTATTCTAGCAAATTTTAGTACTTTGAAATGTGATTCACAAACGCTTTCACACTCGCACTCCCAATTCCACAATTATAAAATAATGGGTACAAAATTATGATGAACGGATGGGTGTGTGAGGTCCACTTAAAAATCCCAAACAAGTGATTCAAATCATTCATTAATTTTAAAACAGTAACACTACACACAATTTTGTACCCACAATTTACCCAAACACACACACAAGTGTGTGGGCTCCACACACACATACACACTTGTGTGTGTGTTTGGGTAAATTGTGGGTACAAAATTGTGTGTACCTATCACTTTTAATAATCCTTTGAGGTAGCCTGTAAAAAATAAGATCAATTGAGAAAAAGACATGACGTATAGCGCACATCAAGGAAAATGATTTGAGGCCTCTCCTCCGCCCTTTCAAATCCGTATATTTTCGTATGAAGAGGGGTTGATTATTTGACTATGACTGGACTTTGGTGGTCCTCAGAAATGCTTCAAATGTGCAACCGTGTTCGATTGAGTTTTAGAAAACCCAGGTCTCACACCCTCACCTTTTCCCCCCGTGGGGCCACTGACCAAAGTAGTCCCCTTTTCATTTTCTGTGTCTTTCTCTCTTGAGAGATGTTATGGTAGTGCACAAATGAGTCGGTGGGATCCACTTCAGAGTCTCATAAAAATTATCTAAGTCGCTCATCAACTTTAGAATAATTATTTTAGTCGCCTCGAAAAAAAATAGTTCAATCAGATTTTTAAAACTACTTGATCCGATTAGTTAACTTTTATTTAAAATTTCTATAGAATTTAGGATTCTAAATTTTGAATGAAAATTGAAAGATTAGATCAAATATTTAAAGTTTTTAAATTGAGCTGATTTTCTTGGATGCCAATCGAAAAATTATTTTAAAGTTAATGAACGGCTTAGATCATTTTTATGAGACTCTGAAGTGAACCCCACTGACTCATTTGCGCACAGTTTGTGCACTACCATAACATCTCCCAAAAGAGAAAGACAGAGAAAATGACAGGGAAGACTACTTTGGTCAGTGGACCCACCGGGGGAAAAAGGTGAGAACTGGGTTTTCTATAACCCAATCGAACACGGTACTACACAATGAAATAACGACCACACAAAGAAATAGGAACGGAGGGGATAAATAGGAATTAAAGCAATCCGGAGAGGCGTTATGCGCTAGGTGTTGTGTGTCATGTTGTGCGACAAAGCAAAATTACGTTATTTTGCTCATTTTCTTAGTACATCCAAGGGCTCTGGTTCAAGAGTTAATTTTGGGGTTCAATTTTAGGGGATTTAGGCTCTTTGGGGTAGAATATAGTGGGTTTAGACACTTAGATTTAGACACTTCGGGTACATGTTTTAGGCACTTTGTAGTGTTTTTTTTTTTCTTCCTCCAAATAAGGCCCTTGGAAGATTTGAAGATGTGCACAAAAATCAAGGAAAACGACGTAGTTTTACAGCACAACACCTACCGCATATCACCCACCTCGAATTAAAGCAAGGCAAACAAGTAACACAAGTAAGATTTACGTTCCACCAACATGCTTTGTATCCAATCCAAGGGGAGGCATGGATCAATCTCCTTTAGGATTACAAGCATACCAATCTCTTCTAAGTGAGTCTTGCTATTTTTTTATGGGTTTCTCTCACCATAGTTTGCTTAGTTTTTCAAATGATTTTCGTAACTTAGTTGCTAAAATCAACCCTGATTTTAGCAAATGAGATCATCAAGTGCTAAAATTTGGGTTTTACAACATAGGGCTACGGCACTGTAGACTCTCTAATTTTGATTATCCGCATTTTGTAAACAAGATCTAGGATATATCCCTAATGATGATAATGGAAACGATGCCAAAACTATTACTTCAATTGATTTTTGCTTCTAAAATTCAGATTATCCTTGTCCCAAAAGTATTTTTGTAAAACACTTTGAAATCACCACAAGTAGGTGTGCGCAAAAATTCCGTAAACCCGCCAAATTGACCTGCAATGGCACCTGCTGTCGGGGAGTATGAACAGGTTGGGTTTAGCGGGTGATAAATTGGCGGAACGGGTTGACTCTGGGTTAAATCTTCTCAACCCACCATCAACTCTTGACCCTACCCGCTGCATCTTGTCGTTGAACCTTTGAAATCTAGTTCAGTTTTACAGTTAACTTTCTCTATAAATTTCAATATCCCAGTTTTTGCCAACACTCACAAGTTTCTTTCTTCTCTACATCTATCATTCTATTTCTCGCATCTTCCAAGCTTCTCTTGAAAATTTTCTCATGTTATCCATGTTCGCATTCTCCAGTAGCGGGAACAGGTTCACGAACTTCTCAGCGCTCCGCTGACCTGGTGCCACTTAGTTCCTCTCCTCCTCCTCAACGTTCCTCTCGCCCTTGATCTGCAGGACTCAGCTGTCGTCCTCGGTCTCAAATTGAAGCAGTGATAAAGTTAGGAACGAACCTACAGATGGGTGCGTGGGGCTCAATTTGGAATTTTACACAAATGATCCTATTCATTTATCAGATTTATTTAAATAATTTGTTGTGTATCCTTGTAAAAAATCAACTCAGATGAATAATTTTAAATTTTTTTATCCAATTTTCTATTTTCATCTAGAATGGATCTTGAATTTTGAACAAATTTTTGAAGAAAAATTAGGCAATTGAATCAAACACTAATAATTATTCAAGCCGAATTTTTATGAATGGTAATTTTAAAATTATTTCAAAATAATTTCAATTAGATCACTGTATGAACCGACGCGGATGCTAGAATGACCCCACACTTATACGTGCAATAACCCCACACTTACTTTGGTCAATTGAGTGACACCGGTCAAAGCCAGACTTTCCCATTTCCAACTTCCCAGTATTTGATTAGACGCGGCCGTGCACCAAAAGAATGTTTAGGCGTGGCCCATGGGATGGAAAAAAGGCAGAAAATTGAGAAAATTGCCGTTGCATGGGTACCGAGCCCACAAGACTTTGCCTCAATTTTAATTGAATTGAGATTGACAGGAAGATCATAAAAATATATCTCAAAAGCTTTCATTTAAGTAGGATAAGAATATATATTTAAACTATTATTCATTTTTAACAAAAAAGAAATGAGCATTGTACTCACTTCACATTTAATCAGAGAGTCTATGTCAAAGTAATAATTGACCAAAGTTTACAATTCCTGTTGCCAATTTCAAAGGACTGTTTTTCTTTCCATGTATTCTCTGTTTTGAACTTCGACAATGTTTTTCTTTCTTATTTGTATATTCAATTCACAAAAAAAAAAAAATTTAACAGGAATAGTCAACAAAGAGAGAGCCAGAGGACAGGATGGAAGTTTATCCTATTCGGTCTCCATTTACTCACAATCTTTCAAAATCCTCAGCACTCCTGCTCTCAATCTTCGCATTGCGTTCGCACTCTTAATCCTCGATCTAGCAAATTTTAGTACTTTGAAATGTGATTCACAAACGCTTTCACACTCGCGCTCCCAATTCCACGTTTATAAAACAATGGGTACAAAATTATTGCGCACAGATGGGTGTGTGGAGTCCACTTGGAAATCCCAAACAAGTGATTCAAATCATTCATTAATTTTAAAATAATCCATTGAGTTAGCCTGTAAAAAAAAAGCTCAATTGAGAAAAAGACAAAGTAAAGTGCACATCAAGGATACTGTAGAATAATCCATTGTTGGTCTCTGGGATTGCACCAAATCCCACAACTATATCACAAGGTCTGTCTTCCCTGCTAACTGGTGGGGGAATTTGGATATACTTTCCGGTACAGGGATTGCAAATATAATGAAACCAATCGGTCCAATTCAATGTGTTGTATTATTCTATGTTCATTTAGTCCTATACACGCAAAACAGAAAATGATGGGAAATTGCCCAAATGATTAATTCATTTATGTAACCATGTTAGTTCCCGAGCAAAACAAAAAGGTAAACATGGCGTAATTGATAATTAATTGGGGGTGTATTTAATTTGTACCAAACAACAAACGAGCTCACAAAGCTGTACTTATGGACTCGACAACAGATACTGTAGAATAAGTGTGGCTCGACTATGGCCACCAACAATAGTGGTACCTCAGTGTTACAGATCGAAATATTTTTTTTAATTGGACATTCAAAAAATCAACTCAATCGAATAAGGTAAGCATTTGATTCAATTTTTCAAATTTTCGTTCACAATTCGAGATCCAAAATTTTGAATGAAAAAATTGAATCAAGTATTTCAATTTTTGCAATTTATCTGTTTTTTTAAACAGAGCTCCTCAAAATTTGTTATAAACTTAATGAATGCCTTGTATCATTTGAGTGTACCCCACATGCATATTTATGCACCGTCGTTATCCCTGTCATTGATACCCATATTTGATTTAAGTATATACCTATAAAAGCCTTGAGCGATGTTAACCAAATGACAACATAAGATTAGTAGAGTACTTTTTAATGGAATGAAGTGACAACATAATATTAAACAACACTTTCGTTTGATCTTCAACAAATACAATCTTGTACAGCAAGCTCTGTAGAGACGAGGGTGGGTAACAGTGGTCACTCATAGTGGAGCCCACACTTTCTTGGCCGTTTTCTTGAAAGGAAAATAGTTTCTGTTGAAATGTCACTTCATCTAACGTAGAATGATGGTTTTTTTGGATGTTTTAGTTTTGCAAAAAAACTAACTTGTTCCACTAACTAGTTTTTTGGTTTTTAGTTTTGCAAAAAAACTAACTTGTTCCATCAAAACTAGTTTTTTGTATGTTTTGTTTTGCAAAAAAACTAACTTGTTCCACTAACTAGTTTTTTTGGCTTTTTTGGTTTTTAGTTTTGCAAAAAAACTAAGTGGTTTTTTGTTTTGCAAAAAAACTAAGTGGTTTTTTGTTAGTAGAATGAGATAGTTTTTGAATTAAAACAAAACTGTTTTTTTTAGTGGAACGGAGCCTGAGTGGATTAGATTTCTTTTTTTTTTTTTTTCATTCGTCATTCATAATTTATTACAATTGGTGGAGCCTGAAAGCCCTACACCTTAAGAATTGCGAACAATTGGTGGAGCTCCCTTCTAACACCGTGGAACTTGTAAATCTCGAATCACTTGATATTCAAGGGAGTGGAATCAATTATATACCGTCGCACTTTTGGAAAAGCCTTTTGTCATTTTCAATTTAGAAATTCGACCATGCATGTGTTCGCCAAAAATTCTACAATTTCATAGATGATTTTACATTAATGCTTGTGTGTGAAATCCTTCACCATCCTTGGTGTCTAGAAAACAGAACCATCCTCTGTGATTTTGTGCAACAACAAGAACAACAAAAACTCTGTGCAACGAACATCAGCCCAGAAGCCAACTCGCACCCTTTTTACACAAATAATGAAAAAAAACACCACACAACTCTAGCTGACTACATGAAATATTGCTAGGGATGGAGGAGATGTATCTCGCACATTGTGGCAACACCGTTGCTCTTTCATTCGAGGTAGAAGCATGGAAACATGCTCCATTGCGAGATCAAGCCGCTCTTTCGACTCTGCGACAGCTACACTCTTTCGTCATGGTCACGTGGAGGGTACACTTATTCGTTGCCAATGAAGCGGAATATATCTTTCTGCGATCAGGACATTTCACCAGACAGAGAAAGAGAGCATGCATGGTCACATTTTTATTCGGAAAGCCCTTTTTTTAAGAAATGAAAGACCAATTTTAAGACAAGATACGAATACCAAAATGGGCAAGCGAGTGAGAGAAAGAAAGAGAGAATAACAGAACAGCTAAAGACAGAATAATGCAACATCGTCAGATAATAATACAACAGTCCACAACCATGGTCACACTTTCACCAGGTGCATAAATTTTTGGCTCTTCAACACAAGAAAATCTCCTACAGCATGACACGTCTCAATAATGAAATTAAGCAGGAAAAAATAATCAACGCAACTAGCAAGCCAGAATACTCGAATACATGAAGAAGGCAAACATGTTGGGTAGAAAATTACACATTTGTAGAACGATAATTCCATCATCTACTCCGAAGGTCTTCAAGGAGTTTCCACCGCAAGCCCGCCCCTTGACGACGAATTGAAAATCGATCCAGAACATCATTTTTCTGCATCATTATGCGAGTGAAAAAAAAAAAGTATTACACAAAAAGCTTGACTCGAAATGCGTTTGCAGCCTAATTTGGCAAACTATTTGCAATGATTGTGACAAAAAAAAAGAGGGAATTTAGTCGGGGTGCTTCATCGGCCTGATACCTTAGAGGCAGAGGGATAAATTATTATACATTACACTTGTGTAGCAGCACAACGAAACGAAGAAAACAAGAGGTAACAAAAAGCTTTTGGTGCACACTTTGAAATCACCCACAACTTAGGGTGTGCAAAAAAATATCTGTCAATTGGCCAAACCGACCCACATTCACTGATATTGGGTTGGCTGCAGGTTAAATCTTCTTAAACCGTCATGAACTCAGACCCAACCCATTACATTTTGTTTACAAAAATACCATGCACATTGCCATTAAACTTGCCCAATAACATTCAATGATCTAAAAAGATTTGGTTGGTGGTGGTGAAAGGAATGTGTGAATCATCTACCCTCATATTTTGCTTTCTTATTTCAAATCATCATTTTTCTCTTGAAATATGCCACCCACCCAACCCGCCTTAATCATCAGTTCTAAACCGATGAAAAATTCAATGGGACCCGCCGGTTTTCAGATTGTGCGGATTACTTGTGAGAAAAAATATTCAACCCACCAAGCATGGGTTGGTTGAATTTTTTTCCATACCCCGCCGAAAAGGCGAAAACAAACCGTGCACATCCCCACAAACATGTGAAGATACCCTTCAGTGATCGCTAACCTCTTAGGCCAACGACCGTTGAAAGGTTCAACACAAGTGATTCAGCAGACATTGGTATTGGAAACAATCAACCAATACTAAATAAAAATTACCAAGTCAAACTTTGCCCTGATAATATGCAGCAATCTAGTATTCTGTTAATTGAGCCATCAGATCCCCATCCATTCTCAACGGGATAAAAAGACGAGCCAAATAATCTTCATGTTCCGTACTCAGATCCGATTCATACCACTTTAATGCATCCCACCATTCCTTCTCTCCTTTAATTACCTTCAATTCTGTACTCGAAACTTCCGTGGTAGAAAGCTTTTCAAGCTTTGGGCAGTAAAAGATGACCATCTTTTCTAATTTTGGAGCAATACATAGGCCACTGGAGATGCTGACAAGTTCTGGTACGTCAAGAAGTGAAATCTTCTTCAAGCTAGGGAGAAAAAGGTCTGACTTCGACCCGGAACTTTTGAGACTCACGAGGCTGTCGATTTTCGGACAGTCTTCAACTATAAGCTCTTCCAAGTTGCTGAGATTACCGAGCATGTCAATTGTTAAAAGGGTAGTCAAATTGGGGCATGTATGCACAACCAAGGACTTCAAATTGGACAGAGACCCTTTCCCAACTGGCCCTTTCCAAATGCTCTCCACATTCTTCACATAGCGAATAATCAATCTCTCTAGTGATCCAAGTACAATTCCATCTTTTCCTTGATAAAACTGTTCAGAATCAATGATGGTCCGAAACTCATTACATTCCATCACCAAACAAAACTTCACCTCATTAATATTTTCATGCCCAAAGTCAGATAGGCTCTTGGCGGTCCAATGGCGCTGTAAGAAAAAAGCATTGGGTTTGAATACCTTGGTAATTTCATTTGGTGTGTGACTTCCATTTATATACTTCAAGCCTTTCTTCAGATTATTGAATTCCTCTTCAACATCGTGGGGTAAACGGGAAATGAAGTGCTCTTCGTGACGGCCAACTGTAAACCTGAAGTTTGATAAATGTGGAAACATGCATTTGAGTTCTTCCAATAGTATAGTCGTGGGTAAATACAATTTCAGGGTCACCAACTGTTTTAAGCTACGCAGATCATCTATAATAGCTTCTACCTCAACATCCCACCACTCTCCATATGGAGTCACATCAATGATTAATTCAATCAAGCGTGAGAGATTTGACAAGACCCCCCTTGGAATTACTGTCTGAACTGTCTGACTTGCATATCCATGGAATGACACTTTCAAGCATGTCAAATTAACTAGTTTGGCAATCTCCTTTGGTAGAGAGAGAATTTCAGTCCCTTCAAGATCAAGCACCTCAAGATTCGTGAGTTCTCCAATTTCAGGTGGTAGTTCCATTAGAAGCTTACAGCTTCTCAAAAACAATTTTTGGAGTGCCACTAATCTGGAAATAGATTGCGGCAAAGATTTTATCTCAGTATATGATAAGTCTAGCAGGTGGAGAATAGAAAAGTGATGAGACAATGTTGGAGGAACTTCCATCGGACCACGGTTGACATCAGGTCCATATCGTGTTTGGAAGCCTGAGAACAAAATAGAGTATATTATCATTGTATCAGAGGCAATCTGCAGATAACAATTATTTTTAGCATTAATGACTTCGTCTAGTCTAAGTAACTAGAATTGAAAAATAGAAGTTTTGGAGCCAGAAGATACATACGGTTTTGGAAATTTTCCTGCGAAAAATAAGTTGGAACATAAAAAGTGTAGCTTAAAAAAGTGATTATGGTACGTCAATTGGTTCAAGTAAGAGTTGCATTTGTATCAATACCTAACATTTTCATAAAACTCTTGGATGTGAAATAATAGTTTTAAACATATATGTACACGTACAGAAGCGAAGTTATATTTTTTCAAAAGAAAACAAAAGACTCGTGCATTGCACGAATCTTTCTTAAGGAACAAATAGTGGCAAGTTGCATTCTAGAGATACTCTTGGACGAACAACAACCAGCATTGGGGGAAAAAAAAAAAAGAAGAGGAAACTCAAACCAAACTAACAAACACAATTTTTTTTTTGAATAAAAACAAATTTTAAAAGTGACTTTAGCACCGTGACTTATTTTCGGAAACCCAACCTCAGTAATTCGTACATATAGACATTTGAAATTACCTTATGAAAAAATATCTCATGGATTGCACAAATCAACCACTTATATTTTCTTAAGGACCAAGAAGTTGCCAGTTGCATGCCAGACACAATTTTTGGTCAACCGAGATTCCGAGAACATGCATAAAAAGTTATTACTAGCAAACTAGAGCTACTGAACTATAAATGTTTTGATGCCAAAACAAAAGCAAAAATATTTGATTAATTAAAAACCTATTAATTTGCTCCAGCCTGGTAGCCTCCAAGGGTTATTGTTAGTTTTGTTGGCATTTTTCGGGTTATGTCAAGCCTTTCAGAGTTTGTAATTTGCTTATATTGTAATGGGATTGGGTGGTAGTGTTCTAAGTGTTTGAGTCTAGATACTTCACGAACTTATGCCAGAATTTGGGGTGAAGTTTTTAAGGCAGATCATCCAAGAAATTACCAAGGAAATGCATGGGGAACAAAAATGGAACTAATTCTTCCAAAATGGCCATCTTGACAGTGAATCATGCACACTCAAATCATCAAGGTGGCATAGATAAATTCTTCATATAAATTCGACCTTTATATATAATAGCTTGATAGTCCTTAAAATGTCCAGATATTGATAGGATTGTAATTCACAAACAATGATCAAACTTTGGTTTACGCCATGAGAGTGTTCAATTTTCTCAATCTACCCATCGTCGAGTTTAAGTATATATTTGTTGTTGCCGTTTCAGAACAAAAAAAATACATGAGTGTTCAAAAGGGAAAAGGAGCTTATAATAATTATTACCATATGAAAACAAAATTTTGATTTTAACAAAATATACACGGATGCTTTGATTTTGCATCATTCAATATTAAGTAATTTGTCACATTGATATAATGAAATCCATTTAGATTCAAAGATATTAAGTCTGAATCCAACTAGCCGAATGCCAGAAATTTCTTCTGGAAATTAGGCCTTAAACTGCAATATATAAAAATACAACAACTTAGTACAAGGAAAATATTCATCTATGTAAACATCCTCAAACACCAAGAAAAGAAAAGGGAGAATTGCTATAAGGTCTACTATAGCTATTTCCTAACACTTCTAGTCCACACCATAATTTCCTAAGGGGAGCAGTCCACGCGCGCGAGCAAAAGACAAAAAAACCCTCGCGTCAGAAAAGTAAGACGCGTCAGAAAAACGCGTCAGAAAAGTAGGAGAGAGACACACAAAAGTCAAAGAAATGTTTGAAAAGTAACCCCACATGTCGCCATCAGTAGTTTCGAATTGGGTTTGAAAACCCGGACATGCCTTTACCCGACGGTACTATCACCCCACATGTCGCCATCAGTACCCCACATATTATTTCGCGTCAGCCCGATACCCCGATGAAAATGCCTAAAACCCTAGGGTACCCTATGAAAATACCTAAAATTCTAGGCTACCCTATGAAAGTGCCTAAACCACTAAAACCCTATAATTTGAAAGTGCACCCTAAACCTAAACTCTAGGATACCATGTGAAAGTGCCTAAACCTAAACCCTAGGGCACCCTATGAAAGTGCCTAAAATCTTAGGGTACCCTGTGAAAGTGCCTAAACCTAAACCCTAGGGCACCCTATGAAAGTGCCTAAAATCCTAGGGTACCCTATGAAAGTGCCAAACCACTAAAAACCTTATAATAGGAAAGTGCACCCTTAAATTTAATGTAAGGGTACATTTGTCTAGCAAAAAAATAGAATGGACCTAAGAGAATAAAAAAAGTGATTTGGTGGATTAGAGGTGTTATGAAAACATTAGGTGGACTAGAGGTGTTACAAAAAGCTATAATGGACCTTATAACAATTAATTAAAAAGAAAATTACCAAAAGAAAAAAAGAAAGCATGAACTAATATTTCTAGGGTTTTCATAAGGCGATCGATCTTCAAGGGACAATTATAGTCCCTAGACCATCACCAAAATCCTCCATCGATCGATCTTGCCCCACTAAAAGTTGCAACTCTCACTCCTAACTTATAAGGCTGTGTTTGGATCAAGAATTCGTGGAGATCTTCAGTGATGGAAAAGAAAGCGTCAGAGAAATGTAGCTTCATTTTCTGAAGGAGAATCTCCAACATTTTCATTTCCATCGTTGAATCACTCCGTAAATTCTCAATTCAAAGATAACCTAAATAGAAAAAATAGAAAGGAAAAAAAAAAAACCCTAGACTTTACTATTCACTATGAAACTTAGGGGCGGATTGGCTAAATCCAAAAAACTAGTTTTTTGGTTTTTTTCGTTGTCTTTATTCAAATTTTTTTTGCATTTGTTAGTTTTTGGTGGATTTTTTGTGGTTTCTTGGCTTGTCTCGACGAGAGGAATCTAAAAAGTATAAAATTATTAGCCAAACTTAAAGTTTTGTGAATAAAGACGAAAAATAATCCAAAAAACCAGTTTTTTGCTTCCATTTTTCGTCTTTATTCACAAAACTTTAAGTTTGACAAATAATTTTATACTTTTTAGATTCCTCTCGTCGAGACAAGCCAAGAAATCACAAAAAATCACCAAAAACTAACAAATGCAAAAAAAAATTGAATAAAGACAAAACGAAAAAAACCAAAAAACTAGTTTTTTGGATTTAGCCTTAGAGAAATCACTTCTTTTTTTTTTTCACAAGTGATTAGTAGTGGAAGTAGAGCTAAACCCAGAGAAATCAGTCCATGCATTAGTACCATTACCTGAACCGGTCCAGTACTGATCATTTCCTTGGATTCCCAAAAACTGCTTTGGCAAATTCAGCTTCTGATGGTTTTCTTCCATTTTCACTGAACCGCCACTACCACCAAGCGAAGTATTTCCTAGTAGGTGGAAATTCATGTCACTTGTCTGGGCGTAATTTAGGCCGACGTCTCCAGAGGGACCGTAGCCGGTGAGTTGACTCAGTGGGGCCATGAATCTGAGTGGTGGAATTTGTGGTGAGATTAAGCCTAATAAGCTGGCAGTTGAAGTGGAAACTGCACTTGTAGAACCACCGCCGTCGCCGCTAGTTTGGAGATCGCCGCTGTTGGCCGGAGATTTTGAGCTGCTTGAGCTTCCCTTGTTGCTCCTCTTGATCCTTCGGCAGCCGCCGCCCACCGGAACACTCTTCAAAGCTCCGCCGCGAGTCCAGTACCTCCGACAAGTCTTGCAGAAGTGGCGCGGCTGAGAGGGGCTGTAGTTGTTGAAGTAGCAGAACTTTGTATTCGTCGATTCACACCGGGGGCACTTTAGGGCTGCTTCTGGGATGGGTATGTTGGCCATCCGGGCTCGATCGGCCAGAGAACCTGGCCTGATCGAGCCCGAACCACCAACACCGCTTCCATGAGGTGGAGGCGGCGGTGGAAGCTGATGGCTTCCACTTATGCCAACTTGATGAGCATTTGATTGCTGTGAAAACAAACAAAAATACAAAACAAAAAAGCAAAGAATGAAATATTTGGTATATTCAAGTGGAGATTTAAAGTTAAAAGAAGGCTAGATATAAAGAACAAGAAATAAGCAAAAGTGGGGAGGAATATTTATCTCTTTTTTTTTTCTTTTTTTTCTTTTTTTGCTTTATTGAGTATAAAGAAGCCATGGAAATGGAACCTTAGTGAAGAGGGAAAATGGAAATTATAGAAAAACCCTTACCTGTTGCCCGTTGGATGGATCAAGATAAGCTGGAATGGAGGAAAAAACCATTGTTCTTGAGAGCTCTCTCTCTTTAATTCTCTCTTTTGTAAAGGTTGATGGGGTTCTTGGCAATATAGTGGAGAATCACATCAACAAGAGGGTTGGCCAAGAGAGAGAGAGAGGAGAGAGAGAGTAAGAGAGAGATAAAGTGAGAATAAGAATAAGGAGAGAAAATTAAAGAAGGGGCTTTATGCTCTATATGAGGGTGTTTGGGAGCCCATTTTTCAGTTTTTCATTTTCAGCTTTTTGGCTTTTTGGTTTTTTGGATTATGGCCAGAATGAGTTTTGAATATAAGTGGAGTGTTTGGGAGAAATGTGCAGAATGTATTTTGCAAAAGTAGAGTGTTTGGGAGAAGAATGACAAAAATGAGTTATGGATTAATCTTTTACCATTTTACCCTCATTTATTATGATATTAAAAATGTATATGCCATTTTACTTATTTAGTTATTTATTTTTTTGAATTTTTGTGTGTGTGTCGTTGTTCCCAAAGAAAACAAAGTGAAGTACCAAAAAAAAAAAGTGAAGTACTGGAGGAATATGTGGTACCAGAGCCATTATCTTTCCTCTCTGTGCGCGCGCGCGCGCGCGCGCGCTAGAAACTCATTTGAAATCCATGGAAAATCCCACAGGAAAAATTCTGGAAATCCCACGGAAGATCCCATAGAAGATTTCACGGACGATCCCATAGAGACACCGAGATGCTTTTTTCTGGAGAATCCATAAGAAATTCAATTGGTAAGTTGCAACCCAATTTTGGACAGATTTCTTGAGTTTTTTTTTTTCAAAATCAAAATTCTGAATTCCAGATTTTATACTACCGTTGTAGTGACGAAAACCGGTGTTTAGATTGCATGAATCGTCTTCTTGCTTCTCCTTCCTTTCTCTGCCTCTCTGATGTTGTTGTGGTGGAAGATTTTGGGAAGAAAAAATGTAACGTAAACAAAGGGTAGAATGGGGAAGAAAAAACTAGAATGAGAAGCAGAAGTTGAAAAGCTCCTCGGGAGCTCCTTTTGCTTTCTGGTCGCAATTGTGAAATTTGGTGAATGAGTTTTGAGAAAATGAGTTTTGGAATCTGTCTGCCAAACATCCAAAAATTGAAAAAGAGAAGTTGAAAAGGAGTTAAATTGTCGGCCAAACACCCTCTATATATGTGTATAATATTAGTAGATAGACGGACTCACACATAGTGTGTGTGTTGTTTTGTTTTTTATTGCTATTTAGGGTTTGGAGAGTTGTTTCTTAGCTCTGAAGCTTTCTCACTGGTGAAGCTGTACACTGGAGCCATTGCCACTCTCGGATATTCAATTATAATTTTTTTTTAAATTATATAAAGGAAACTAGTGGCTCTCCCTCTTGCATGAAAAAAGTTGGTGATTGTGTGTGTGATTGAGAGAGCGCGCTTCGTCGTAACATAATTTGATAATTCGAGGTGTTTGAATTAGATTACGAAAATCTTTGTATAATTTGCTACCGAGAATCCCTCTTTGAGGCGGGGTACTTGAGATGTTTTGAAGTGGAAACCGAAGAATGGGGAGACTTGTAAGTCCCGATATTGAACCTTGATCATTAGGCCAACTCTGGTACTTTTCCGTAATATAGTTGGTTATTAATAATTAACAAAAGGAAGTAATGGAGTCTTGTGCTTTGGCGGGTATTGTAAAAACAGTCCAAGAAGTATTTTTTTTAATATTCTGACCGAATGAAGCTTTTGTTCCAGTCCTGTCTGTTCCCCTTCCCCACTCTCTCTTTACTTTGCATGGAGAAATATCTAGTTAGTATATACTGAATGGGCACCTTGTTTAAAAGGACAGGGTACGGAGTGTATGCCCTAATTAGTCCATCAAAACTTTTCACACCACCTCCAATCCTTATATACACACGCGCTCCAAAATTACCCTCACATTCTAAACGACTCAGAGAAAGCATCCCAGGGAGTCAAGGTTCCGCCACCGCTTCTGTTCCCTTCGTCTTGTTCTTTGCGTCCATGGTGGCGTCCCTTGATTACTTACAGTAGATTCTATGCGATGATGGTGACTACAAAGGGGGGCATCACCGTAGTTGCCGCCTGATCAAAAATTTCCAAATTATTCTCGTTTTTGTTGGTTGTGATTTCTCTGACTAGTACCGCCACAAGCAGCGAGGAGTCTGGTGGAATTGACGAAGGAGGTGGAGGAGCAGTATTCACTAATTTGCTGGCATGGAGCGTTCTCTCAGTACCTTGGAAGCTCATGGCAGCCTTCGTCACCTTCAAATGCTCACTGGCGTCGACCTCCCTCCCTCTCTTTTACACAGACGCACACACGGGCAGGCCATTAAGGCCAAGGCTGCCTCCAAATCTCTATAGGAGTAGCTAAGAAAGGTGAGAGTCAGGAGAACAACTGCAATTTAGTGATTTACGTTATCAGAGCAACTATTGCTCTTTTGGTAATACTTTTCTTTTGATTATAGAATTGACTGTTTCTACTTTATTGTTCTAAATAGTAGTATCTCTTAAAATCCTTTGGTCAAACTAACGGACAGAGGGGAGGTGCTGTGCAGCCTTGTGCTGCACAGCATGTTGTGCAGTGACTTTGTGAGGTGCCGGCATCGTTTTCACGATCGGAGACATCCACCGCGTAGAGCTCGTCGAGTACTAAAACTCCACCAAAAATCAATTTGATCGGATATCGTTAAGTGCATTATCGGAACGCATATAACTTGAAAAAAACAGAACATCTAAAACTTGAAACACTGGATGAAAACCATTAAACCCATTTTTTTCAAGTTATTTTAGTTCCGATGAGGGACTTAACGATATTCGATCGAGTTGATTCTTGGTGGAGTTGTAGTACTCGACGAGCTCTACGAGGTGGATGTTTCCGATCGTCGAAATGATGCCGGCACGGTGCCGAAAGTCATCGCACAGCACGCTGCGCAGCACAAGGCTGCGCAGCACCTCCCCTCTGTCCCAAACTAACAAATCAAAAGGCACTACAGCATAATCTAAGCTGAATTGTTTGTACAAAAATAAAGAGCATGATGATGGTATCTCAGCTTAAACATTTTTTTTATCTAAAAAACAAAGTTAGAGGTAATAATATCTCAACTGAAATTTTCTCAGTTTCTAAAAAACAAAGCATGAGATAACAAATCATCTCCAAACATTTCATCCAACCAATTTTCATCTTCCAAAGTGTGGGAATTTTCATGTTTTGGAAATTTCCCTCGAATTTTCATGGCTGTGCTTATTCTTAGATGAACTTTCCAAGTGTCCGGTGAATTTCTAGTACTCCCTCTGTCCCATAAAGTTACTCCCCTATGAAATTACGTATAATTTTCAAACTAAAAAATAATGCACTTATAAAAATATTTTTTTTACTAATATGAATTTTGTTTGGTAGATCTCATTGAGAACTTTATAAGGCACAAGAAACTTCAAAGATTATTTTGCAAAATATAATACTTTTTACTATGAAATTGCATGTAGTTTCGTAAATGACTAATTTTATAGGATGGAGGGAGTATTTTTTTGCGAACTAAGTCCGGATAGCACAAGCGAATGGGGACCGGTTCCGCACCATCCGTGGAATTATATCTCCAGTTGAAAAGTTATGGTGGCAATGCTAGTCGCCTATTCCTTTAATCTTGTCGGCTAAGTAAATCTTTTGAGACAGAAGGTTGGCTGGGAATTGGGATGACACCTAGTGAGTTAGAACGTGTACTCGATTAAATTTTGTGTCACAATCATTTTTGTAAATTTTGCATCATTTCTTGTTCTCTTCATTTATCCAGAAATGTTTTTTTCTTTCTTTTTCCGTCTCTCCTCACACTCTCATCTTTACCAAAAATACCCGCTTCTTTTCTCCCCTGTCAAACCACTCTTCTTCCCCGGTGAACACTCTGCTGCCGGCGACCTATGAATCTTCCGGCAAGCCATAAGATTGGTGAGAGCTCTCTCTTCCTCTCTCTCTCTCTCTCTCTCTCTCACTTTTTCGACTAAGAGCATCCTCATTTGGATACTCAATTTAACTTTTAAGTTAAATTGAGTAGCCAAACCCCCAAAAACCCCTCAAAATCAGGCTCTTCATTTTCCCTCACCAAATAGTTTTTGCTACAGTACCGCACCAAATTTGGTGCGGTACTGTTCACGCACCAGTTGGGTTTTTAATTCTTTTTTCCGGTTGCTCTGTCAGAAACGACAGAAGAGAGAGGGAGGGGAAAGGACAAGTGGGTGGGTCATTACACACGTGGAGGGAGATTAATGGCTAAAGGGGTGGGGTCCCCCTCAAATCACATGTGCTGCTTGGGAAACATCTCCCCAGGCGGGAGATTAAGTGACCTTTTGGGGGATTTTTTTTTTTTAAATAGATTTGAGGGGATAGTTTAATATAGTAAAGTTAAAATAGAGAGTCTGATTTTGTGAGTTTTTGATAAAGTGACTTGTTAATTTATAAAAGGTGGTTTTGAAGTTAAATTTGGTGAAAATTTTGGTTCTCCTGATGAGGATGCTCTAACAACATTTAAAGTAAAAAGGAATGGAAAATGGAAATCACGTATGGCAGCCATGGCTACGGCAGTCGGGTTCCATGGCCGCCGCAACTGTGCGCAGCGGCAAGAGACTGATTCTAGCTAAGAGTAGGTGGCCGATTGGATGTTGGAGGTGGGGGTAGGGTATGGGGCCCGGCCGGCGGTGGTGCTGCGGGCCTGCGGCTTCCATTTTTTTCGGGAAGAGAGAGAGAGACCGTATGGGCGAGAGAACAATGCTCCATCGGGTATGGAGGGATATTTTTGTCCATTAAAAAACTTTAAACATGAACACTTTTAAAACATTGGACTCTTAGCCTCGTAATAATCTAACCTGGGCTAATGGCCCAATGGACTCCTACATAAGGAGTTAAGAGCAATTTTCCGATACTGAATATGGACGTATAATAAGTGGTATACATACTAAAATAATCTACATGGTATACATATTACATATGGCTGGCAAGATTTTTGTTGCAGGTTTGTGGGTCATCCTGTGTGTGATCTAGGCCGTAACGAGCGGGTATCCACAACAATCCATGTACAATAATTGTGTAAATATAAGTACAGAACCCTCGTAGTCTGTCTTTCCATGCCAATGTCTTTGCAAAATTTGTCAAATTCATTTGAGTTGTACTCTCCACCCCTATCACTTCTCAAAACTTTCATTAGTAGACCACTTTGCCTTTCCACAAGGCTTTGAAACTTTTTGAAAATTGAGAAAACATCGGACTTTTTCCTCATGAAGTAAACCCAAGTCATTCTTGAAAAATCATCAATAAAAATGATAAAGTACTTGTTACCTCCATGAGTTAGCGTATCCATAGGCCCACACACATCGGTATGAACAAGCTCCAATGGTGCTTTAGCCCTCCACGCCTTGTCTTTTGGAAATGACTCCCAGTGATGCTTTCCAAGTGCACAACCTTCACATACTTGCTTGACTTCATGAATAGCCGGCAACCCATACACCATGTTCTTTTGTTGTAGGTTCCTCAAACTTTAAAAATTCAAGTGCCCAAATCTTCTATGCCAAAACCATGAGTCATTAACCACATCCATCTTCAATGCAACATCCTTTGTGTAGCGAAAAGTGAGAGAGAAGCTTCGATTCTTCTCCATCTTAACATTTGCTACAAGTTGATTTCTCCCCCCTTTGTCATAAATCTTGCAAGAGTCTTCTTCAAAGTGCACGTAGTACCCATGCTCGACAAGTTGCCCAACACTCAACAAGTTTTACTCCAAGTCCGGAACAAGTAGCACATCCGAAATCCTTCTTGTACCCTTCTTTGTCTCCACGGCAATAGTACCCTTTCCCTTTGCTTGGACCAAGGCACCATTACCCATTTTTACTTGAGAATTGGAGGAAGTATCAATCTTCACAAAAATACTCTCATCTCCGGTCATGTGGTTACTACAATCACTATCAAGAAACCAAACATCATTCTTTTGCTCTGAAGCCGCTTGACAAGCATAAAACATATTCCCTTCAAATTCTTGCTCTTCGGTGTAATTGGCTTGTTGATTGTTTGTAACTCGGCAATCCCTTTTGACATGCCCAAACTTGTTGCAATTGTGACATTGTGGCTTTCCTCGAAACCAACAATCTTTATCAACATGACTCCCTCTATTACAAATTCCACTCTTGTGTTGAGGGGGCCCATCATTCTCCCTATTTTGAAAATTATTTCCTCTTTGAAAATTGTTTCCTCTTTGAAAATTGTTTCCTCCATTTCCTCTATCATTTCTTCCTCCTCATTGTTCAAATTTTCCACCTCTAGATGAATTCCCTTTAAATTGGTTATGACTTGAAAATGATCATTTTCCTTGGGGTTTAGGAGTATTAACATTTAGCTTAGATTGAAAGGCACTTTCAATTGACTTTTCGGATTGCCTACTCAATCTTTGCTCAAATGTCTTAATGGAACCCATCAACTCATCAACACTCAAAGTGGCAAGATCTTGAGTATTTTCAATAACGGCAACAATAGGATTGTATTTTGACGTCAAAGTAATCAAGATTTTCTTAACAATTTTTTGACTAAAAATATTCTCCCCATATGTCTTCATTTGATTAACAATTTCCATAAGTCTAGAAAAGTAGGCATTCAAGCATTCAACATCCTTCATTTTCATAATCGCTAAATCTCTTTTCAAAGATTGGAGTTTGATGGTTTTTACCTTTGTGTTGCCTCTATACTCATTGTTAAGAATATCCCATGCCTTCTTAGCTTTGGTTTCATTGATGATTCTTGGAAAAATGTTGTCGGTAATCCCTTGTTGAATCATGGAGAGGGCTTTTGCATTCTTCCTCTTATCCACCTTCAATTGTTGCTTTTGCCCCTCTGTCAAAACCTCATCACCTTCATGATCATCAAACCCATCTTCTACATACTCCCAAACATCATTTGATTCAAGTTGGGTCTTCATTTTCACACTCCAAAAATCATAGTTTTCTCCATTGAAAAGTGGAAAACCAAGTGGTTGAGCTCCCATAGTTTGATTGCTTGAACTTGCCATTGTTGTAGACTTCTAGGGTTTTGTTTCCCCTTCAAAAATCTTCACTCCCAAGTTGATTTGATCCACCCAAAGCTCTAATACCACTTATGTTGGCATTACCCACAACTAATCTAGTGATTCTATGAAGAAGAAATGAGTAAACAAAGCAAATATGGACTGCCTTTTTAATCAGCAATAGCAAACGAGTGAACAGGAACAGGGGAATAGGTGCTCTGCCTCTCTGGAATCTCTTTTACTTTGACAAAAACATAGGGCAGCCGACCTATCCCTTTTCTACTTTAACTAGTTTTATGCCACGTGCTTCGCACGTGACCGCGTGCTCATTGGTTATTATATCGTGGAACTTTGTCAACAACTTGAATTTAAATACAGCTCATGTAATGTAACTCATCCAACAAGTCGTGATTGTTGTCCATTGTTATTTGAAAAGGTTTGTTGGCTGTTCGTAGGATGATTGGAATAATAAAGATTGTTGTCCATTATCATTTGAGGTTTGTTGGCTATTTGTAGTATGACTCGCGTTTTTATTTACTCAAACAATACAAAACAGAAACAAAGACTTTGATATCACCACAAGATTTTAGCATCAAAAGATTTGAAAACATATAGATATTATATATAGCAAGTTATTTGAGATACAATAGCCCGTCAAAAAGTGAGCTGTAGTGCTTGTATTCAGTCTTTTTTTTCCCTCCTCGTTTTGTCAGAAATTGGTGGACAATGATGGTCTTTCATCTTAGTGTCTGAAGCATCAATTTCATCTTGTTCCATGTCAGTCATTGAATCAGGAGTTTTTACTGATGAAGATTCAGCTGCCATTTCTTGCGTTTGATTTTTTTCGTTGGTCAAGAGGAAGAACAAGACCATTTCTTCTGGGTCTTCTATTATTTCAGACTTCAGAGGCATCCTTCAATGATGGTAAACAGGCACTCAGGCAGTGCACCAATTCTCCTAGTCCATACTTGTATGCGCGAACATGAAGAGCGAACTCCATGCATGTTCCAAGTATTGTTGTCGCATCGTTTGATAGGGTGCCCTATGTTTGAAATGTAATCTATGTCAACATGTTATTTAGTGGTCATTTCTGTGAACCAAAATAAAATACACTAAGACAAAATATGAGGCCCCAAATGTCAAGGAAAATGAATAAACTACCCATGATGACTCACTAAGACAAAATATTTACCATCTCAATTCAATTGCTCTACCTAAAAATGTCGTGGAGAGCTGGCCAACTCTTCCTTGGCTTAGGTCTTACACATTCAGCGAAACCTTGTGACCCTTCTGCCAGTAAACATGGTTGTTCAAATAAACGGCAGACAAAGAGAAACAAAAGCAGTAGGAGAATACAAAAAAGTGCATCAAGTAAAAAAAAAAAAAAAAAAATTCATTGAAAGACCTCCCATTACCTCTTGCATCTCCACAACCTTCAGTAGCTAAAGAGAGTAGTAACATTGGTAGAATTTTCAAAGTCAACAAGATGACCTGATTGAATAGTTAATTACTCCTAAACAATTCAGCTATACAATGATAATAAACCATGCCTTTATGATTAAGCCCAACCTTTTATGATAAGCCCAGACATGCATGGTCAAAAGGTGAAAGATGGAACTCTGGTGACTGGTGCTTGACCGGGTTCAATTGCGGGTTGACCGGGTTCAATTGCGGGATCAACTACCAGTTGCCGAAGGTGACATTTGCAACAGCAGTCAACTATCGATTTTGCGCGCGCGCGCACGAGAGAGAGAGAGAGAGAGAGAGAGAGAGAGAGAGCCAACACGGCCAAAGGTAAAAAAAGGACTTCGTCTTCCTTTTTCTGATCTTGTTCGCGTTCTGCAAGTGTGGGTGTGTGAGAAAGAGAAGACAAACCCTTGAAATATGGTCTTCTTAAACGACCCAGATGCCATCGGCGAAGAGGTTACAGATCGCACAAGAGCTAAACACTACCTGCTAACGTGTGGCAATATACCCAGCCCCACTATTTGCAGATTAGCAAAGAGGGTTGGTTTAGTGCTAAAACACACAAAATGGACTCGAATAATATTGACTGTACATGAATGGGTTGCTTTTCGTTTTTTAGCTTATATAGGGGATTCTAAAGGGTTTTGCTAATATTTCTGTTCGACAATGTACATCAAGTGGCGGTAGCAAAAACGGCAGCTCAGCTTCCTTCTTCTCCAATGCAGCTCGCCGGAGCTCTGTGCCCAACCCTGTCTTCGCCCAGTGGAAGCCCTCCGAACGCGTTCTCGCGCTCACTCCTGAACAAGTTCGATTCACGTCTCACTGTTGTTTTTGAGCTTCATTTTCGGTTTTATGTGAGGATTGGTTCGTTGTAGGTTTCGGTTGGATTGATGATTGTTGATGAATTCTTCGGTTTACGGATTCTGTTATCCTCGTTTCGTGCTTCATTGGTTCGCAGGGTTTTTCTTGTAGCTATTCACTTTGGCAATTATTGGATTACTTTTACTGTTCTATTTACTTAATTTGTAAGACAGCCTTCGTTGTTTGGTCCCCCGGTAGTCGATGAATGGATTGGTTCTCCGGAATAGGTGTAGGCACGACATTGTTTTGATCTATATACATTCTATGACCTGTTTGTTGATGGCTTGACATGTTTTTAAATTATTTTTGTTCATCCTCCGTTATTTTTGAAATCTATCACCTTACTTAATCCATTGGAGTGCATTTTGTAAGCAACATCTCTGCAATTTCGGAATTTCTTGGGGTACAAACAATCAGGCTTCAAATGTATGGGATACTCTCAAGCCAAAAAAAAACAGCAGGGTGGGGATGGAGGTAATAAGGTTATTCTAGATATTCGACCAAGCAGGACTGCAAGGTTACACTTCACAGATATAAAAACGTGAAACACTTCTACAAAGGAAAAAGAAAATTGTACATCCTCTACCCTTCACACAGAAAAAAGCTTACTAAAACGAGGATCAATGGAAACACAGAACTTGAAAGAACCAGGCATTAATTATAAAACAACATAGATAGTTTTCAGCATTTCTAGTATGATTTATGAAACTAAGATTCAGAAATTTTTAGCAAGGAACCATTTTCTCCTCAAGTTTCAACTGCCAAGGCATACCTTCTCATTATCAGAAACCTTCACCAAAAATTGGGCTACATTTGCTGTTGGGCTGCTCACCTTTCCCACCTTTACTCGCACTGGATCAGTCAAGTACTCCTGATAAATCACATAATAAAGGAAGGTTGAATGTGAAAAAGGTTCCTCGTGAAACACATAGAAAAAGACAAATTTCTTCCAAAATGTCCACAATCCAAGTCTAGGTAATGGGATGAGGACAAATTGCCACTGAATATGAATCAACTCATTGGTTGCAGTTTCTTCCTGTAAATATGGCAAAGGGGTGAGGGGCCTCCAAAACATCATGAGAATATCAAGAAAGGTGACCAGTGAAATCTATGATCACGTTGAAGAAAACAGTTCAGTAAAACAATTGAGATACCGCCTACCTCTTTTATTTGTGGTTCAAACCCCTTATCCAGCATTCTATCAGCCTCATCCAAAACAACATATGAAACTCAAGATAGAGAAGTGTTCCCTTGCTGCAAGTGGTCAATAAATCTTCCGGGGGTAGCAACCACTATATTCACTCCTGCTCGTAGCTCAGACCTCTATCCACGTCTATGAAAACAGTAGTAAAAAAGAAGAAGATTAGGATAAGTTCGATTATGAGAAGAATAAGCAGTACTTGCATTAAGGAGATAAATATAGTTGACAAAGCACAGTCAATGTGAGTGGTGCCTGGGAAAATCCCAGATAAGCAGGCCTCACCGGGGAAATTGCATTCCAATTAGGCACTCTTATTAGGTTACTACACTATCTTCCCGCTTTAAGGCATGAACATAAGAGTAAATGCATTATTCCACTGATCATGTCATGATTTCCACAATTAAATACTTCTTCGGTTCTTATATCCAACATCCGCAATATAAATTTAAGCAGTTCTTATCTACTGACCGAACACCAAAAGATCAGTGCATGTTCCTTCAAGTGTCTGTTGATTTCCTAAGAAAAAGAGAAAACAAGGCAATCTTACTAAATAGCGAACTCCAAATGATAGTGAATTCATATTTAGTTGGCTTGGTGATGGATTGCTGGACACTTTTAACAACTATTAACCAATTAAGAAAGGGAAGAAAAAACGCGAAAAGCCATGTAATGTCCTTACGACTAAATGCCTAGAGCATTCTTTTCTAGATACAGAAACAAAAGTTTGCTAAAGCCATAACAATATGAACAAAGAATTTCAACTTTTATAGTACACAAACCATGTACTCCTTTGTGTCTAGAGATTAAACACCTAATAAAACAAAATTATCACCGAATGAGCACTTGCTCAGCAATGTTGATTCCCCCCACAACTATCGCAGTTTTAAAGGACTCCAAAGATCTGCTAAAAGCTTTAACCTGTAATAGAAGACTTTATTCAAATAAAATTCATGTCATTCTTAACCTACGAAACAGCAAACAAGTGTCCATAAAGGTCCTTTCATCCATAAATGCAGAGACCAAACTGAAATGATAAGGAAGGGAAAGGATTATGAGAAAGTTATAAGGAACGTCTGCATAACATTTTTTGAGCATAAAATATACCATCCAGAGAAAGTGAAGCACCTGAATTTCTCTACTTGTGCATCACTGAAATTTCCTTCTCAAACAAATAATATAAGTTTGATATAAGAATGTTTCTGAGGAGCCGATCAAAAAACACTGACTATTTCTTTGGAACAAAAAATTCTAAAGCAAATAAGATCGTACTAAACTGAATGATGATCATATAAAAAATGGAACCAGGAAAAAAAAATAATTGCACTCTCCGAAGAAAACAGGTACACAGATTCTGATGAGTTGGTGTTCTCTACATGTCCAATATTAGGGCATTACTTTCATGCACTTAACAAAGTTCAGCTAAACTCAGACAGCTAATGCGGTTATCCAAGACAAACGTCCCTAAAAATGAAAAGGAAAGGAACAAAACTCAGAAAATAAGGTATTGAAAGCACACTAAAACAATAGGATAAGTCAACCCCGCAAGACACCATTCTACAAAGGCTGAACAAATTTTCACCAGTCATCAACAAGAAGAAAGCTGGTAGAATTAAAATATGCATAGTCCATACAACGAGAACAAAAATTGCAATTATCTTTCGTTGTAGCATGCTTTACCCGATAAATCAGATAAGTGATACAGTCGAAAGCCAAAGGCTTAAACAGACATGATGAACCTGGCAATCCTCAAAACTAAAGAAAATAACTAACACACCTCTTTCTCTATTTGTTGGGCAAGTTCTCTAGTTGGAGCCAACACCAATGCCAAAGGCCCATCACCACGGCAAACAGGTGGCTGAGCCAAGCAATGCTGCAACAGAGAAGACAAAGTAACTACCTCAATTATAATTGTACAGAACTTGCAAACGTTAGATATTAACTCAACCAGCCGCATGTGATTAAGAGGAAATACAAGGTTCAAAAGCATATAAAGATAAAAGAATCAGGCAACAACCTGTATCATTGGAATGGCGAATGCAGCAGTTTTGCCACTACCAGTTTCTGTGCAACCCAGAAGATCCTTTCCACTGAGAGCAACTGGCATGGCTTGAGCCTGAATAGAAGTGGGTGTACTGTAGTCGTGAAAGGCGATATCCTTCATGATGCTTGAGTGCAAACACTGAGAATGAATGCATAAAATACCATCTTAAATCCATCGACGATAACAACTAATTAATCTTATTGTTGTCATTGCCAATATACTTCATTTTACCATGTCTGTAAAGGATTCAATCTGTGGTGGCGCAGGAGACGATTCTGAAGGTACAGCAACATCGACATTAAGCCACAGTCGGACCTCTTGTGTCTGTAGAAAATTTGAAAACAGAAGGATAACTACCGAAACTTGCAAGTTTAGGCATTGCTATAGATGTCGAAATTGACCAATGTCAGCAATCAATATCTAGAAACAAACAACAAAAACATCATATACCACTAAAAAGTATGAGCAACACTGACAACTTCATCACAAGAACCAAGATTGTACAAAACCAAACACCGCTTCAATAAGACTACTTAGTAAGGCTACACAAATATGAAAAGATCCTCCCACTTTAATACTGAATATAAAAGAGAACAAGTAATATGTCTTCGACGGATTTCTCAAAATAATATACCCACATACATAATGTGTTCACAGGAAAGCTATACTTGTTTCAGAACACAGAGAACATCCAAATACCAATTCCTAAAATGTACAATGTATGTCCAAAGGAAACCAATACTTGTTTCCACAAAAACATCATGCATTGAAACAACTCCTTCACAAAGATTTTCATCCTTACTTTGTTTGAGATCACATTTCCTACCATCAAACTAATTTGAGGCTAACTCTCTCAGAACCAAGTGCTATAGTCTAGACGTATTCACATAATCCTTCGGTGGCGCCCTCCACGCCCGCTCTGACTACTCAATTCGTGCTCGCATTCTCAAATCTCAATCCTCTCTCTACCGGATTTTAGTACTTTCGAATATTTTTTAAATACGCTTTCAAGCTTGCGGTCCCACTTGCTCACGCTCTTTATGTGACTTAGGGCTAGACAATGGTTCAAAAAATATTCATTTGTGTAATTTAGTTGCAGAACAATTCAAATCAAGATTAAAAACAGAAGCACGATAAAACTACACCTTCTAACTGTCACACCACTGCCAATAACTGTCACGATCTTCCAGGCTCCCAATTCACTTCTACTGCATATTCCACAGTAATCAGAGCCGGTAACGAAGCTTGTCTTACAAATAAATAGACGGATGATACAGGTTAACTTTATTTGTTAATTCAAGTGCCTGGACCGTGTAATGTCATTGGCTCAATTCACTTGCATGCTAGAACAAGTGAATGAAAAGAAATGAACACTAACCGACTGCATTCTTGTATTGATCTTAAAACATTTGGAAAGCATCCTTTGCATCCTACATTGAACAGCACCTAAACAGTCATACACGTCGATCAGCATTCAGGCTTGTATAAATGTAAGAATATAAATGGTGGGTAGAACTGAACAGAACAGAACAATTAGATGAAGAAAACTTTGAATAAGGAACACCGCTTAAGAAGATGCCGCATAGGCAATATAATAGGTAGTCTAATGTCATCAGAACTCTTGAATCCTATTACCCAAAATAGCAATCCTAGGTGCTATAACATATTGAATCCTTCTGAAAGTTTCATTCTCGATCATTGCTATGATTTTCTATGACAATTGGGGAAAAAAAAAAAATTAGAACTCCAAGTTAAACCTGAAGTAAAGATGATTTTAGGAAAAACCAAATTGAAACACCCAGGGTCAAGGGCATCACCCGGAGATAGCTATCCACAGAGAGAGAGAGAGAGAGATACCTGACGAGGGATTGAGGAAGCGGAACCCTTGCGAAGCTCAAATTTCAGCATCTGTCGCCTTTTATACTCGCTTCAATCGATACAGTCGTCTGAATGTCCTTCAGTTACTGTTCCAACGGCGCCGGACTGTCCTTTAAGAACTGTTGCTACGGCGATAAGGCAGAGATCGTACAACCAAAACAAGCGCTTGCATCTCTCCTCCCTCTTTCCTCTTTTCTGAGTTGCCCGCTGCCCCTTCCTGGGCTGCCAAGCATAAAACGGCAGACGAAGGTGCCCGGATTTCTGACCGCCCTTGCCTCTTTTTATGTATAGGTTAGACATCATATAAATACTAGGGTCATATAAGATGGACTTGGGCTTCACATCAAAAGAGCCCAATAATAAAAACAAAAGAAACTAGCCCATTACATAATAAAGCAAATATAGCCCAAATACAAGTTAAGACAACAGGCCCAAATAAAAATAAACTAAACCCAAAGCATTAATAAATTTAACAGGCCCTGACTATCTGAGAAGAGAGATGATGGAAGCAGGGGCACAAAACACTCGCCAAACGATGGATATAGCGAAGAAGAAGGATGAGGGGAAGAGGGATGATTTAGTCAGGGGATATAAACGTCATCCAAACGGGCTCTATAGGGATAAGCATTTTGGTCTTAAACACTCATAGTTTTCCATGGGTTGTATTTAGTAACTTATGCGTTGCAAAATAGAGTTTGCCATGTTTGTGGGATAATTATATTTCTTACCGTTCTTGGGGATTCCAAAACTGGGGATCGTAGGATCGTTTTGAGTCAACACCGCTAAATCATAATTTTCCCATTTTGATTGGTATTTTATTGCACATAGTATGTTTGGCAAACATTTGAGGATGATTAAAGGTACAAACGAGTCAAGATAAGTCGAGCTTTAGAGTTTTCGAGCTCAATTTATTTAAGAATTCAGCAAGTCTGAGCTCAAATCAAGCCAAAATTTTTCCGGCCGAGTTTTAAACGAGCTTTGATGAATGAGCAAAACCCAATATTACAAATTAAGCTTATTTAGGAGTGTTTTGGCCTAAAAAGTCAGGCGGCTTATTTTTTCGTCTTTATTTGATTTCTTTCGCGTTTTTTAGTTTTGCATCAATTTTTTGTGTATTATTGGTTCGTCTCAGCGAAAAGAATAAAAAAAAGTAAAAAATTATGATTGAATAAACTTTTTGTCTATTATTGGCTTAAATTTTTTGAATAAAGACAAAAATAAGTAAAAAAGACGTCTTTTATACTTTTTTCGATCTTGTTCAAAAAATTGAGAGTTCTAATCACAATCTTTTACCTTTTTGAATTTCTCTCGTCGAGACTAACCAATAATACATAAAAAGTCGATGCAAAACTAACAAACACAAAAAAAAAATCAAATAAATAAGTCAAATTGTCTTTTTAAGCCAAAACACCTACTCGAGTAGAGCTACGTTTATCTCAAGCTCGGATCATTATTATTGAATGAGCCAAAAGTTTTGTTTGAGCTCAGCTTATTTAAGTAGGAGCAACAAATGGAATTGAAACGAACCCTCGGGCCTTGACGCATCGAATTGCTCGCCAACTGTTGGGTTCCCTTGAAGATTTAACTGTAGAATGATATTACATGTACAACTATTTCGGCTTCAACCATTTATAACCCCCTCACATACACTTGAGACCCACAAACAATTATGGGTGTAGGCCTCACATGTATGTGAGAGAGTTATAAATGGTTAGAGCCAAAATGGTTGTACATGTAGCATCTTTGTTAACTGGGTAATTAGGCCTTCTATAGTTGTAATACCCATTCCGGGTATTTAGAATTTAATTCGCAATCTAGAGTGGTGGTGTGGTAACACTCAATAACTTTCCATGAATGGGTGCATTATTAGGGGGATATTTTATTTCTTTCCTATTGGTTGGAAAGGATGTCACGGCCTAAAAATTCATACGGTTGTTAATTTTATTTTTTTGAGAATGTTATTGGATAAACCGAGACCGGGGTTAGTCTCAAAATAATTTATTTGGGCCATGGTAAAAATTTTAAAATTTTCTAAGGTGGAATCTGGATTGCACGGTCGGGCTTGTTTTCACACACACCTAATCATTTTCCACCTCAATAATTGAGGTGAGGGGATATTTTTCCCCTTTGAAATCTGATCCTTTACGTAGAAAGAGGGAGGAAGAGAGACCAAAAGTAAAGAGAAAGAAGAAAAAGGAAACGAGGAGAAAGGGAGAGAGAGAGAGAGGCCAGCTGCCGCCAAGTCCGGCCACCTCCACCGCCATGTCCGATCATCACCTCCTTCCCCCAAGTTTCATCTCCACAAGTATACCTCCTCTCTCCGTTTTTCTTGTTAATTTTGTTGTACAAATTCGTATTTTTGGTACCGGTGGGTACAATAGCTTGTTACAGCTGACAGGGACACGGTTTTTGGCCAATATCTCATTCATAAACTATTAATTGGGTTTTGGTTCCTCCAAATGATTTAAAGCTAAATCACTGAAATCCATTGAGGATTCGATTTATTATGAATTTTTGAAATCGGGTCTGTAAATCTGGAAATCTGCTCTTAGGCAGATTCATGTAGCCTCTGTATTCGGTAGTTTTCTTCTTTGGGGCACGAATTGGACTTTGGTCCCTTCTGGAATTTTGAAGTTCATCTCCCTACAAAACTTTTGGCAGAAGAATCACTCAAAAACATTAAGATCTCGATTTATGGTGATTTTTCGAAGTCAGACTGTCCGGTTTCATCCGTTTTCCTACGGATCTCTGCTTTGGCTGAATTTTTAGATATAGTTTCAAAGCTTTTAAATTTATGGGAATTTAACCGTAGGTACCCATACGAGTTCTAGACCTTGTGTTAAATTTTCGTGATTTTATGAGAAGTACAGAAAATATGAAAATTCGTGAACCAATCTGTTGTCTGGTTCGTGTTTGGGTAGACTGCACTGTCGCATCTTACGGGAACGACTGTAACTTAGTCTAGGAAGCTTGGAATTTCAATCCGTTTGTTGCGTTAGAAAGTAGACTTGTAAGGCTTTCGGAATTGATAGGCCGTGTGGCTTGATTATTTTCCAGTGGTAGCAGTTTTTGACTTGAAGTTGATCATGAATCTGTTTGACAGGTTTTTGCTGTGAGTTTGGGTTCACTTGTTAATTATTTAAAAATAGTTATCGGCTACAGAAAATTCTGTATTTTTAGTATGTTGTCCATGATTGGGATTACGTCTATGGTGAAAATATTGGAACAATTGGACGGGTGGATTAATTCTATAAATTCGTGGTCCGCAAGGGTGTCGAGTTGTCTTAAGTATGTCTAAGCATACCGTTTGTAATTGAGCATGAACCTTTTGGCTACTTTTGGCCTTAATTATTGTTTTATTATTGATTGTGAGTGGTTTTGAGCTAATAGAGGATAAATGGTACAGAGGAAGGTACGGGCACATCCGAGATGTCGAATACAATAGTCCAATCTAACTTTATCTTTGGGATCGAGGTGAGTGTTGATTCATAGATGGAATTACTCTGGAGATGATATGTGATATTTAATTGTGACATTTGTGCTGATTAAGTGGCCTTGGGCCAATGGCATACATGCCGATATATGTTGCTTAGAGCCGAATCTTTGGATTTGTTGTTGATTAAACAATATTAGTGTTTATAATTGTGGGTTAGAGTTCTACTCCTGTGTGTGTTTAATTCACAGATGTTTTCTTGATATTGAACTGTGGCTTCGTGCCGAATAGACTACGTGTCGAACTGTGGCTTCGTGCCGAATAGACTTCGTGTCGAACTGTTGGCTTCGTGCCGTATTGGCTTCGTGCCGTGTTGGGCTTCGTGCCGTGTGGGCTTCGTGTCGTGTTGGCTTTGTGCCGTCTAGGCTTCGTGCCGTATTGCTTACGCATATCTGTTTAATCTTGTTATATTTTGTTATTGTGGCTGTGTGCCGTGACTTTGTGCCGAGTCTAAATGTGTGCCGAGTCCGGTTGAGTGATGAAGCTGTGTGTTGAGACTGTGTGTCGTGGTTGTGTGCTAGGATAGGCTGTGTGTTGAGACTATGTGTCAAGATGGTGTGCCAGAGTTGGCTGTGTGTTGAGATAGACTGTGTGTCGTGGTTGTGTGCCAAGATAGGCTGCGTGTTGAGACTGTGTGTTGAGATGGTGTGTCAGGGTTGGTTGTGTGTCGAGATAGTCTGTGTGTCGTGATTGTGTGCCAGGATTGGCTGTGTGTCGAGATAGACTATGTGTCGTGGTTGTGTGCCAAGATAGGCTGCGTGTTGAGACTGTGTGTCGAGATGGTGTGTTAGGGTTGGTTGTGTGTCGAGATAGTCTGTGTGTCGTGATTGTGTGCCAGGATTGGCTGTGTGTCGAGATAGACTGTGTGTCGTGACTGTGTGCCAGGATTGGCCGTGTGTCGGGATAGACTGTGTGTCTTGATTGTGTGCCAGGATTGGCTGCGAGTCTATCCCGTGTGTCGTCATTGTGTATCAGAATGGCGCAGCGGAAGCGTGGTAGGCGGTTTGTTGTAGATGTGTGTTGTGGTTTGGTGGTGTGCTGAGTTATGTACGCTTATTTCTTACGAGAATTGAACGTTAAGTTTGTTTGAATTATATCTATGTCTCACACACTCTCCTGGAACCCGTTTCGGGTTTCAGTTTGCAGGTTGTTTTTAGGTGGTGTCCACTGCTAGTCCCATGGTGCGGTCGTGATCTCATACGGGGTCATTTGTCAGGTCGGGTTTGGACTCGCCGAGGTGTGGATTTGGGGCGGGTCGTTACAATAGTGGTGGTGTTAAATCCACAAAATAGTCTGTCACTAACCCAGTTAGCTAGCTTTTTCTCTTTTTTTGCTTGCAATAGTGTAGTTAAGGGTAAGGGTCATCATCGGGCCAGGGCGGCCCAGCCCGCGAACTTTCAACCCAAGTCCGCCCGCGGGCCGGGCTAAGCGGGCTTTTTCTTTTTAGTGGGCCGGGCGGGCCGGGCTCTCTCTCAAAAGTTGAAGACGAGGCCCAGCCCACGGGCTTATCCTAGTCAGGCAGGCGGGAGGACCAGTCTTTTGGCGGGCTGGGCTGGACTATTTGGGCGGGTCGAATGCCTTTTTTTTTTTTTTATTACAGCTGAACCTTTTGGAGCAATTTTTTTTATTACAGCTAAACCTTGTCTAGCCTACCATATGCTGTAACAATAATACACCATGAGCAGTTGTTACCCATGCAGCAAATGGATGGTCAAAGTTGAATACCTTCCAGTTCAAAAAAAAAAGTTGAATACCTTTTAAAAGTGTAAACATTATTGATATCTTTTTCTTTTCTTTTTTTTTTGAAATTTGACAATCAACCATTGTCTATATCAAAATCTCCACCATTTCTGCATATGTTCAGTTGGATGGTCAAAGTTGAATACCTTCTTAAAATTTCAATGCATATGTTTAGTTTCCTATTAGAACTTTACTCTAAGATATATACATAATTACACATATTTGTCCAACTATGTGTATAATATATTTTTTGGTACATTTGTATTATAGTTTTTTGGTACATTATATATTATATCTTATGTACATTAACCGTGCAATAATGCATTAAAAGTGTATCGTGCTACGGGCGGGCTAGTATCTCGGGCCGGCGGGCTGGGCTATCAGGCTGTCCAACGGGCGGGTTGTAGCTAAAATTCTTACGCCCAAGCCCGGCCCATGGAAAAGTCGGGCTGGGCTAGCCCGCCCATTTGGCAGGCTCGGGCTCGGGTAAAGCCCAGGGGGCTTCGGGCTGGCCGCGGGCCAACGGGCTGAATGATGATGCTTAGTTAAGGGGTGGTTAAAGTGTGTAAGAGTTGGGAAAAAGTTAGCCCAGAAGTTAACTGGGATACCTGCTCTAGCTACGAGAGAAGTGAGAGAAAAGAGGAGAGATAGAGACGAGAAAAAATTTGTGCCTTTAGCTCTGACACAACAGGAGAGAGAAAGGGATAAAAGATAAAAAGTAGGAGAGAGAGAACGGATGAAAACGAGGTGAGAGGGGATGACACATCTGGTTATTGGTGTACTTTTGAACACTTTAACAATATTTTAACAACACCACTGCAACACTCATTAACTTAACAATATATTTTATTGTAACAACACATAAATGGGATCCATTTTTTATACTTTTGTGTCATATAACACCACATTTTTAACTACACCACTGGAGATGGCCTTAGAGGTTCTACCAACTGGGGAAGGTCCGAGTTAGATTCCATTTCGAACCGCTCTGAACTTATAAAGGCTGTGTTTGGTTAGATAGTTAAGTTTAGTTTTGATGATGTCAGCAGGTGTAATGAGTGGAGTGAGATAGAGAGAGAAATGGTTTAAATTTCCCTTTTCTCGAAATCTCGAACTTATTACTCCCTCCGTCCCATAAAGTTTGTCCGACACGAAGTCCAAAGACTCAAAAAAACTATACTTTTGTCAAGAAAAAACTAATATTTTTTGCACAAATTAATAGATCAATGTTTGTTCCATTATTTTGTGAAAAAAAATTAACATTTTTTTGACAAAAAACTAATTTTTTTTGAATCTTTGGACTCCGTGTCGGACAAACTTTATGGGACGGAGGGAGTAGTACTGGTTTAAATTTCCCTTTTCTTTTCTCTCAGATGGAGCTTAAACTAGTTACTGGCTCCAGAAGTTGAAGACACTTTGAGCAAAGGCTTGACCAGCAGTGGTGGATTTGTGGATTTGTTCCCTTTAATAATTGCCTCTCGACGATATCAATAGGTCTGCTCCTATAATCTCCATCTATGATTCCCCAGGTACAATTCCTCTCTCTCTCTCTCTCTCTCTCTCTCTCTCTCTCTCTCTCTCTCTCTCACGCGTTCGTCTATGTATGCATGCATTGCTTGAACTCTAGGATAGACTACTGTAAATGTCTATCAATATGTTGCAGGGATCTTTTAAGTATTGAGGTAAGTTGAAACTTAAATTGGGTTGGGCAAAAAACTGGTAGAGGTCGATTGCCGGCCAAGGGTTTGAAGTATTCTAGACCTTGTCTAAAAAATGTGTCCTGAGAAATACATCTGTGTCAGGTAACATTATTCTCTAAGCCGATCACAGTGGCCACACTGCTATGGAAAGATAGCTTCACGGGAAAAAAAAAATTCAAACCAAAATTTTTGAAACAAAAACGAGATAACATGGATAGAACTTTACAAGCTATGGACGAAGCTTTTCAAGAAAATCGTAAATCAGAGAAATGGAAAAAAAAATATAAAAAAGCTAACCCAAAAACCTAGATCAAGCAGATTTTTTTCCTGAAAAACTGGATATTCCCAAAAAAGAGTATACATCTGAACCTATTTAATTAGAAAAACTAAAGAAAAAAGAAGAAGAAGAAGAAGTGTTCTTGAAGAGAGTTAGAGAGAGAGAGAAAGAGAGGAGTAAAGATTAGAGAAGAACAATGGGATCAGGGTCTGTTTTAGTTTGGGCCCAATGGAAATTAGAATTGTTTAGGCCCTTTTGTAAGTAAGATTGGGCTTTTTTATTTTTTTTTATTTGGTCAAAAAGTGTCCTACTCAAGCCTATTATCAAAAATTGTGTGACTGCCTCAAAAATTTCGCTTTTTTGGAGTGCCCTAGGCTCAGGCCTCTTGGGCTGGCCCTGGGTCGATTGGGATATAATTTGCTGATATTTTTGGACAAGTCCGGCCCTGAGATTCTCGGGGCCCTAAGTGCAAATAAAATATGGACCCTTCATCATTATAACCCAGCCGCTAATGCTAAACTGACCCAAATCCTACCAAAAAATTTGATGCATTTTATATAGCCTCTCAATTCTTATATTATGAAAATCGCAACTTCTAGGTGTCCCTATGTTTTGCCGCCTTGGATTATGCATCTATTTCAGGTAAAGGCCATAAATATGTGGGCATGTGTTGTAACTTGTATATAACTCTTTTTTCATGATCAAGCTATCGGATACATTAACTAGATGACCCATATATAAATCTCATTTTTCAAAAGCTAATTTCATCTTCACCACCATGTCCACAAAGAGCTCATAATAGGGAGTCTTATGAAATTTTTTAACCAATTTTAATAATAATTTTTTTTTTGGAAAGACTTTAAGAACAAATTGTAGTATGCTGGAGAATTTCAATATGCAAGTACATAGATACATATAGCTGTTCACATTTCTTAACAAGTTAACTGGATGGTGCAGTAGTGTAGCGTCTCCTAGCAATCAACCCTCCGTTCCGCTTGGTTTTAAGTTCGAAACTTAACAACAACATTACAAGAAAACCAATTACCAATATTGGGTACAAGCACAGCCTTCCTACCACTAAACCACAGTGGCCCTGCTGTAAAATCTCTCCATATAATACATGTACTTATTTCATTTGTGGGGCTCAATTCTTGGCCTAAAAGTGGGGGCCCTAAGCAGCGGCCGGGTGAGCTTATGCCCAGATCTTGGCAGCGGCGTACACATGAATTTCACAAAGAGATGTAAATGTAAGATCATTAAGGTTTGGAGGACGGAGGTAAAAACAATAAAAAAATTGTTCCCTGGCCCAGCTTGTGGCCTGGTGCTTCTTGGTCATTGTATCTGCTCTGGTCGTTGGTCATTTGACCTTAGCTTTGTTGTTTCGGTTGTTTCTTTTCTGGGCAATGCCCCTTTGAGCATGTGATTGGGTTTTCGTTCTTAATGAATTAATTGACTGAGGATGAAATATTTGACCGAGGATGAAATATTTGACATGAGCATGAATTAAACCCAGTAGCTTGTACGGTACTGCAGTTAGTCCATTCTTGCTAATATTTTCTCTAGATTTGCTTCTTCCAGGACTTCTGCTATGGGTTCTGAGTTTCTTGATGGCTGGAAGATTTCCTTCAATAGAAGACATTACCAATGTAATAGACACAGTAACAGGAGTAGCGACTTATTTCCAAGATGGGGAGAAAAATGGGGTTCCTCCGCTCAATGTGGAGGGGATTCGAAATGATTTAAATAAAGCTGTACGAAAATTAGGTTCTGTAAGGACGGACTTTGAGAATGAAGTCAAGAAAAATAAAACAAGGGTGCGATCTAGAACATATGTGGAATGGCTGCAAAGGGTGAAGGAGACTAAAGATGAAGTGAGAGATTTAATAGAAAGATATGGCAATCAAAGCAACGAAGGGCGATGGTTTAGGTTTTATTCTTCAGGTCGGGATTTTGGAGAAGACATGAAAAGGATGCACGAGAAAGTAATCGATCTTTGCCAAGAGAGCGAAAATATCAGAGATAAAATGTTGGTTGATCGCGCACCAGGAACTATCGTTAAGATGAAGGCACCAGATATTAGAAAATATAAAACACTTCAAGAGCCAGTAGAGGAGATACTGAAATGGCTGAAAATATGCAAGGTTAAGAGGATTGGTATCTATGGGATTGTTGGGATTGGGAAAACTACCATAATGAAGAACTTGAATAACCACGATGAAGTTGCCGAAATGTTTGACATAGTCATCTGGCTCAAAGTATCAAAAGAGGACAGCAAGGAAAACCGCAACCAAAAAGATCTACAACGTGACATTGCGAACAGACTGAAACTAGCAATGACAAGAACTAGCAATGCCAAGGAAGTTGCTCAAAGAATATATGCGGAGTTAGAAGGAAAGAAATACTTGCTCCTTTTGGATAACGTCAAAGAAGATCTCTATTTACCTGAAATTGGAATTCCTGATAGCAACAACGGCAGCAAGATAGTATTGACAACTCGGCAGCGTCTGGTTTCTAACTCAATGGCGGCGGACAAGGAAATTAAGGCGGCATATTTGTCTCCCGATGAGGCATGGAAGATGTTTAAAGATGTTTTAGGAGACGAAGATTCCATTGAAGATCCAAAAATCGCCCGACTTGCACTTAAAGTGTGCAGAGAGTGTGGTGGACTCCCGCTCTTGATTGAAAAAGTAGCATCTACTTTCAAATTGAAAAAATATGAAATCCTTTGGAGAGATGGATGGAATTGTTGGATGATGTGGCCTCGTAAAGAATGCGAAGGCATTAGGGAAATATATGAATTGTTGAGATTCTGTTATAACGACTTGGAGGATGAACGGTATCAGAAATGCTTTCTTTATGGTGCATTATATCCCGAAGACAGCGACATCAACATATGTTCTTTGTTGGAGTGTTGGGAGGCGGAAGATCTTCTCGTACATGAAAATGACGTGAGAAAGAAGCGGATCATGGCTGGGGTTTTAATATTGAATCACCTAAAGAATGTCTCATTGATTGAGGAAAGTAAGCGTGATTACGTTACCATGAACCAGTTCATCAGACAAGCGGCATTATACATATCGGGAAAAGATCATCCTGAATGTAAACTTCTGGTGACTAGCACGAAATTAGGAGAGCCTGCAGATGAGATATCTTGGGTTGATAAGAATAGGATCTCCTTGGGTGCCAGTGAGTTGGATAAATTACCGGATTCCCCGAATTGTAGCATGCTTTCCACGCTATTCCTACAGGCGAATAAAGGTCTGGAAATAATTCCTCCAGCATTCTTTAACCATATGAAAAAACTTCGAGTTTTGGACTTATCTGATACTGGCATCAAGTCGTTACCATCATCTCCTCAAATCTTGAGGAAGCTAAAAGTCCTCCACCTCAATAACTGCAAACAATTAATGGAGCTCCCTTCTCGCATAAACGGAATTAAAGATCTTGAATTTCTTGATATTCACGGGAGTGGAATCTATGGTATACCATCAGGCATTAAGAAGTTGAAGCTCTTAAAGCACTTGTGGGTATCCTTTGGAAATGGTTTGAGTTTCAACTACAACATGGTTTCAGAACTTTCTGAATTGGAAGAATTGTTTATTGATTTTGAAAAACTCGAGCAGTGGACTAATGAGGTTGTTGAGAATATAATGAAAGAAGTGGCTAAGTTGAAAAAATTCAAGAAACTGAGGGTTTGCTTCCCCGAAATGATTGTAGATGTCATAGAGGTTGCACCTAACACTGTCCTTATCAATGTTCCAGAAGCAAAAACTCTTCTAAGTTATATCCAGGGGAGTTTGTGGAAAGAGGTTAGAAAAATTACTTCGTTCCAGTTTTTCATTGGTTTGGAAAACGGGGGATATTGCCAGCATCCCAACTTCGCTTGTTGCAAAAAGTATGTCAAGTATTGCAACGGTGTTGTTAGCAATAATCCGGATCCAATTCTTAAGGTCCTTGCGGAAGCTGAGGGATTTGAGTTAGTCAACCACAAGGACGTCAAGCAGCTATCAGACTTTGTAACCGCAACATTGAACAAGATCCAAGGTTTCCTGATTGACAGTTGTGACGCGATTGAGACCATCCTGGACACTATGGGTAGTAAGTTGCTTCCAAACTTAGAGGAATTGTTCATACAGAATCTACCAGTGTTGAAAAGTATTTGGAAGGGACCACTTCAACCTGAAAGCCTCACCAAATTAACGAAACTAGTTGTGTTCAACTGTCAAGATCTCGTCAAGGTTTTTCCTCCTGGCGTAATTAAAAATCTTCATCAAATCCAGTATTTGAAATTTGAGACGTGCCATGGAGTTAAAGAAATCATTCCAGCAGTTGATGCTATAGTTGAAGAAATAATTCCAGAAGATTTTTTTGATGCTATGGATGAAGAAATAATTCCAGAAGTTGATGCTATTGAAAATCTTCCCGAACTGCCAAACCTAAAGGAGCTGATTCTCCTTGACATGAAACAATTAAGCAGCATTTCTGCCATTGAGTCATTAAAGTGCCCATCCTTGGAGAAGCTCGAGATCTTCAAGTGTCCTGATTTGCATAAATTGCCTTTCAACAAAGATAACGTGAAAAATCTGAAATGTATCGAAGTTGAGAAAGAGTGGTGGGAAGAATTGCAGTTGCAGAATCAAGAGGACAAAGAATTACTTAAGAAATTATGCAGCTTCGAGGTACTGTTTCATCTTTGAACTCTCAATGTTTTGTTGATGTTTGGTAGGGTTCTCATTTCATGTTTTCTATCTTTAAATTTTGCAAACACTAAATAAAACCATGTTTCTCTATGAAGGGCGTGGACACATCGCCAAAGGTCATCTTAGATAGTTTCAGGCATATATATTTTGAGTGTTATTCATAGTTTCTAAATTCCAATCACTATAAACTTTTAGAATGTCAAGCTAAAAAAAGTCGGGCAGATATCCCATTCCATAAGTCTCCCGTGTCCAAAGCCATTTTTGTGGGTAACCCGAGGAAGCAATCACGTCGGGGCCCATATTTTGGCCCAAAAAGGGGCCCATGTATTGTTTTTGTTATTCATATATATTCAAAGCTTCATTCTAAAACTTGGATCAGTGGTCTGCATTAATGGCTAGCGCCTCTTCCTTCCTTCCCTAGTGTCCTGTGTCCTCGAATCTTGATTTTTGTATATCGATAAAAATTACTATTACTTTTTTTCCTTTATTTTTTGTTGCATCACACATGAAAAATGTTGTGAATTGATTACTTTGTATTTGATTTTGCAGTTGACAAAAATACAAATGTCAACTATGAGTTAGATACACTATTACAAATGATTTAATTCTTTTATCATAAAGGTTAGGAATCAAAAAATTTAGAATTATAGTATCTTATTTTTGTTTAAACTTTTCAAATCATTTTTTTTTTTGTTTTGTCTGCGGGAATACAAGTCTTACAATACCGAGAGAGATAAAAAGTCTTACAATCATACTCTGGTGGTTAGTGATCTTTTTAAAATTCTGTTATTAGATAACATATGAAGGGCTCCACATTAGAGGTTGGCTTTGGGCCCCAAAACTATAGAGCTGGCACTGCCCGTGTCCAACACGGGTATCTTAATACAATAAGAAGAGTCCATTTAACGTTGCCCGGCGCCCCAAGCCTCCACCTCTGGCCACCGCTACCGTCCACTAGCACCTCTACGGCCAACCTCTGATGAGTACTCTTCCACATCCAGCCACCTTCTCCGGTGACTCTCTTCCCTTCGCCAACACCTCTTGCGTATGTCCAAATTCCAGCCACTACCTCCAATGACCCTTTTGACGACTTCCCACCTAGGCCGCTGGCTTTGATGACCTCTGATGACCCACCCCCCCCCCCCCCCTGCAACCTCCTCCAGTGACTTTCCTTTCCTCCGGCAACCCCCTCTCTTGATTTCAAAACACATGCCTGCACCAAGTATATATATATTTTTTGCTTTTCAACAATAATAAATGAAAGCCTTTTTTTTTTTAATTAAAAATTGGAAAACAAAAAGTTGGAAGGTTTAGCAAAACAGTACTTGCTAAAGAAAAACCTTGTCGAGTCTAAGAGAACCGACACTGGAGATGTCTTCATATTTTGTGTCATTCTAACCATGCTTATTTCACAGATCACGCAACAATCCAGCTCTAGGAAGAGAAATCGGTCCTAACGAGCTTTTGAGAATTAGCAGGCATGGAGTTTCCTACTTGTTTCGTTGTGGTCGTGGGCGGTGTTGAGTCTCCCTGGTGGCGGGTTATTCCATTCTTCTTGTCTGTGTTCTTGTGTTTCCCTGTATGCTGGAGAAATTTCGTGTATTTGCTACTAATAAACAAAAACTCTAAAACCACCCACTGTGTGGGACACACTCACCCACAATGTGAGTGTGTAGGTGTTTCTGTGTGTGTGGCGCTAGCATCGTTGTTTGATGAAAGCACTATCTGGAGATGGACTACTTGCCTATGTTTGTTTGTTGTACTATTGGCTACTTTGTAGTGTACTGTGTGGTGTCCATCCACAATGTAATGTGTACTGCTAGCAAAGTTGTTTAATAAATAGAGTGGTTGGTCCACTCACTTCTGTACTAGTGAGTATTGACAAGCCCTGTACATGTGTGCGCCTGTTGCTCTTTGCTGTACGAGAAAATTGTTGCATAAATTTTTATAATCGCTGAAATTATATGAATTATTTTATGTTAAATTGAACCTCAATGTTATATTTGTTGCAATAAAAGATAAGAAAAAATAATATTGTTGTATAGATTATAAAATTTTGGCGTTGCCTATATTTATGTAGATTACTTTTCTAAATTACCATGATTTGCAAATAAATTTTTCTTTTGTTTATGTATGACTTCTTTTTTTCTTTTTCTTTTTATATGTGAAATTTTCCGAATTTTACATCAACAATTTTGTACAAAATACATTGTTATAAAGAGATTACACTTTTCAAGCTCTCCGGTCTTATTTCTAGCAGCCTGAGTGATAAGCCCCCAATAGTGTAAATAATGGGGCCTATCTCTCTCCTTTTTGACACACATGCACGCATATTTTAGCTTTTATACGATTGATATTGCGCGTGGGTGGTTTTTGTTAGTTACAGGCTAATCGAAAGAATAAGGCTTATTTTAATGCCATGGTTGAACCAAGGGATGCCCAAGCACCCCAGGCCACGTGGCACTGCACCACCGAGTCCAGGGAGTCAAGAATGAAGCGTTGAACAAGGCTCGGGAAGCCCAAAAGATCAAGTGAAGAGATGATCAAACGAAGAGAAAAGAAAAAGAATTCAGCAATTCTACATACCAGTATGGGTTTTTTCCCATACTGGTATCCAGCAACCAACAAAAGGCTCACAAAAGGTCTACATACCAGTATGGGTTTTTTCCCATACCGGTATCCATCAGGCAAAAATTCTCACAGCAAGTCTACATACCAGTATGGGAATTTTCCCATACTGGTATCCAGCCTGTTTTTCTGCAGATTTTTAGCCCGATCTCAGTTTATTTCCAGGGGCATTTTGGACCTTTTGTACACATTTTGGGGGGCTATAAAAGCCCCCAAACATCAGATTATTAGGGTAGCTCTCATTTTCACCTTCTCTCTCTACCTCCCTCTTCCTTCCCCTTAGTTTAGCTCCACCTTCTCTCTAGTTTTTAGGGTAGTTTCTCTTTGATTCAAGGATTTCGTCTTCATTAATGTTGTAAGTGTACTCTTAATCTTTACAAATCTACTGTTTATTTACGTTTTCTTCATGTTTCGTATTTCCTTCATATTGCCTTTAATGTTTAGCTTAATCATGTTTGAGTAGTAGTTTAGGCTTGGTTATGGGGTGAATATCACTCCATGACTTCGGTGTTTCAATGACTTCTCACGTTTTTGTGCTTATTGTGGGTTTGTAAATGGATAAATCACTCCTATTTTCGGTCTAAACTTAGAGTTGTTAACCTCTTTGATTGGGTGTAGACAAATCACTTGGCACGCACAATGCTTTGAGCTATGTCACTTTAGGTATTCGACAAAATGTCTAAGAGAGTTTCTTTCCATTTGCAAACCTCATTCTTGTGGTAAAGATTGGTTTTCATTGGGTAAGTTCAATTTTATGTATCAAAACTTAGTCTTGTTAACCTTTTTGATCTTGTGTAGGCAAGGGCTTGACCACTTGCCACACATGATGCTTAGAGCTATGGCATTCAAAGTGTTTGTAGAAATGCCTCAAAGAACTTATCCCATTGTTAAACCCATTTTCTAGAGTCAAAATGATCTTCATTGTTAAATCTCCCGAGTGAGAGCAAGTGACTTTGTCTCTCACTTGAGTTAAAGTTGAGAGCCATTGAATATCCTTAGTCATGGTTGGTATGATCCTCTAGACCTTGCCGCCTTTAATTTATAGTTTAAAACTTCATTTTCAATCGCATTAGAGGTAGAGAGAGAATCCCACAAACAAAACCAAACCAAAAGGTTGGCCGTCCTAACGCCAAAACCCCTATCGTAAAGTAAACCTTTCTCTAGCTTCGACCCTTCCCTGTGGATTCGACCTCGGACTTCCAAGTTATTATGCTGCAACCGACCTAGCCCTACGCTTGGGGCGACGCTATCTACAACACAAAGTTAGGTCGCAAGCACTGAGATTCTCAATGAACTTTTCATTACCCACAAGCCCTCTAGCATGAATGCCGTCGAAGTTCCCAACAATCCCCCAACATGAATAACCATCTAGTACCTTGGGGACACGTAGAGCTCCAAGTGTCCTCATCAATACATATTTGTGTAGACCCCAACATATAATGTGTTTCACCAACGCAAATCTAGTGAAAAGAACTGTAAGGGCACCACATGTCCCGACCCACATCTCAAGACTGCTCCAACCTCTATTTTCTGGGTTTCACCCTACTGATCCAAATCAAACCTCAACATAATGCCATAGAACCCATCTCGGAAAAGAGAGAGAGCCATTGTGCAGGTCTAATTTGACTTGAGCAATTCACAACATAATGCGTTCTTTCAAACCGGAGTAGGCTGTTTTTTTAATTCTCTGCCGTTTGCCTGAAATACAGTAGGTGGTTGTACTCCCAGTTTAGTACTCTTTTAAATGCGTGGAAGGGGTAAATTGAGTGTTGGCTTTGTTGTGCTCGGGAGCACACAGAGCACGCGCTCAGATATCGAGGCAAAAAAAAAACTCCGTTCATATATTTACGAACATATACAATCATTAAAAACTTCCGGGGAGCCACAACCGGCTCCCTCTCACTCAGCCTCACCCTCTCACTCAGCCTCAGCCTCACCAACACTCCGGGGAATTATCTCCTGCTTCGCACACATCACCCATATGGGTGAATACCAACAAGCTTTTTTTTTTCTGGTAAATAATACCAACAAGCTTTGTCTTTGGCATAGCATGATAAGCAAAAAGTGATTGTCCTTGTGCTCGAACCCTTCTCAACCAGTGTGCCCCCGTTACGTATTTTACATTTTTTTGATAACGCTGGTGTCCACCCCACTATCGGTTGCATCAACTCAACTAGACTAAGTAAGCATTTCACGACTAAACTACACCATTTTCAACAAGGGAAAACCCTTGCGCTTCGCACCTGATTCAGGAAATAAAGAATGTTCGATCAAGAAACATTGCCGGGTCAGGATTTAGCCACCAATATGTACACAACAAGCATACGCTAATCTGAGTTCTCGATTGTAATGGATATTCGGTTGGTATTTACCTCATCCAGCCTGTGGCCAAGCCGAAGAAAATATAGCATTGAAAAATTAGACCATTGGCCACGATGGGCCATTGACCGCCATTGAAGGATACTGCAATATCATCTAGACTTGAAAATCTCCATTTCCATCCTCCCATTTCGGAAAGAGCATGATTCACTTCTGATTGAAGCGCACAGTTTGCTGACAAAAATAGTTCATGTTAGAGTCCAATCAACAAAAATCTTCCAGCCTACTTCGCATTGTTTCATCCATAATAGGCAGTAATTTGCACAAACCAAAGCTGATAGGACAAAAAAAATGCGCATGCAAACCAATGTTATCTTCCTCCTGATCTTTCCCTCTGATAAGCCAAAATACATTTCCCCTCCTTTTGGTGCTCAATGGAGTCTGGAGCAACCTCCTCAAATAGTATACATTCGTATGCGAAAGAGCAAATCTATGAGAGCCCTCCCGTTAAGCTTATGAATAGATACATATGAACTCACCAGTAAACATGTTTCAAAGACATTAAATGGGCAAATGGTAATATGGAGGTTCTTTACTTGTTCTGGTTTCCAGTTTTTCCCTGGTGTGGGATCTGTTTTGGTTGTGGAGTCTCCGGTTTGTGGAGTTCTCCATTCCCTACGTGGAACTTTTTCTACCATTTGTGTGAATATTGCTCTAGTGTTACGAAATTATCCATTTGATAAAAAAAATCAATTCGTCATTCTCGTCTATTCTCTCTGACTTCTTCCCTTGTTAATGTTATTCTCTACACATGGGAACTCAAGCTCCAACTCATCAAGCTACAAGAACGTAAACCCTCCCTCTCGTACTTATGTATACATACCTACACTTAAAAATTGAAATATTTTTCGTATGTAATCTCACATTTTTTTGGTTGATTTGCATTGTTGTGTCAGACCCAGTCTACCAATATAAACATACTCTGTTCATAAATAGCATTGGGGCCAGAACATGACAACATTAAAGTGGGTTCAGGTTTTAATAAAACGGGAACTATAAATCCCGATGAAGTTGCCCAAAGAATATCTAGGGGTGAGGGAAAGAAGGGAAAAATTCAAAATGCCCCCCAAACTTTACACCAAATGTCTCATTGCCTCCCAAACTTTCAAAAAACTCAATTTTACTCCCAAACTTTCATTCCGTTATCAAAATAACTCCTTCCGTCTCAATCTGTCAACTTTCTAACGTTTTTTTGCTGATTTGGATGTTATGACTCCATTAATTGCTTATGTGGTATCATATCCCAATTGAAACGTGACACATGTACTGTCCATCTCTTTCCTCTCTTTCCCCTCCATCTTTCTCCTCTGGTAAATTCCAAACCCACTTCTTTTTCTCTCTCCACCGATTGACACTCTCACCATCAACCCAGCCCCTCTCCTACACGTGAATCAAACCAAGAAAGCCCTCTTGTGCAAAATAAAACCGATAAATTGCACACTTGATAGCTAAAGCCCTAATCAAATCAGACCAAATTGATTGTCCCTCTCTCCTCCAAAACTTGAAACACACAGGCTTTCTCCTCCAAAAATTGGAATACACAAGATAGAATCAAAATTGAAATACAGGATAGAAGCAAAAGCAGAAACAAGACGAGTTAATAAATTGAATAATGAAGAAAATCTGGAAACTACCGAAATCAGGAGAAAGTAACAGCAGAACATTGCAAAAATCACAGTCGGAGCAGTTCCTGAGTCACGATGGTTAGCCTCTTGTTTTCGATTCGATCAATTTTGATTCTCTTGCTCGTTTTGTTGCTTTCCAGGATAATTTTGTTCTTGTTCTTCTTCTGCAATCGAACAACAAACAGAAACAAAAATCAGAGACAAAGATTATATGCCCACTGGCGGAGAGATTTGAGTATGGGTCGGCTTCAAGAGAAGATCTTGGGGCAAATGAGAGGGTTGTATCTAAAGGGGAAGTAATTGATGCTCGTTTATGATTACATGCCCAATGAGAGTGTCAATCGGTGGAGAGAGAAAAAGAAGTGGGTTTGGAGTTTACCAGAGGAGAAAGATGGAGGAGAAAGAGAGGAAAGAGATGGACAGTACACGTGTCACGTTTCAATTGGGATATGATACCACATAAGCAATTAACGGAGTCATAACGTCCAAATCAGCAAAAAAAACGTTAGAAAGTTGACGGATTGAGACGGAAGGAGTTATTTTGATAACGGAATGAAAGTTTGGGTGTAAAATTGAGTTTTTTGAAAGTTTGGGAGGCGATGAGACGTTTGGTGTAAAGTTTGGGGGGCATTTTGAATTTTTCCCCTGGAAAGAAATACTTGCTCCTTTTGGATGATGTCAAGGAACCTCTCAAATTGCGTGAAATTGGGATTTCTGATAGCAACCACGGTAGCAAGATAGTATTGACAACTAGGCTGCGTCTAGTTTGTAAGTTCATGAACATGGGCGGAGGGAGGGGCGTCAAGCGGGGTCACTTGACCCCTTTGAGGTGGCAAATTTTAATAGGATAGGTATAATATTTTTTAGAAATTTGTATGTTTGCCCCTTGTATATGGTTTTTTTTTTTTTTTTGTCCCAACCACTTGCCCTCCTCACCACAACTAATCATTTTTCTTCTAAACTCCCTAACTCTCTTCACCACTGCTTGCCCTCCTTACCACAACATATCATTTTTCCTCTGACTCTCTCCAGTCTACATCACGAAAAAAAGAACCAAGCTCGGAGGCGTCAAATCTCTCACCTCTATCGCGTTGAGTTGTTGTACACTGTCATAGATATGCAAATATATGCAAGAGTTAAATAATTGCTTTGATGAGGTAAACACCGAGTTGCTTCTTTGCGTTACATGTCTAAGTCCATTTGCGAGTTTATACAACCAAGAGTTTACTTGGTTGGCCGAATTTTATCCTAAAGACTTTTCAGGTACTGAGCTTTTGGTACTTTCGGATCAACTTGAGAATTTCATTATTGATGTGCGGTCTAGTGTCGATTTTTCAAACTTAAAAGGGATGGCCCTGATATCTAGGACTTTGGAACACTTTGGAATCCACTACTGAAGATATTGAATTGGCTGAGGAATGGATACGACGATAAGGAGATTGGTATCCATGGGATACCGGGGATTGGGAAAACTACAATAATGAGCAACTTAAATGACCAAGATCAAGTTGCCAAAATGTTTGACATTGTCATCTGGGTCAAATTATCAGAAGGGAAAGGAAACAGCAGCATAAAAAAATTACAACAAGCTATTACGCGAAGACTGGATCTTACAAAGAAAACTAGAAACCCCGATGAAGTCGCCTAAAGTATGTCTACGGTGTTGGAGAGAACGAGGTACTTGCTCCTTTTGAATGATGTCAAGGACACTCTCGAATTACGTGAAATTGGGATTCCTGATAGCAACAATGGCAGCAAGATAGTATTGACAACTAGGAACCGTCTAGTTTGTCCGGGGCTGAAACTGGATGAGGAAATTAAAGTGGAACATTTGACAACAGATGAGGCATGGGAGATGTTGTAGGAAACGAAGATCTCATTCAAGATGCAAAAATCTCCCATGCCTCATCTGTTGTCAAATGTTCCACTTTAATTTTTCTTGTCCAGTTTCATCCCCGAACAAACTAGACGGGTCCTAGTTGTCAATACTATCTTGTTGCCGTTTTTTCTATTAGAATTCCCAATTTCACGTAATTCGAGAGTTTATTGACATCGTCCAAAAGGCGCAAGTACCTCATTCTCTCCAACACCGCAGATATACTTTGGGCAACTTCACCGGGGTTTCTAGTTTTCTTTGTAAGATCCAGTCTTCGTGCAATAGCTTGTTGTAATTTTTTTATGCTGTTATTTCCATTCCCTTCTAATACTTTGAACCAGATGACAATAACAAACATTTTGGCAAATTGATTGTGGTCATTCAAGTTGCTTATTATTGTAGTTTTCCCAATTCTAGGTATCCCATGGATACCAATGCCCTTAACCTTGTATCCATTTCTCAGCCAATTCAATATCTTCATTAGTGGATTCCAAAGTGTTCTAAAGTCCGTTATATTTGGGCCGTTCCTCTTTGTGACACGTTCTAGTGCCCTATCATGAATATCCTTCGCATTGACCGACCATCTATCCTTCATTTGAAAACCAGCTTGCATAGCCTGCACTATCCCTGCTGCTGCCTATATTATTGTAGCCATCAAGAAACTCAACAACTGTAGTGGAAGACCTGGAAGAACCATATTTAGATAAATAGCAAGAATGAACTAATAATTGCAGTACTTTACAAGCTACTATCTTTTATTCATGCTCATGTCAAATATTTCTTTTGTGGTATATTAATTCACGGAAAACCAAACGGCCAATTACTGGACGCTCCACTTATGGAAGGCTAATTCCCAGGAACTCTTACCTCAATTCCAAAAAATAAAAGAAACAACCAAAACAATAAACCCAAGGTCAAAAGACCAAAACCAGAATACAGAAAAAAAGACTAAGAAGCACCAAAGTACAAGCTGGGCCTAAAAAGAACATCATCAAAAGGGCACAGAAAACAGTCACAAAAGAGCAAACACAATGGGGAGACAAAATTGGAGATGTCATTCTAGAAACAGAAACGTACTGTTTGTTGATATGTATAATCTTGATTATTGTGTGTGTGGCATGTGTGTCATTTGTTGAGGAGACAAAATTGGAGATGGGAGTTAAATGAAGGTCCAGCCAAAGAGAAGATAAGAGCAAAATATTCGGTGCATTCACTAGGGGTGGAGAATTCGGTGTGCTTGTGGAAGCGGGGGAAGTTACCAAGCTGGCATGAAGTTGAAGCGACTCTGGCGACTACTAAGGTTTTTCCGGTGGATCCCCGTTGCCGCCACCTCTCTCCGCCTTCCACCTTCCTGATTCTCCTCTCTCTCACCCGTTCCCCTCCCTCTCCTCCTCCAGTCCTTCTTTCTTTTCGGTGAGGTCCATTTTCACCGGGATTGCAAGCCCTCCTTTTTGGGTTTTGGCCCCTTTTTCAGATCTACCGCCGGTGGAGCTTCCTCAAGCTTTTCTAGTCTCATCTTCGGTCTTCTTGGGCAGAGGGCTTTCCTTCTCTGCCGACCGCTCTATTTCTGGTGGGTCTTTTCCGGCCAGCTTGCCGGAGCTCCGTTTTGCTCGCCGGAGCTTCATTTTTGCTCAGCTCTGTTTCTCCTACCTTGCTGCTGTCAGGTATTTGCTCAGTTCTTTGCTGTGTGGCCGGATTCTTTGTCCTTTTCCTGGGAGTTTTATGGTTTTTCCATATCTGTGCTTCTGCTGGCTGTGTTGAGCCTTTCCGTGGGGCTATGAAGTCTGATTGTAAAGGATTGTTTTCGTTATTTGTTGATAATTTGCCTGAGGATGTCGGTCTTAGTTGGTTCAAGAAGTTTTTCAATCAATACGGGGTCGTTAGGGAGACTTATATTCCGATTAAGCGCACAAAAGTTACGAATAGGAGATTTGGTTTTGTGAGGTATGATTGTGCCTCATCGGTTGAGGTGGCTATTGCCAAAGCCAATGGCTTTTGGATTGAAGACAGGAAGCTCTTTGTTAAATTAGCTGCTTTTGAGGTTCAAAGCCATAAGCCGGTGGTGAGAAGGGTAGTTCAGGACTCGACTAACATTTCTGCAAATGGATATAGTGCTAGAGATGTTGACCATTGCAAGCAGGGTACTGCTAGCCACCATGTTCATATTGGGATGACCGATCATAGTAAGGGTGTTTCTTTTGCGGATGTGGTGAAAGGGAGGAATGTATCTCCCTCCATATGTACTATCAAGGCTAAGGTAGATACCATTGTGGAAAGGGATAATTGGCTTTTGAGAAGTATAATTGCTAAATCACCTTCTCTTAGATCCATTGAGTCTATCAGAGAAAACTTCTACATGGAGGGTGTCTTCGACGTTCAAATTCGGGCATTGGGGGGTTCTTACTTTCTCCTTACTTTCCCCTCCATTGATGATATGAAGGCTATGATTGAGAGCTCTGATGTTAATTGGTTAGGGAATTTTTTTGAGGAATAGCAACCTTGGAGCCCTAATTTTTCCTTTGAAGCTACTTGTGAAGTTTGGCTGGAGTGTTATGGTGTTCCTTTGCATCTCTGGAATCATGACACTTTCTTTAGCATTGGAAAAATTTGGGGAGAGCCGATCACTCTTGATGATGCGACTTCGAAAGGTTCTTCTTTCTCCTCAGGTAGAGTGCAGATCTCATCTAAGAATTTTGGTGTTATTGATCAAGTGATAAACTTGGAGATTGATGGAAAGTTATATCCTGTTCGTGTAGTGGAAAAATCAGTCACTGTTAACAATTTGATGAGGATTGCTTGCAATTGTAAGTGCACAGAGAGAGATCTTTCCAAGAACGTGAAGTCTGATTTGGAAATGGGAGAAGTGGGTGAATCCCATTACAACGTGGCGGTTGTGGCAAAGGAAGAGGAGACAAAGGAAGAGGAGTTGGGAGAAGATGATAACTTTAGGGGTGATGAATCTAAGATTGATGTTGATGATGTCCCCTTCATGGTTTCGAATTCGATTAAGAGCAAAACTGACGATTCTTGCTCCAACTGTGACTCTCTGTTGGGCGATTCGAGAGAGGATATTGAGTCTTTCGAGGATAATGCAGTTGCGAGGCAGCTGGAAAACTCTATGGAAGTTGTTGAAGTGGTGGCAGAAACAGATGATGATGGGGCTAATAGGATGTCTGATGAGTCGGCATCCCTTTCGGATACAAACCATATCCCTATTCAAGCAACAGTTAAAGGGAGACAAGGGAAAAGAAACAGGAAGAGCTTAAACGAAATTCTGGGATACGCTAGAGTGAATGTAGATAAAATCAAAGGAAAGAGGAATAATAAGAAGTGTGTGGTGCTAAGGTCTGCAGTGGCATCTGCTGCTCTATCTGCATCTATTTCATCGAATGATATTAACAACAGGAACAGAATTCTTTTAGATGAAGCTCAAGCCATATGGGAAGTCAACAAGCTTTTTGGGATTAGCTATGATGGTGATGAAAACGAGGTCATAAGCAAGATTGCTGAGATGGAAGCCCTTAATAAGGCAAAGGCTGAAATCAATCTCTAATTTTCTCCTTGTTTGGTTCGTTTGCTTGGCTTGGTTTGTTTTAGGTGTTTTGTGGTCTTTGTTCTTGTCTGCTTTGGCTTGTGTGGGTTTGCTTTCGGGCTTGCTTCTGAGCGGTGTGTTTTGGTGCTCTTTGGTTTCTTGCTTGTCTTGTTGGCGTTTTGGTGTTTAGGTGTCTTGTTGGGTTTTTAGGTTTTTCTTTTTGATTGTTTGGTTGTCTTCTTGTCAGCCTTCCAATCTTTTGGGTCTCGAGAGCCTTTTGGTTTTTCTCTTGCCCCTTTTAATCTTGTATCTTCGATATTGGATTAATAAATTTCTTTTTGCCGTGCAAAAAAAAATATATGTGGATGAGTTTTATTGTATGATTGTGTGGAAAAAAGAGAAGAGAAAGACAGGGAGAGAGGAGGAGGAGACGTGGGGAGCCTCTCCAAGGGCTCTCCCCCCACCAATGAAGATGTGAGTGCATGTGTGCATGTGAGTGAGTGTATGTGAGAGTTGTGTGTTTGTATTTTATGAAAGAGTTAAAAAAAAAATGTTAGTGTTTTTTGTGTGAGTAATTCTCTTATTTCCCATCATTGGAACATTTTAAGAAAAATAAAAGAAAATACCTATTGTTGTATTTTACCCTATCATTATTTACCGATACAAAATTAGAGTATAACTAACTTTGGCTGTTACAAAAATAAAAGAGAATTATTCCTATCATTACGTATTAATAATGAATGAGACTTTATTCTATTTACCTCTATAGTCTTGGGCAACTCGGTTTGAGATTCATCCAAATCCTTTGGGTGGTTCGAGATTCGTTCAAATCCTTTGGGTACTGGTCATGAACATCGGACAATTAAAGCATGTGAGTAGGTTGAATCTCGGGTCTAGTGCATTCTATTTGAAGCTTCATGAGGGTTGGAATGTTAGCCTCAAGATAGTGTCTTAACATGCCTCTCATTCTCACAGGCTAGTTCTTTTCGATTTACGTGGTGTATTTCAACATGTAATGTGGTCTAACATTGTAAATAATTACTGTGATTAAGGATAGTTTTGAAACATAGTTCTAACAATTTAAGGCTACTATATTTCCCCCAATGTGAATTTTGGAAGAACATACGAGCAATCATAGCATGCAAAGTTTCTCGAGCACCTATATTCATTGCTTTCTCAAGGGAGTGTTGCCAGCCTTTCTTTTCTTTGTTGGTTCATACACTTCTAAGCGAGTCCTGAAACATTTTCAGTCCCTAAATTCCCTACCCTTGCTATAGCATTAAATTGGGAAGCGGAAAGTGGTAAAGGAACGGGTTTAGGTTGTGCCATCTTTTGTCGATTTTCAGCTTCTTTATTTAATTTTCTTATCTCATCAAGAATATCGGGCTTACCATTCACAAAAGAGCTAATTCTTATACCCTGGTTTTTTCCTAGCAACAAATGGGCTTCCACCCTAAAGTATGACCCCTGAAACTCCACATTGCAGAGGTTGCATTGGCATTTTGTGTTTCCACCCCCTACTCTTGCCCTTCTAACTAATTTTGTGACATATTTCCAAAGAGGAGCATTAAAATCATCTTCAACATCAGCAGCTGTACCAATACTAAAAGGCACATTTGAACTAGAAATTGAACCAAAACTGCTTGATGTTGATGAACTTGAACTCATTTTCCTATAATTAAATTAAAAAATTAAATACACTATCATTTACAGTATATACTGACACCATCAAGTATAAAAATTAAAAATCATACAGAATACAGTCCTATTTTTTTTACCTACAGGATGTGAGAGAGAGATTTCTGACTTTCGAGGATCTCGTTCACTTCTTAGTCACAGATCTATAGAGAGGAAAGAAACTGATTCAGTTGGAAATAAACTGAGAGAGAGAGAGAGAGAGAGAGAGAGAGAGAGAGAGAGACTAACCAATCGAAGAGAAGAGATGAGAGCTCGTATGGCTACTGATGCTGCTCTCTCAACATGAGAAAGCCCTAATGTTAAAGAACTAGCGAATGCCCTTTTTCAAAATCTTAATGAGCAAAATGTAAATAGGTAAATTATACCTCCAAAAACAAACACTAGTAAAGAGACTTAAAGAGAGAGAACTTTTCACTAGTGAACTTGAGAGTAAAAAACTTTCAAAGTGGTTTGGGCAAATAGGCCCTCACCTATTTATACACACCAAGGGAGAAGTCTAGAACATTTTGTAGTAGCTTTTCAACTAATCTTCTTTAAAATTCTCCACCATCATTTATACAAGTCTAAAATTATGTACAATATTCTAGGTAAATCTATACAAGTCTCCATACTTCCATACGGTTCTAGGGAACTTTGAACCCTAAAACAATAATCAAACATTTCAAGATTTCAAACTCATTACTGAAATATGCTTCATGTTCCTCTTGGCCACTCTCATGTTATTCATTATCCAAACATGTTTCTTCTCTATTCTCTAAATTATTTTGTTCTTCATTTCCCGAATCTTCATGTGCCTCTTCCACCAACTCTTCAACCAAACTTGAACTCTCTTTTTGTGATTTACTCAAAAACTTATCGAGAGTACCCAATTGAGATTGAATTAGGGCGTCTACTTTTTTGTTTCTTTTTTCTTTTTTCATGTCTAGACAAATCTTTTTTAGTTATTACGAATTTGAAATTGGGCGTCTTTTGAGTTTGAAATTGAGCCTTTTATACCATATACTCTCTTTTTTTTTGGTATTACAAGAGATACCCAGGGATACTAAAATATGGATGTCCTTAAAATTTGGTATTTTTGGGGGGCCTAAATCGGCCACAACACTTACTTGAGCTCAGGGCCAACTCTAATCTCGGGTCTAGTATATTCTATTTGAAGCTTCATGAGGATTGAAATATTAGCCTTAAGATAGTGCCTTAGCAGTTAGCATGCCTCATTCTCACAGGCTAGTTCTTTTCGATTTACTTGGTGCATTTCAACATGTAATGTGTTCTAACATTCTCAATAACTAGTGTGATTAAAGGATAGTTTTAAAACATAGTTCTAACAATTTAAGGCTACTGTATTTCCCCCAACGTGAATTTTGGAAGAACAAAATCAAGAAGAAATATGATGATGTTAATTCATTTTGGTTACAGTGGTTTTTGTGTGGTCATTCATTTATTTAATTGTCAAAACCACATAGTGAAGTGTTTTCGCACATCCAATTAAATACGAATAATACAGACAAAAACAATCACCCCTTTTTCCCTCCAACCCACAGCGTCTCTCTCAAAACCCTGGTTGCCACCTCTTTTCCTTCCCCTCCAACCACCCTGGTAGCCGCCTCTTTTCCTTCCCCTCCCACCACCCTCGAAAAAAATTTGTACTTTTGAAAAACGTGTATTATTCACTACCTTGGGGATAAGGACACGTAGTGCTCCACGTGTTCTCATCAAGACATTTGTGTGGACCCTAGGGCTGCAAATGAGTCGGGCTACTCGCGGCTCAGCTCGGCTCGGCTCAATTCGTTTATTAATCAAGCCGAGCTCGAACTCGAGTTTTGGGCTCATTTACTAAACAAGCAGAGCTCAGCTCCCAAAAGTTTTGATTGGCTCGCAAAAGCTTGCTCGTTTAAAGAGCTCGTTTTGTAAATTAGTCTGGCTTGGCTCGTCAAGGGCTCGGCTCATTTACGACCGAGCCGAGCTTGAGCTCGAGTTTTGGACTCGTTAAGCAAACGAGCTGAGCTCGAACACTAGAAAGCTCGGCTCGTTTGCAAACCTAGTGGACCCCAACATAAAGCACGTTTAGCCCACACAAATCTAGTGGAAAGAACAGTAGGGGCACCACGTGTCCTTACCGATCTTTAACATAATGTCGTAGAATCGTTTTCGGGAAAGAAAGAAAGCCATTGTGCATGTCTAATTTGACTCGAGCAATTCACAACATAATGCGTTCTTTCGAACATGGAGGTAGGCTATTTTTTAATTTTCTTCCGTTTGCATGAAATATAGTGGGTAATTGTAGTCCTCCCAGTTTAGTACTCTTTTCGAAATTATGCAAAGCACAACAAGTCCTAGAGGAAGGTGAATAGGACGACCACTTTAAAATAAACCATTTCGATTTAACCAATTTAAATCCAAAAGCTAGCTCGTGGAGTGAGGGTTCCCTCATGCTTATATACTTCATATTAGTTTGGTGCCCAGGTTATGTGGGACTTCGCTTCACAAACACCCCGTGCTCCTTCCTGAATTCATGAACCCACGAAAATCACCATCTCAATCTCCGCGTCACCACGGCTCCTGATCATCCGACCAAGTAGACTAAAAGGCACCCAAACTGTTTACATATAAAATTAACAAATCCAATAATTAATTGACACGTAATTGAAAATGCCAAATGTTGGCAATTACCTGTTGATAAAGACACACTGGATTAAAGGAATATAAATGGTTAAATACGATGTCGTATTATGATCAAAGATGAAAAGCATTTATTGGCAGTTACAAGCCATTGCTGACGCAAAGGGTGGTTTCGAAGCCATGATATTAGCTGCTAAACATATAAACTCCACGTGTGAACTTGGGAAACAAGGCAAATTGGCAGTTATAACACGTGGAGTACTTATCAAGAGGCAGTCATTCACCCTAACGTACAATCATTCGAGTTTGTTTAAACAACTGTGCAGATTTAAAGTTGAAGCTTTTGAAGGAAGAATTAGAAGGATTCAAATTCAAACGTGGAGGAGGAAGAAACTGCCAACTCGAAGAGTGGAAGTTAGAGTTCGAAGCAAGCCAAAGTTCAAAATTATTGAGCGGGAAGTTCAAAATGCAAGCAGCGTCTATAAATAGAAGAAGTTGAAGAGTAAAAAGCCCCCGGACAAATCTTCAACAAACAGCTATCAAAAACTGATGCTTGGTTTGTTCATTGGCAAAGTAGTTTTAGGATTTCGAACTCAGTTCGAAGTAGTTTAGGATCTCGAACTCAGTTCGAAGTAGATTAGGAAGTAATTAGGATTAGTTTCGATTGTTCCTGTGACAATCACCCGTTCGAAGTTCTTGTATTTGAAGTTGGAGACAATTTCGAAGTAAGTTTACCTTTGATTTATTAATCGAAGTATCTTGTTTCTTTTTGTTCTTCGATTTCCTCAGTTTGTTGGTTTACATTTCTTCACTTGTCGAAAAAATCCTCTTAATTGAGGTAATTGAACCAATAAAACACAATCGACTGATTAGATTTGGTTTTTTCCAAAGTTAATCTGAGGGAGGAGATTGAAACTCTCTCTGGCACGCTCGCACACAATCAATTTCCATTGCAAAGAAGTAAAAGAACCAAACACAAACATGATGAATGAAAAAAGATTTGACTTTTATGAAGGATTTTGAAAACTAAAATCGATCTAGAGCGATCTATGGAGAGGAAAGCCCTAGATGAATAAAGATTAAAAGAGCAAGCGCAAATCACTAATAACATCAAGTTCACAAAAGAGAGAAGGGAGGAGACTCTCTCTCTCTCTAAAAAGAGGGCTAATTTTTTATGAAGTGTATACCCTAAAACGAGTGAAAAACATGCATTTATATGGGCAAGTTCGAAAACCTAGTGTAGACCAATAGGATAGTGACACGTAGGCTAAATAAGGGAAGCGCCTCCAAGCACATCGGAGGCGCACCAAAATTCTGGTGCAAAAAGGCCAAGAGGCGCCTTGCGGGCGCTATAAAACTCAAAATGCCAACAAGTCAGCGCGCTCATGCTCATTCTCCTAATAGGCTCTAACAAACCCAACCTAATGGAAAAACTAACTTCTTAATGCCTTGGGAAATACACTCTAATGCATTTAAATTAATGAGATGCAAGATGTAAATGCCAATGAATATTTTAAACCTTTTCGGATAGAAGCAGTGATTGGCAAGGCATTAGGCATAGAAACTTCATTTCTTCGAGTGGAGTATCTAAACTCAAACCTTAAAACTCTACATCCCAAACCCCAATTGCAAAATAAGCAGATTACAAACTCCGAAAAGTTTGACATAACCCGAAAAATGCTAACAAAACTAACATTTTTAAATGCATGGAGGTGGTAAATTGGGTGTTGGCTTCACCCATTGGCATAGCATGATAAGCAAAAAGTGACTCTCCTCATGCTCGAACCCCTCTAAACCAGTGCTCCTATTATGTATTTTATATTTGGGAGCTTCTATTCGCAGCCCATTTTGGACTTCATACAGCCCGTTTACTAAATAAAACCCTGCTGACGTGGCAAATCAATAAATTTGCTTCATGTAACCCGACATTTTTCCAAAATTGCCCCTTTCCACTCAAAACCCTTTACTCTCACTCAAAACCCTTTATTCTCTCTTCCCTCCTCACACACCAAAATCGATACAGACCTCCATCTCACCATAGCCGACTCATCTCCTCACCTCTGGTACTATTCCTCTCTCTCTCTCTCTCTCTCTCTCTCTCTCTCTCTCTCTCTCTCTCTCTCTCTCTCTCTCTCCGCCACCAAACTGGTCTGCCTCCATCCCAGTGGCGATTATTTTTCCCATTTTCATCCCATCGCCGACGACTAAGAACCACTATAGGTCCGATCAGATCTGGTGAACCGGCGACGAAGAACTGTCACCGATGAAGAACCATCATCTCTCTTTGTCGTTGATGAAGATTTTCGAGCAAAAAACGACCCAAGAGGCAACCCATTGGTTTTTAGATTTCTCAGTCGCTGTTCGTTCGAAACGGAACACACAGTCCCGAAAATCTCACTATATTTCGGTAGTTAATTCCCGAAAGTGTTACAATTTTTTGATAAATTTATGTCCGAAATTATACACATAATTCGGATACAAACTGCTGAATTATGTCAAAAATTGCGGATATTAACTACCATCACCAATTTCTGCTCGATCTGGTTTGAGGTTCGGATATTAACTCCCGAAATTATACACATAATTCGGATACAAACTGATGAATTTTTACACTTCGGATTTAAAATTCCGAAATTAGGTCTAATATTCGGTACATAACTACCGGAAATTGCAAATTATTTCGGACATAAATTTATCAAAAAATTGTAACACTTTCGGGAATTAACTACCGAAATATAGTGAGATTTTCGGGACTGTGTGTTCCGTTTCGAACGAACAGCGACTGAGAAATCTAAAAACCAATGGGTTGCCTCTTGAGTTGTTTTTTGCTCGAAAATCTTCATCTCCGAGATATTAGGCTCACTCTCCACCTCCATGTTTTCCTCTAACTCCTCCGTGGTCTGTATTTGTGCATCCATTGGTGGATTTGGAGTTCGAAATTGCTCCAATACTCTTTGGAGCTCTTCTCCCAAATCTAGTGAGGGAGAAGATCCCTCCATTGATTCAACATGGTTCTCCATTACGAGAGAGGAGAGATGAGGGGCAGGGGAGATGAGGAGAGATGGGGTTAATGGCTAGAGGAGGAGGAGGGATTTTTTCACTGGGATGGAAGAAGTGAAGGAAGAAGAAGATAGGAAGAAGAACTGTGGGTTGGTATGTAGCAATTGGGAGAAAGTGGGGTGGGTTGGTATGAAGTAATTTGAGGGGCTAAATGGTCTTTTCACAAGGAAGGTTTTGGTATTTATTTTGGATGGGTTGTATTTAGGGAAAATGGGCTGCGAATAGACTCACCCTTTATATTTTTTTGATAACTCTGGTGTCTGCCCCCCTATCGATGGCATCAACTCAACTGGACTAAATAAGCATTTCACAACTAAACTACGCCATTTGCAATAGGAGAAAAAAAAAAAAAAAAAAAACCCTACGCTTCGCACCTTATTCAGGAAATAATTTGGGTCCCCAAAAATTGATAATGAATGTTCGATCCAGAAAAATCGCCGAGTCAGGATTTTGCCACCAATATGTACACAACAAGCATACGCTAATGGGTCTGAGTTCTCGATTGGAATGGATATTCGGGGGCTAAGCCGAACAAAATATAGCATTGAAAATTTAGATCGCTGGCCACGACGGGCCATGGACTTCCATAGAAGGATGCTTGAATATCATCTGGACCTTGGAAACCTCCATTTCCATCCTCCCATTTGGGAAAGAGCACGGTTCACTTCTGATTCAAGCAAACAGTATGCTTACAAAAATAGTTCATGTTAGAGTCCAATCAACACCTTAAATCTTTGGGCCTACTTCGCATGTTTCATCCATAATAGGCAGTAATTTGCGCAAACCAAAAGCCGATCGGGAGAAAAAAAAACTGCGCAAACCAATGTTATCTTTCTCCTCTTTCCCTCTGATTATAAGCCAAAATACATTTCTCCTCCTTTTGGTGCCCAATGGAGTCTGGAGCAGCCTTCTCAAATAGTATACGCCATTATGAATAAGAGCAAATCTATGAGAGCCCTCCCGTTAAGCTTATGAATAGATACATATGAACTCACCAGTAAACATGTTTTTTTGGGTAAAAGCAGTAAACATGTTTTTCAAAGACATAAAATGAACAAATGGTAATACGAAGATTCTTTACTTGTTTCGGTTTTGTTTTCCAGTTTTTCCCCGTTGTGGGATCTGTTTCGGTTGTGGAGTCTCCGGTTGGTGGAGTTCTCCATTCCCCGCATGGAACTTTTCCTGTCCTTTGCATGGGTATTGCTCTTCTATACTCGATGTATTCCTTTCCAGTCTCTTAGGACATGCTGAAAGTTGAGATCTATCTTACCCAACCAAAGACTCCGGATTGTGGTTTGTAGCTGGACTATTTCTTGTTACAGGTATAGAGAGGAGCTCATCCCTTTTGCATGCCAGGTAACGACTCTCCCTTCGTTTGTACGGACATTCATATTGAACCCCCAATAGTCAGCTATTTGTTATGATCCAGTGCAAGGTATGGGACTTGTCCCACATCGGGAGTATGGGCTCCTGGTGGGGGGGGGTTAATAAGTCCCTGGTCACCCTTCCCCCTTGAGCTAGCTTTTGGGGGCGAGTTCTACCCAAGGGGCTTGTTACACTATTCTGATATATATTCCGATATATAAAGGGAGAGCACAAGTTTGGTGTCTCCCGTTTTTTAAGCCCTGTCACGTATTTTCATACAAGCATGTGACCCAAGACTTTTATTGCTATCGAAATTGTTAAAAAGATGGAGAACTTTGGTATTGATCTTTTGCCCTTTCTTTTCTTCTCAAAATTTTGGGGCTTTTTCTTCCTTCCTACTTTCAAAATTGCATGTTACGAGTTCGATAAATGTTTGGTATACAGGTTAAGGTTTTGAGACCCATTTGTGGACTCATGGATAAGCAATATTATGAGTTTAAAGAAATGTTTTGGGTCTTCAGCGCAAGTAAATCTCATACAACATAACAAATCTTAAAGAACATAAAAAAATCCCAACTGTGAAGGAAAAAAAATCATGCGCAAACAAAAATCCAGAATACTCAAACATGTGAAGACACACGGTGTGTAGAAAACTACACGTTCGCCAGATGACAAGTCCTTCTGCTCCAACGATCTACGAAGAGTTTCCACCACAAACCTGCCAAATAACAAAGGGCAAAACGACACGGGTATCACATTACTTATCAGCGTAAAAAAAGGCATTACTCCCAAATTCCTTGGTCTAAATGTGTCTGGGGCCTAAGTTTGGGTAACTCTTCACGATGATTAAGTATCGTGCCAAGAAAAGTGGGCATCTAGTTAGCCCTAGCCTCTTTGGCCGAAAACCATTGAAAGAGTTGACACTAAAGATTCAGCAAACATTGTTAATGGAAATAAAAATCCACGACCAATTGTAAATGAAAATTACCAAGTCCAAAGCTTCCAACTTGCCCTGACCATGTGTGACAAATCTAGTCTTTTGTTAACTGAGCCATCAGATCCCCATCCCTTCTCAACGGGATAAAAAGACGAGCCAAATAATCTTCATGTTCTGTGCTTAGATCCGATTCATACCACTTTAGTGCATGCCACCATTCCTTCTCCCCTTTGATTACCTTCAAATTTGTACTGGAGACATCCATGGTAGAAAGCTTTTTGAGCTTTGGGCAGTAAAAGATGACCATCTTTTCTAATTTCGGAGCAATCCATAGGCCACTGGAGATGCTGACCAGTTCTGGTAGCTCAAGAAGTGAAATCTTCTTCAAGTTGGGGAGAAAAAGGCCTGACTTTGAGTTGGAACTTTGGAGACTCACGAGACTGTCGATTTTTGGACAATCTTCAACTATAAGCTCTTCCAAGTTTATGAGATTACTAAGCATGTCGATTGTGAAAACGGTAGCCAAATTGGGGCATGTATGCAAAGCCAAGGACTTCAGATTGGAAAGAGACCCTTTCCCAACTGGCCCATTCCAGATGCTCGCCATATTCTTCATGTAGCAAATAATCAATTTTTGTAGTGATCCAAGTACAATATTTTCATCAATATCCATGAAATCTTTCGATTCACTCCTACCATCTTTTCCTTGATAAAACTGCTCAAAATCAATAATGGTCTGAAACTCATTACATTCCATCACCAAGCAAAACTTCACTTCATTCATATTTTCATGCCCAAACTCAGATAGGCTCTCTACGGTCCAATGGCGCTGTAGAAAAAAAGCATTGGCATGTTTGAATACCTTCGTAATTTCATTTGGTATGCGACTTCCATTTATGTACTTCAAGCCTTTCTCCAGTTTCTCCTGATTATTGAATTCCTCTTCAACATCACGGCGCAAACGCGAAATGAAGTGCTCTTCGTGACGGCCAACTGTAAATTTGAAAATCGCCAAACGTGAAAATATCCTTGTGAGTCCTTCCAATAATTCAGCTGTGGGTAAATACAATTTCAGGGTTCTCAACTCATCTAAGCTACACAGATCATCTATAATAGCCTCTACTTCAACATCCCACCACTCTCCATACGGAGTCACATGAATGATTAACTCGTTCAAGCGTGAGAGATTTGACAAGACTCTCCTTGGAATTACTGTCTTATTTGCATATCCATAGAATGACACTTTCAAGCACGTCAAATTAACTAGTTTGGCAATTTCCTTTGGTAGACACAGAATTTCAGTCCCTTCAAGATCAAGTACCTGTAGATTCGAGAGTTCGGCCAATTTCAGGTGGTAGTTCATGTAGAAGATCACAGCTTCTCAGAAACAATTTTTGGAGTGCTACTAATCTGGAAATAGATTGCAGCAAAGAGTTTATCTCAGTATAGGACAAATCTAGGACGTGAAGGATAGAAAAGTGGTGAGAGATTGTTGGAGGAACTTCCATGGGATCAAAGTTCAAGTCTTCTAATTCTCCTGGGTCTGAAGGACCATCAAGTTCGTCCAACCACATCTCCTCCAAGAGTTCCTCTTCAGATGAGTATGAGACTTCTGGGGATAACTTCTGTCCTTGTGTGGCTACCTCTCCCATTTCGTTCAACCAGACCGATTCCTCCATGTACAGTACACCTCCTTCTGGGGCAGTGCCACTGTTACTCCCAAGGTCGGGTATACTAAATGTGGCATCAGAGTACTAGTGCATTTGCAATTGCAAATGTTGCGAATCTTCCTCTCCCTTTGAGTTCGGATCTGGCATGGATAAATTCTGTTTATCCGGTGTTTGGAAGCCTGACAACACAAAAAGTAATAATACAGTGTGAGTGTAATATGATGATTTTAACGGTAATGACATCGAACTCCAGTTTATGCATATGGTGAAGCCGACAGAGATCACATATTTCACTCCAAAGAGTTCAACATATTATAGGGTCAAGATTTTATGATTCATCAAGTTTATTACTGATTAAAAGTTAGCAACACTTGCGAAAGTTGCAGACCAAGACAGAGCTGAATCCATGCGTTTCAAAAAGCACGGGACCAACACCGAATCCCTTTTCTCCCTTTAGTACCAGACTTCGAGAGCTCGCTCGAACCGTTACTTATTTTGTCCTGCTGAATGCACTGTGAGGGGAGGCTTTCAACGACCTAGAGAAAACAAGGCTGTCGATGGTGTGGAAAAGAGGGTCACGAGTTACACAACAAAAGACTATGCCCCAATCGAGATGGAGGGAGCTCAAGCTACCAGCAAGAGGATTAAGCACGTTAATTGTGTGTTTGGTGCTTTTTTTTATCTGATATGTTTAGTAGAATGAGTGTTGTGTAATTCCTATTTGACGCTGTAGTGGGCAACTTAATGGGGCTGGATGATCACAACAAAGTTGGCAGCCATCATGCCCGACGGGCCGAACGATCTTGGGCCGCGTATAGATCCATCTCGTTCTGTATGGCCCATTGGGTTGCGAAGTCTTAGATGGGCCGAGCATGCCTCAAGACCTGTTGGACCGAACGGTCACAAGCCAGAGGAACTGGCCCAGACCGTCCCGTGTGGACCTAGGATGTATTAATGGATATCCGGGTCTGGTGGTTTTGGTTGGAGTTTAGGCCTTTAGGGGCCCCACCCACGAGCCAACCCGGGAATGTCGTTAGAGGTTCGTTTGAGCACATGGAAACTTGGAAAGGGCTACATGGCAAGCTGTAGAAGCATCCAGAACCTTCTAGTAGGCCAACATGGCGCATCATTGGCAGTGTCATGTGACCGAAGTAGTTATGTGTGACGTCATGAGCTCATGCCGACCTAGTAACTGTGGTTTTGGTTTTACGCATTTGTTTTTGGTCTTGGTCTTGGTTTTGATTTTACCAATAACCGTACCGAACCGAACGGTTGCCATCTCTAGTTGAGGATGCAAAGTTCAAAACAATGGGATTTTTATAAAAAGCTTGAGAACAATGGTAGCTCAATGAAGAGTTTCAAAAAGGACAGGAGTTTGATCAAATTCTCCTCTACCGGTGCCCCATTCCCTTTTCTCCCACAAACGTTGCATACAAACACCAAAAATCAATTACAGGGAAAAAAAAAACTTAAAAAACAGACCCAATTATTCGACACAAATCTTTTTTTGTTTCAACAAATAATCACACAACTTCTCTCAACTGTGGTGCTGGTTTTTCTTCCTTCCCCAGCCCAGTACGTCACCTTCCTTGTCGCCAGCCCACCCTCAACCGGCGGGGCAGACTGGCAGTTGCATATGAACCACCAGTCAGTGAACATAACTTCATTTTTTTGGGCAACAGAAAATTGATAAATGTTCTACATTTGCATGAAATTTTATTTTTTAGGTACTCTCTTTTATTTTTCGCTCAAAAATTTTAAGTTTTACGTGGTTTAGTAAATTTCTGGAATTCAAAATAATAGTATCTGACAAGGTTTTGAATAACCGTACATCGTTACATATCGTAACAGCCGTTATGTTCAGGGACGGATCTAAAGAGGGCATGTGGGGTCACGTGCTTCCGCTCACCACTCAAAACTATAAAAAAAAAAAATAAAATAAAAAATATATTATAGTATATAATTAGCATAACTATGTTATGTAATGCTATATTTAGTATACACACTCATATATATCTCAAAATAAAAATGTAGAGTTAATTTTGTGCTTCAACTTTCGTTGGTTGGTCCATTAATAATTATTGGTTTATAAATTGTTTATTTATTTGAAGATTTGTCTTTTGATTTTCTTTATTTTTAACCGTCGTGGGGAAATAGTTTTAAAAAAATCGTCAATAAAACCATCTCGATCATCCTAAAGACTTGTTAATGTCAAGGTTAACCATACTCTAAAAGTTTTGTCTAAGATTGTGTATTTTATCTTTTGATATTTTTTTTATAAAAAGTATGCATTATAAATTTTTCGTCCATAATGAATGTCTTGATTTAGCAGGAAGATCATTGACTAAGAAAAATTTCACGATTATAATTAATAAGGTGTCCCGATTAGAGAGAATTTCTGTATCCGTCCCTGATTATGTTATCGGTATTTTAGACCTCCAATACCGTTTTTTTAGTTACGTATCAACCGATATGGTCTGATGTAGACCGTATCACCGATACCTCGATTTTCAACCTTGTACCTGAGGGTGAGAGGCCAAGGACTGTCTTCAGGACTTTCTGCTTGCCTGCGGTCTCATGCAAGTCTAATTTCAGCCCCGTTTTCTGCCATGAAGAAAAACACGGCAATAAACAAATCATTTGTAGTGATCAAAAAAAAAAAAAAACAAATCATTTGTAGGTAATGCCCACAAATATTAAGGCTTAGTTTTTAGCAACCATGATTTTAGCAAACAAGTTTAACAGGTGCTAAAATCATAATTTTGAAATCAAAAAATGAAGTGGTTCCGTGTATCGTTTTTTGATTTTTTTCGCACCAAATTAAAGTACTCCTCGTGTACTTTAATTCGGTGTGAAAAAAAATCGAAAAACGATAAACGGAACCATTTAATTTTGTGATTTGAAATAGCTATAATTTTAGCACCTGAACTCATTTGCTAAAATCATGGTTGATTTTAGCAATTGAGTTGCTAAAATCAAATGGAAAACTAAGCCTAAGTCATAAAAAAATAAAAATAAAAATAAAATATACAAGTAAAAAAAAATACCAACATTACATTGAACTTTCAGCTTGAATTATATTAAATAATAAAAAACTTTCAGCTGAATTATATTGAATAATAAAATTCGAAATATAATCCTGGTTATAGTACTTTATGATTAACACGATTCGATTACAAAAAACAGCTTCCTTTTATATTTTTTAAGTAAATTCTTATTGATTTTTAACATATCCCGAACTACTGAATAATTAGACTTGAACTGCCACACAACTTGATTCTCATTTGCAAACTCCTACAGTTATTGGACCCAACTATAGGTACCAAAAATCAACAACGGCCTACGGATCCACTTTTGGTCCCACACGGATAATCTAAAATTGAAATCACTCACCTACGCATATCCAATTGAACTGAGGGGTGCTTTCGCTAGCTTTATTTTTAAAAAATTTACATCTGTTAATTTTGTGTCGACTTTTTTATGGATTATTGATTTGTCTCAATGAAACAAATCTAAAAGGTCAAAAATTATTAACTAAACTAATTTTTTTGTGAATAAAGATAAAAACAATACAATAATTTACAAAAATTTGAATTATTTTTGTCTGTAGTGAACTTTTAAATAATTTTATAATTTTTTGTGACTTTTCATATTCCTCTCATCGTGACGAACCAATAATCCACAAAAGATCGACGCAAAACTAACAAATGCAAATTTCTTTTGAATAAAGACAAAAAAACAATCACTTTTTTTTTTATCCAAAGCACCCCCGAATTTTTACATGGACCTTCGAAATATTATTTTAAAATTATTAAACAGTTCGGATCGTTCGTATGAGACCTAAAAATGGGCTCCATAGCATTTGTATGTACCCTTCTCCTTCAGTACACACGTAGCTTTATCGTATAGTTATTTCTTATTTCCTGACAAATCCACAACTAATGATATGGAGACGTATATATTAGTCAGTGTTTTCAAAGAAGGTTTGGAAAGCCGAGCACTCGCCACTTAGGCGTTAGAAGGCCCCTCGCCGACTAGCCCAAGTAACCCAACTAATTGCCTGATTAGGTGCCGAATACTCGGTTCTGAAATCTAGAAGATAACCGATCACTCTTGGAGT